>CM074447.1:20514860-20994860 GCA_037101425.1 Elopichthys bambusa | reverse complement strand
TGGGTAAGCTAACTGAGGTGACATTGCAGACTATGTTTTTCAAATGTTTATATTATACGTGTAATCGCTGTTAGTTTGTATATTATATGTGTAATCGCTGTGTTAGTTTGTAGTTATCCTAAACAAATACCGCTTCGGCGCTCCCGCTTCTGTCGCACGCAGGTACTGTGTGGATGGCCAAATACTAAAGTACAGTATCCTTTATCATGATATCAAGAAAAATTATGAATTGCTTTTTAATATTTCAACAATAAAATGTCACTTACTAAAAATACTATCTTCTGTGTGTGTGTTTATAAATACATGATTCACTTTACATTTAGGTTCACTTTCACAGGTTATTAATGATTATACCTCATTAATAAATGGTTCACAGGTTTCCACTTTACATTAAGGTTCACTTTCACAGGTTATTAATGTTTATAACTCAATAATAAATGGTTTATGTTTTCACTTTACATTAAGGTTCACTTTCACAGGTTATTTATGTTTATAACTCATGAATAAATGGTTCACAGGTTTACATTAAAGTGCACTTTCACAGTTTATCAATGTTTATAACTCATGAATAAATGGTTCACATGTGTTCACTTTAAATTAAGGTCCTTTTTTGGGCAATGAATCAGTCCTCCAATTTGATCAAAGGATAAATTTATATTTTGTTAAGATGGCTCTGATAGCAGCAAAGAAATGTATAGCTATACATCAGAAGAACCACCCAGTCATGCTGTATGGCTTAAAGAGCTTTTTGTCCTATGTGCCTGTGAAAAAAATAATGTGTAATTTGAAAAAAGTAATCATCAATGTTAGAAAAGATTTGGGGCAAATTTATTGAATATTTGAATAATTTGGATGTTACATTGATTGAAAATGCTGATGTGATAATGTAACCCTTCTTTACTTTAACATTTTTTTTATGTATTTATATATTTATTTTATTATCATTATTATAATTTTTATCTTACACATCAGCTCAAGGGCTTGTAATAATGTCCATGCAAGTGTTCTGTCTCTTGAGGGGTGGGACAGGGGTGAGAGGGTGTTTAGAAAAAATAGTTTACTTGTATACTGAACTGATTCTGAAAATTGTTCATGTGAAAATAATAAATATATTGATTAAAAAAAAGGGGGGTTCAATTTCATCTTGATAAACAAGCTGTGGATAGGCATCATGACCTTTTTGGAGAGTATCATTGGTAAGACAGAAACTTCCAGTAAGCGACATAGTAATAAAAGTGGCAGTCATAAGATATTAATAAGAACCACATATACAACACTCTTCAGTCTAATTATGATTGTCAATTTTTGCTGCATCATGAAATACACCAGGTTTTGAGTTAAATAAGTGTGAATAAATACATTTATTAAGAATTTACAGCGTACTATGCATTTGCATTTGTAAATGACTTATTACTCATTAACAAACACCTTTATAAACCCTTTACAAAGGGAACTTTAATGTAAAGTGTTACAGATTTAAAGAAATATTGACTAAAACCTTCAACTTACCAGTTAAGCAAAATGTACCATGAAAACCTTTGTTTTAATTTGATGTTGATGTGAGTTTATGCGTGTTTACATGTTGAGTGCTTCCTGACCATACCTGTGGTTCTGTGAGTTTTTATTCAGAGCGTTGCAGCCTTCGATGCTCCAAAAAAGGAAATAATTAGGGAAAAACCTTTTTTCAGCAGAAGATGCTAAAACCCACTGCTGCTCTTATCTCTGTCTTACGCCCAGGTATTTACCTCTGCTGGGAGAGAAGCCATCCAAACGCTAACTCCGGATTAGCGGTGGGGCACTGTCAGCCCTGCTTCACCCAGTTGCACATCAACACTTATTTGGCACAGTCAGAGTGAAGACCAGAGGAGGCATCCCCCCCCCCCCCCCCCCCCTCTCTCTCTCTATGCTGGCATAAACTAAATGACAAGCCTCACTGCTAAGCAAGAGTACAGTATCTCAGAGGTGTGCTCTGAAGTGAGGGCTGTGTCAGCCAGGAGGATTCCACTGGTCACACAGCATCAGTTTATGCTCTTAAGTGGCTCAGGATGAGAAAGAAATCCTTTAATGCCAGGAATAAAACACAGTATTTTTATATTTGCATTAGGAAGCGTTTAAATCCACTAAACTAAAAGCAGAGTTTACTGAACCTAAACCTTGCATAATCCATGAAAGCGTAATTTATATCATTAAAGGAGGTGTGAGCTCTCAGTAGTACTTGGTAATTGCATGTCTCAATTAAATGGTTGAAAGTGAGGTTTGTCTTTGTAACAAAGTCTTGTCTGTTGTAGGGTACAACAGGGCTAAAGCTACACCTTAAGAAAAATGTGCTTTTTACTACTCTCATAATATATGATTGCAGGAAAAAAGAAAAAAAAATAAAGTTTTTATTGAACATTGATGGAGCAACAGATTTTGTGTAAAAATAAATCATAAAAGTGGTTTGTTTGTGTGTTTAAAAATCTTAATGCATGAGGTGGCGTGCTCTGGCCCTTATTGGGGAACCAGAAAGGCCTATGACTCTGTGAGGAGGAGATCATGCATATAAAATATCTGATGTCCTCTCCCTGCTTTCAAAGATCTTTGATTACAAGTGAAGGTCTTTGGAGTGTTTTCATAATCAGTGTTTTTGTGTAAGACAGACTAAGAAGCTATTTATGAACCGCTGGGCTGGAGTGCTCTCTAACATTTAGCTAGAGCAAAGTGACTTGATATGATTCAAAAGCGCAAGTATATAGGGAATACAGTCTATCACAACCATTTCGCATCCATGTAAATGAATTAAGATAAGCCGTAGAGGGTTAATTAGAGGCACTCTTGTCTATTTGTGAAGTACAGTATTAATGCTCTTCACAACCAGACAGCTTTTTACTGTCAATTTACATCATAAACTTCCTCCCCACAGAATCCATGATAAATCCATTAAGAAATTCCAAGAAGAAAGTCATGTTTTATGACTGCATGACTGCATACACTAAAATGAATACCATCCAGTGAAGAACTTGATAGTAATTTGTTTTTTTATGAACATTAATTTTCTTTCAGTTTTATATTTTCAAATGAATATATTTTATTGGGGGTTGGGTTGGGGTGGGGGAAATAAAACTGCATGTATTCTTTCAGCTTTCACTGTTTTATTGAATAATTGAAAGGTTACACTCTTTATTGGATTTTTTTTTTTTTTTTTTTGCAAACATACTGTCCTACACAACAAAATATTTTAATCATAAAAAGGCTTGTACAATATCTTAAAACAAATATAAAAGAGATACTGTTTTGCAAAAGCAATATGAAAGAAATGAAAATCCTGTCATTTACCCAACCCTCATGTCACTCCAAACCCATATGACTTTTTCATCCGTGAAACACAAGTATGAGGGATGAGAGAAGGGTGATTGTAACTGTCAAGCTCCAAAAAGCACATAAAAGTATCATAACAGTAGTCCAATTGATTCGTGTGCTATATTCCAAGTCATTCAATCACTTTGTATGAAAAACACACACACAAAATCTTGCCCTTCCACTGAATCTGGCTTGTGAATGTTTGTTTTCTGTGCTTAAAGGCAGAGAATTGAGTGTGCACTCAACACCATATAAGGAAAAGGGGTGGAAGAAAAGGAACTACACAGATTTGTTGCATCAGCAACACTGTAGATTTGAATCTGAATATTAGCCACCTTGCAATACCTCTGCTTTCCGCTAGGGTCCCACTTCTGTAAAAGACATTCATGTAACAAAATGATTCATTCCTGACCCTGAACCTTAGTAAACTCTCATGTTTTGTTTGGGGTCTCAGAGATATAATAGCTCTTTCTAAATTTTCATTGATTACATGATAGCTTTAAATTTCCTCCATAAAAATGTTCCATTACTAATGCTTGTTATCTCAATGACCCAAACATGCTTCAAATTGATATTACAAAACTGAATGCATTTTTATTAGGTCAAATGGACTTATTAAAAGAAAGATGTAAAAAAAAATTATACCATTATATATTATTAGGGTCCCAAACAAAGTCAGACAATTGGGTTCAGTAACATTTTCCTTATTTCCCAATATAAATGAAAATAAGAAAAGTTAACATTTAAAAACAATAGTCTTAATGCATAATGCTTGTTGCACTTATCCACAAAACCGATCCAGATTTGCCCGGTTCTTTCCTTCGGTGCACAAATGGCAATTTTTTGGTCAGAGGATGAGTAATAATGTCTCAATTCGTGGGGGGATTACTCATGCTTTGCTCCGTTTATTATTCTTCCTCTCTCCTACATTGGGACGAGGACTTTTGTGAGGATTTGTTAAACTCTGCAGTAGGACAGGACCACTAAATAGAGCCCCACTAAGCATCTTTGGCAAGGAAACTTAAGTAGAAAGGAAAGTAGGAAGAAAAAAAGTTGAGCTTGGCTTTGAAGACCAAGCAGAGGGCTTGTCTAATCCTGCAGGCAGATTTAAGCACAAAGAGGAAACTAGCACAGGCACAATGGCAAAAAGAGAGAGAATAGAAGAATCTTGTGCTATAGGCTTCCACAAAGCATTTCTCCCCATACCTTCTCTCTATGTTCTCTTTTTTTTTTTGATCTTTTACACCACACCCTCCATCTTTTGCTCGCACACTTGCTTTCTTGCTTTCTCCTTTCTTTTTCTTCTGGTAATCTTGCTTGCTTTCAGCTCTCTCTGTATGTTAGGAAGTGAAATTCTAAGTGCTCCGTGTTCCAAGCATCTACATGTTGAGTGACATTAATGGTCTCTTTCTCTTTTTCCCTTCCTTGCTGCAATAACTGGCAAGCAAAGCTACGGCCCATCTGGAGAATGAGAAAAGGGACATGGGAGGGGGGCATATCAGAGGTAAAAGTGCTGGAGGTTCATATGCCATTCCCTCTGTACTTGGATCAGGGCTTAATGAATCATACTGCCTCTTATAGCAGCGTATCCTCATATGATGAGTTCTCCGAGGCTCCTGCCACATTCCAGCAATCCCAGGGTCCGCCTCAGCAAGGACTCGAGTGGCCCCGGCACTGCCCGCAGGAGAAAGCCTGGGCTCTAATGCAGCTTAGACCATGAGGATGACAGGAGGGAGAGGAGGACGCCATTTGACAGAGCTTGGTTTGCCTCCAGCGCTCATTACCACAAACATTAATGCCTAATGGACAGCATAAGGAAATGAAAACACATTACCCATACGTGTTTTGTTCAAGTGCCTTAATTTTGTATTTGATTATAAAGACCCGTAAGAGCACTGAAAAAGCAAACACTTTTTAAGTCTTTCTCATTTGGTACATTGTTCCATTGCTAAATATTGAAACAAACATTAACATGCCCCTCCCAGTTGACAGATTGTTTACAGCTTGCAAACAGCATCTGTGTGCACTTGTGAATTAGTATCCCTCTTTTGTCACCAAGCATTTTGGTCCCTTTTTCTGTAGCCATAATGGAGATCATTAATGCAAAACATTATGGGTGCCCAACAAATGATGAGCCCTAACACCAACACCAGACGTGTGCAGGACGCTTCAAATTTTTTTAGAAGAGCTAGCAGAATATCAACCTCACTGAATCTGTGCCATCAAATTAGGCAGAGATAAAGAAATGAAAGAACATGGGCAGAGTGCCAAACCTTGCGTGCACATTTAAAGTTTTTCTACAGTAGTTCAAAATTAAGCCCTCTTTCTTCACATAAGATTTCTGTCACTGTGCTTATAGTATTTAAAATATATGCAGCTCTTCTAATCATGTTAACATCATGCATCACTTTTGAACAATAAATAGAATATGCATGTGTCATTTCATGATTTATTTCTTAAATATTTTATACAAGGCGTTCAGAAATATGCTCTGCCACTTCAAGAATGAACAGGATTTAACCTAAAAGCATGGAAATTAAGAGCTAAAGTTATCTATTGCTCACTGTGGGATTGACAGTTAGCTTACATGGAGTTTATTTTTTATATTTTTTTAAAAAAGTCTTGAAATATTGATATCTTACTGATTTCTATTTTATCGAACAGTATTATTTTTCTAAGCAAGACAAACCAACTTATAATAACAAAATATTACAATAATTATCAAATTCATTGCTACTTTCCTGTTATTTCCAAAATCTTCCTGGAAGATGACGGGCTGGCATTTGTTAGTCAAAAGGATTTTACAAAAGAATAAAAGGAGAAAAAGTGAAACTGGGGACAGTATTATTTCTGATTATGAGTATTGATTATTTCTTGATATATTGTTGGTATTTCACTTAAAAAGTTAGTGCAGAGAACGTGGGCCAAAATTGCACATCCATTCAAAGCAAAGAAATGAACTCATTTAAAAGTAAGGTAATATTGATATTGATAATGTGATATTGTGTTAAAAGAAAACAGATTCCCATTCTTTCCAGAGTTTTTTATTTTATCCCCATGTATGATGGCGGCATGAAAATGTATTGCACCAGCAGCTATCACCCTGTAGCTCAAGACTGGTTGCCCACTGAAGCTAAGCAGGGTTGTGCCTGGATGGGAGACCTCCTGGGAAAACGTCTCAGGTTACGTATGTAACCATGGTTCCCTGAGAACAGGGAACGAGACACTGCATTTGAACGCATATGGGGAACGTCATCACGTGAACTGGTGTCTGAAAGCAATTATCAAATCTCACCAATCTTATTAGCCGGCGACAACCTATGATGTCATTATAGACGCGACCCGGAAGTATAAAAGGAGCGCCTAGAGAAGCAGTCAGTACCTTATCATCTGAAGGGACTGTCCAGCAGGCAGCCCCGATGCATGGCAGGTAACGCAATGTCTCGTTCCCTGTTCTCAGGGAACCATGGTTACATAACGTAATATTTCGAAAGGGAACTCTACACTGCATTTAAATGCACATGGGGAACAATATACCCATGCCGCCATGCTTGATGGGAGTGCATGCCAAAAAATGGCTAGACAAACGTCAAAACTAGCAGCTTGAAGGAACCCTAGCCAGTCACTTGTCAGGGGAACAAAGTCAACCCTGAATGCCACCAGGGAGGCCAACCTGGTCTAATTAAAGCAACCTAGTCTTTGCCAACAACCTGTCTGATCACAGAGTCTCAAATCACATTCTTCAGAGAAGATATCCAGTAAGAGTGACTGCAAAAAGGCAGTAACCAACTCAGACCAGGGCGTAGGAACCGGCATCCTGGAGAGCAGGACTCAGCTTAGCGCTTTTTACCCTTACCAATGAGGGGAGTAACATTCTGCTCAATCACTTTTTACTCTTTAAGCAAGTGGAGTACAAACCTACACCATCATGTTCTTGAAGGAGGCCCAAATGGGGCCTGTGACTCAGAAAGACACGTGGCATCAGCCAGTGGCGGTGTCAAAATAAACCAAACATACCACCCTGCAATGTACTCAGTAAAATAACTTTTTACTCTTTAAGCAAGAGGAGTACAAACCTACACCATCATGTTCTTAAAGGAGGCCCAAACGGAGCCTGCGACTCAGAAAGACAAGTGGCGTCAGCTAGTGGCAGTATCTAAGCTCTAAGGGATCCAAACATAGAACCAAACTTATCTAGTGAGGTTAACTATTTAGCTGAACCTGAGCTTGATTCTATCCAACACATTCCAACAGGCAATGTACTCAGTAAAACACTTAAACTCTTTAAGCAAGAGGAGTACAAACTACGCCAACATGCTCCAAAAGAGGCCCAAGCCACCTGAGACAACGGCACCAGGGTGACTTAGCAATAGTCTGCTACCTAGCTGCTATCTATCCTGTACCTACACCAAAGGGGTAATGGGCCTTGGCCTGACAACTCTGATAAGAGTAGGCCAGAACTAGGAAAACTACACTCTCCTGACAGGGGTAGTAATAAAAGGGGTGAAAAGCTTCAGTATATCACCTAAACCCTAGTTCTAGCCTAGTTGTGGGCCTATAAGGCCACACATAAGCATACATCTGCCTGGGGCTAAACTCAACCTACTCTGAAATAAACTCTAAAAACAAGACCTCAGAGGAGCGAAACTCAACCCAAGTCAAACAATGTCAGGTGGCCCGAAGGCCGACGCTTAACATAGATCTATCTGAAGTAAAGAGTGCCAA
Organism: Elopichthys bambusa; assembly: GCA_037101425.1. Lineage (NCBI taxonomy): Eukaryota > Metazoa > Chordata > Actinopteri > Cypriniformes > Xenocyprididae > Elopichthys > Elopichthys bambusa. The sequence goes on along the minus strand of CM074447.1, from coordinate 20,986,796 downwards.
TCTCTAATACAAACTCTAGCTATGACCAGAGGAGAAAGCTACTGTACCATATGGTGGCTGAAAAAGGTGGCCATATAGCCAACACAAAGATAATCAACCTAATGGGAACTTCAGGGCCCTAAAATAAAGCTATACAGGAAAACTACAGTCAATATATTAAAATATCTAAATATAGACCAAGCTTATAACCTGCGGCTCGAAGAACGAAGGAGGATGGAATCTATGGTCCTTTCAAGCCTGAAAGAGCCTCTTTACTATCAAGCCAAAAGGCGAGCCACAGAAATGCTCATCATGGGCCCAGCCCTCGACCCAATTGTAAGAAGCACCTGGGTAAAAAAATCATTACTCAGGAGGTGGAAGAAGAAAGGAGAGGGTAGAAGTAACTACCATCATGGAAAGGAAATCAATCACCGACGCTGCCGTCGTCCATAATTGATTACCTCCCTCAAATCTTTCTTCTTCCCAGAGTCCAGCCTTCTCTGGAACTTACCCTGAGGAGGAGGAGGTACCCGAGAGGCGATACTGGACTTCTGGCCCTGTCTCTGATCCTTGGATCGGGACGGGCCAGGACGTCCTGTCTGTCTGGGCCCAGAATCGGTTCTGAGCAGTAAGCAGGTTTAAAAATGCTGCCGCTGATTCAGATCCTTCAGCAGATCAGACTGGTAAGCCTGTAACACTGCCATTGTGTGTGAAGCAGCACCAGTCTGACCCGCTGCCGCGTATGCCCTGCCATTCAAGCGAGATGTCACTTAAAAGAGCTTCAAAGGCAGGGCCAGAGCTTTTGATGTCTGTGCCCACCCTGTGATGAAATAGTTAGCAAACATCTCGTCAATAGAGGGGGCATCGACACATACCCATGCTGGCTCATTCCCTCAACATCAACGAAATTAGCTCACTGAATATGAATATGAGCCGAATACGGGCTCTTCCATGCCTTCTCGATCACATGTAGATCAGGAAGGAATGGAAGGTTCACGGGGGCTGCCAGATTATGGTCGGAAAGAGGGCCAAACGAGAGCAGAGCGTCCTAATTGGCAGACGCGCTCAGTTTGCACAGACAGCGCCCTCGAGCACTGTCCGTGCATGCTCCTCTCCCAGACAGAATTGTGTGTGTCATCAGGTGTCAAAAACCTGGGACACAGATCCACACACTTCCTGAAACATTTGTTAGACACAGTAAATTCCTTACCAGATTTGAAGAATCGCAATCAAACAAAACAGTCCCTGAAGACGATAAGATACTGACTGCTTCTCTAGGCGCTCCTTTTATACTTCCTGGTCGCATCTATAATGACGTCATAGGCTGTCGCCGGCCAATAGGATTGGTGAGATTTGATCATTGCTTTCAGACACCGGTTCACATGATGACGTTCCCCATATGCGTTCAAACACAGTGTAGAGTTACCTTTCGAAAGGGAACTATGTTGCTGCTGGGGGGGGGGACACTATACTGTCAAAAACCACCATCCTTTGGATGAGACATTAAACCGACTCTCTGTGGTCATTAAAAATCCCAAGATGTCCTTCAAAAAAGAGTAGGTGTGTAACCCTAGCATCCTGGCCAAATTTGCCCATTGTCCTCTGTCCATCATCACTGCCTCCTAATCATCTCCATAAATAGATTGGCTTCATCAGTCTATCTCCTCTCCACCAATAAGCTGGTGTGTGGTGGGTGTTCTGGTGCAATATGGCTGCCGTCGCATCATCCAGGTTGATGCTGCACATTGGTGGTGGTTGAGGATATTCCCCCCTTCCATATGTAAAGCGCTTTGAGTGCTGAGAAAAGCGCTGTATAAATGTAACAAATTATTATTATTATTGTATAACAGGAACATTATTTTAATGTAGCTTTTGTCAAAAAAAAAAAAGGTATTTTTTATCTATTATCTGTTTTAGTGTGTTTATATTGATACAGTATGGGAATGGGTGGGTGCATAAGTGTTGACTCAGTGTCAAAAAGTCCTCTTTTACAGATGATGTTTTATAATACATTTTCTAACGGTTTCTATGGGAACTCTATTCACTGCGCATGCAGGTGTATATTCATTAAACACAAAGAAGCAGCCTCCTACTTTAAAAAGAGATATGTAATACGCCAGTCAGGTTGTGTGCAGTTTATAAAACAGTGCTATGAAGCAGATGAAAGTAATAAAACAAAATACAACTGAGCAAGTTGGGAGCGAAAGCCTCTTAGCAGTGCTCAGCGAATGACGCATTCAGTGCCTTTCTGCTTGATTTGATACAGCCTTGTCCACAACAACCTTGGGCTTTTTTGTGCAGCATAGCCTAGACGGTACTCAATTGGATCAGGTGATTTAAGAGTGGCATTACAACCTTAGCATAATCTCTCATAATGCAAGGAAAGAAAAGTAGAAATAGTTAAGGAGCAAGTGTGAAGGTCTCCTATATGAGAAGAATTAAAGCCTATAGGTTTGAACAATTGAGATGTATTTCTATCATTGTAAAATATGAAAATCCTTAAGTTACTGGAAGTCTGGGGCCTCCCTCTCCTTCTGTCAATCTATCTCAGCTCCATCAGTGAAGAGAGACGTTTATGACTACATCTCAGGTTAGGATGGGAGGGGCAAGGGGTACCAAAACTAGGCAGATTTCCCTTGTGAGATTAATGGCACGGTAAATCATAGCTGGTGTCGTCGAGGGGCGACAGGCTGGCGTTCCCCCTGGCTGCGGCTCATTTAAAAGCGGTAGAATCCCGAGCGGCATTGACGGCGTGTATCCGCAACCCAACCCCGGCACTGACAGCTGCATTAGGAACTGCCACACTCGTTTCTCTTTAAGAAGTATTTTCCTCCTCCTCCTTTTTTTTCGTCTCTCCAATAAGACCCTCTATTTTCTGACCAAATCATTTTTCTTTTACCAACTCCTATAAGTTCTCCTAAATATGCCAAGTTAAATTCAAAAAATCATCTGAATCCTTTCACAAATGGCTCTTCTGCAAGGCTAAGTTAATAATAGATAATGCTGTTTATGATCATATGATTCAACATATGAAGAATATGAAGAAATACACTACTGAGTTTGGGGTCAGTAAGATTTTTTTTTTTTTTTTTTTTTAAGAAATTATTACTTTTTACTGTATTTTTGATCAAATAAAGCCAGCCTTGGTGAGCATAAGAGACTTCTTTCAAAAACAAAACAAAAAATCTTACCAACCCCAAACTTTTGAACAATAGTATAAATTGGGTAATATTTGATGCAAACATTTTATTTTCCACAACAATTTTAACAGTTATAAGCACAAATTATAATGCTGCATTTTCTGATTCGAAGAAAGTGAGTAGAGCATAATAATTAACATCATAACTGAAGTTTAGAGCAGATTCTTCCTTGCTGTGTTTATACATTTGTAATGGATAAATACCAGGAAATTAACTTCAATCAGAAATTAACTTCAAAATATCACTAAAATAACAAAACTGCAGGAGATGTCTATTGCAGCAGAACCAGTAAACTTCAGGTAGGAACAGTGGGAGAGAGATGTTGTGATACATTTTCATGGTCTCTACTTGACTAAACAGCTCTCTAAGTCTTCTCTACATCAGCACCATTTTCCAAGCCTGAGGAAATGTGCCTCCCTTTGAGAGATGAGAGATCTGGCAGGCTCCGCTAAAATGAGTCTGAGTTGCCTGGCTGTCTATCCCCCTGCGTCTTTATGCCTCTCTAATATGCCTCAGACCCTCTGCGTATCTCTCTCTTTTCTGTCTTTTAATTGTGTCTTTATCACCTGAGTTCTGTATTCCTTTTAGTTCTTTTTTCATTTTCCCCTTGTTTTTTTTTTTTCTTCTCTTCGCTCTCATCTTTTCACCAGCCCTTCTGACGCTCATTCCTTATACCTCCCCCTCTCTTTCTCTCCCTCTCTCTGATTCATAGCCACAGGCCCCTCTTCAGAGCGTTCACTCATTTTGCTGTGCAGGTGTGCATCTGCGATATCCAAATGTTTCACTCACTCCTTTTGCGAAATGTAAGAAACAAGCTTATGAGGGCCGCCAAAGCTGTGCTTTCCTCTTTCTGCTCTGCCTTTCAGTCAGTATCTAAACCCTTCCAGAGCTTTGGCTCCCAACCACTCCCTGCACTGATTGACAGGTAATATGTTCTCTGAAATAAGGTTTTATTCTCCCTGTCAGGATTTTCTTTGTGATTTACTGTTGGGCTTCCAAGCTAAACTTGTAATTTGTTCACCCCCCAATGCCCTGTATGCAAGAGGTCATCTAAAGTGCTTCTGTCCATTACGATGACTGAAAGTTGGTCACTGGGGTTTCCTAAAACCACTGTCATGATCAGTGTGGGGTGTAAGTAACTAGAAGTAGTAATGCACTGGTAACACTTTACAATGCGGGTGTACTACACTCTAAAAAATGCTGGGTTAAAAACAGCCCAAGTTTGGTTGTAAATGGACAAACCCAGCGGTTGGGTTAAATGTTTGCCCAACGTGCTGGGCAGTTTTATTTAACTTTTTAACCCAGCATTTTTTAGAGAGTATCATTAATTAATTAATGCTTAACTAGATATTCTTCAGTTAAAATATGACTCATGAAGAACTAAACTAAAGTAGAAAATAAAATCATTTTTTAACAACCAGCCATGTAGCGTGACAAAATACTACTACATGTACACTCTAAAAAATGCTGGGTTAAAAACAACCCAAGTTGGGTTGAAAATGGGTTAAAAAAAACAGTCGCTGGGTTAAATAAACCCATTCACTGGGATAAATCCAACCCATTCGCTGGGTTAAAACAACCCAATCGCTGGGTTAAATAAACCCGACGTACCGACGTGGACATGAAAGGTTCAGTAAATTATTTGCTTTAAATGAATGGTTAATGTCTTGGTGTAATGAACAGAAGCTGCTTTTTATAAATAATTGGAATCTTTTCTGGGAGCGACTTAGGCTCTTCCATGCTGATGGCCTGCACCCCAGCAGAATCTGAGCTGATCTTCTATCGGAGAACATCTCCAAGACGCTACGCACTGTATGACTAGTAAGTCAAACCTCAAGTCAAAGTCTGTGTTCTGCCCACCTAATTGATGTGAGTGTAGCACAGTCTATAGAAACTGTGTCTATTCCCCGAATAGTGAGGTTTAACAATAAAAATAAAGGATCTAGAAAAAATCTGACCGTGATTAAACCAGAAATTCGCAAAGTTACTGAACAAAAACAATTTCTAAAGCTAGGGCTACTAAACATTAGATCACTGACACCTAAAGCGGTTATTATAAACAAAACGATCACAGATAATAGTCTTGATGTAATTTGCCTTGATGTAAAATGATTATAATCTTAATGAGTCTAGTCCACCTGGCTACTGTTATAAAAACAAATGCCGTCTGATTGGCCGTGGCGGTGGTGTTGCAACAATCTATAGAGATATTCTTAACGTTACTCAGAAAACAAACTATAGGTTTAATTCATTTAAAGTTCTTGTGATAAATGTTACACTCTCAGATACAAGTAAAAAGTCGCTACTATCTCTTGCTTTAGCTACCATTTATAGACCTCCAGGGCCTTATGTTGATTTCCTAAAAGAGTTTGCAGACTTTCTCTCAGACCTATTGGTCAACGTTGATAAAGTGCTGATTGTTGGGGATTTTAACATTCATGTAGACAATACAAATGATGCATTAGGGGCTGCGTTTACAGATCTACTAAACTCCTTTGGGGTCAAACAAAACGTCACTGGACCCACTCATCATTTTAATCATACACTAGATTTAATTATATCACATAGAACCAATTCTACCAATATAGAAATTCTACCGCAAAGTGATGTCAATGATCACTACCTCGTAACATGCGTACTGCATACTGCTGATCTTTTCCATATTGCAATGCGTTATCGATTAGGTAGAACGATTCTCCCAACAACTATAGATAACTTCAGAAATAAACTGCCTGATCTGTCTCAGCTGCTCAGTGTACCCAAACACACAAATTAACTTGAGGAAATAACTAGCAGTATGTGCACCATTTTCTCTAGTACATTAGATACTGTTGCACCCATCAGATTAAAAAAGGTTAGAGAGAAAAATAAAGCACCATGGTACAACAGTATTACTCACACTATCAAGAGAGAAACTGTAATCTAGAGCGCAAATGGAGACAAACTCGTTTAGAGGTCTTCAGAATCGTGTGGAAAGACAGCTCGTCCCATTATAGAAAGGCTCTAAAAGCAGCCAGGGCCGAGCATCTCCACAAACTCATACAAAAAACCAAAACAATCCAAGGTTCTTGTTTAGTACAGTGGCTAGATTAACAAATAAACAGACATCACCAGAACAAAACATTTCATTACAGTTTAGTAGTAATGACTTTATGAATTTCTTTACTGAGAAAATCGAAAGCATCAGAAATACAATTGTAAATGTACAACCTTTGTGTCACAGTTCCCTGCGTTCCCGGACTCCATTTCCCATTATCCTCCTTGTTTCCACACCTGCACTCACTTCCTCGTCATCTCCCCATCAGCACTCATCACCTGCACCTGGACCTCATCATCTGCACACCCTTTATAATGGACTCACTCCTCTCACTCCTTGTCTGTTCTACTGGTTGTATTGTTGTATTATTGTTGGACTATATGTGCTTTTGGTTATTTTGTTCACTTTCATCTATTAAATATCCTATTCTGTGGAAATCCGTGCATGCCTCATCCATTCAGCAAACCAAGCCGTAACAGAAGAACAGACCAAACCGTTGGATTTCCACTAAAGAAAATGGGATAATTCCTGGTTCCCGCGTCTCCAGTGTCCCGCAAACAAACCTCAGCGGAGGATCGTCTGTGTGGGCTGCGGCAGGATGGTCGCCCACTGGAAAGGTATGTGGAGGAATTTACGGAACTTGCCTATTTGGTGAACTGGCCAGATGCCCCGTTAAACGCTTGTTTTTTGGCGGGTCTGGACGAGGACACGATTCGATTTAGTGAACCTGCGTGTTTTTTTTCCCTAGTCGAGACAATTAATCTGATTCTCTTTCTGAGTTGTTCTGATTTTGTTATTGAAGAGGTTCAAGAAAAATCGTGTATTCCTCGTCCAGTCCCCACAGAAATACAAGCGGCCTGGCCAGTTCAGCAACCGCCGGTTTTCTCCGCCTACCCCTCCAGTGGGTACTCCCCTATTCCTCAGCCTGCCTCACCGGAGCTCCCAAGTGAGTCTGCCAGCCAGCCTCCCTAAGCCTTCACCCAAGGGAGAACCCTGGCCTTCAACGAGCCCGCTCCAGCCTTCCTCGAGCCCGCTCCGGCCTTCCTCGAGCCCGCTCCGGCCTTCCACGAGCCCGCTCCGGCCTTCCTCGAGCCCGCTCCGGCCTTCCACGAGCCCGCTCCGGCCTTCCACGAGCCCGCTCCGGCCTTCCTCGAGCCCGCTCCGGCCTTCCACGAGCCCGCTCCGGCCTTCCACGAGCCCGCTCCGGCCTTCCTCGAGCCCGCTCCGGCCTTCCACGAGTCCGCTCCAGACCTCAATCCACGAGCCCCCTCCTGCCCTCCTGGCAAACAGGTGTTAAAATGGAGAAAAAAACCTTGGGAGAAACCAGGCTAAGTCAGGGGGCCAGTTCTCCTCTGGCCAACAGCGAATAGTGCTTTATTATGATTCAGGCAGCTATCATAAGTCAGATTTGGATCGCAACAGTCAAATTTATTCCAGTTCCATCCAGTTGAGGATCGTATTCATCACGGCGGTATGGACGGTTTGTTGAGGAACTGTGCCAGTGGCTGTCGTGTTGATAAGGCCTTCACAGTGGATGATCTAGTTAACTCAATCTCTGCTGACACTTCAGGGCTGTGTTGTGGTAGTGTCAAAGCGCAGGTCCTAGATCTCACCTGGATACGGCCCGGAACCGGCTGACTACGGTGAACCTCGGGATAAACAGAGAGACTAATATTGCCGTAGATGCCATTCTTCTTCTGATGTGGAAGTGTCCCCGGTTCCAGCTGACCTAATTTATGCAGCCTAACAATCCTTTAACGGATTTGAAAACATAAATTGATAATGTGTTATGTGTATGCCAGGTTAAAGAGATGCGTTTTTAGTCTAGATTTAAATTGACAGAGTGTGTCTGCTTCCCGAACAATGCTAGGAAGATTGTTCCAGAGTTTAGTTTAGGTTAATAGTAGAAGGATCTACCACCTGCGGTTGATTTTGATATTCTAGGTATTATCAACTGGCCTGAATTCGGAGATCGCAATAGACGTGAAGGACTATAATGCGTTCAGAGCTCGTCCAGGTACTGGGGAGCTAAACCATTTAGTGCTTTGTAAATAATTAGCAAGATTTTAAAATCTATACGATGTTTAACAGGAAGCCAATGCAGTATTGACAGAACCGGGCTAATATGGTCATACTTCCTAGTTCTAGTAAGAACTCTAGCTGCTGCATTTTGTACAAGCTGTAGTTTATTTATCAAGCAACCAGGGCAACCACCCAGGAGAGCGTTACAGTAATCTAGTCTTGAGGTCATGAACGCATGAACCTAACAGTTCTGCATTTGCTTCTGACCAAGGCTGTATCTCAAAACTAGTGTTACTTGATCTTAGTGCTACGTTTCGACACTATAGATCATAAAATACTCTTAGATCGACTACAAAATTACACTGGTATTCAGAGAAAGGCATTAAGGTGGTTTAGGTCATACCTATCAGACGGTCACAATTTTGTCTATTTAAACAGGGAAAAACTAAAATAACGTTAGTAAATTATGGAGTGCCGCAAGGATCTGTGTTAGGCCCTCTGCTATTTTCAGTACATATGCTGCCACTTGATAATATTATAAGAAAACATGGAATTAGTTTCCATTGCTATGCCGATGATACTATATATATTTCATCACGACCAGATGAAATCTCAAAATTATCCAATCTGAGTGTGTTAAAGAAGTAAAACATTGGATGACCAGTCATTTTCTTCTATTAAATTCAGATAAGACTGAAGTATTACTTATTGGACCAAAAACCTGTACACAGAATCTCTCAGACTACAATTTGCATTTAGAAGGATGTACGGTTACTCCATCCTCGACAGTTAAAGACCTGGGTGTTATATTGGACAGCAACTTGTCCTTCGAAAAATCATATTTCATATGTTACAAAAACAGCCTTCTTCCACCTCAGAAACATTGCTAAGCTACGGAACATGTTATCTGTTTCTGATGCAGAAAAATTAGTTCATGCATTCATGACGTCTAGACTAGATTACTGTAATGCATTATTAGCTGGTTGTCCTGCTTCCTCAATAAACAAGCTACAATTAGTACAAAATGCAGCTGCTAGAGTTCTTACCAGGTCAAGAAAATATGATCATATAAAACCAATTTTATCATCTCTACACTGGTTACCTATTAAGTTCCGTATCGATTATAAAGTATTGCTATTGACCTATAAGGCTCTAAATGGTTTAGCTCCTGTGTACTTAACCGATCTTCTATTGCCCTACAATCCTTCACACTCTTTAAGATCGCAAAACTCTGGACTTCTGGTTGTACCTAGGCTAAGTCTACTAAAGGAGGGAGAGCGTTTTCACATTTAGCTCCTAAACTCTGGAATAGTCTTCCTGATAATGTTCGGGGCTCAGACTTAATCTCCCAGTTAAATCTAGATTAAAGACGCATCTCTTTAGTTCTTTAGCATTCACATAATGCATCTCCTATCAGATCAATTGCACATGACTATCTTTGCTTAATGTTATGAACAGCAGCTACGCTAATTATTCTCCATTTGCTTTTCTGTTTTATCTCAGGATGCTCGTCCTGAGGTGACTAAAGAGTACATCAGCTTCAGTTTGGATCCAGCCTCTCAAGAAGACCTCAGATGACCAACACCTTTAAAGAGACGGCGCCGACTCCTGCGAGAACTTCAGATGACGCAACATCTGGATCAACATGCACATTCCCAAATTTCTATATATCCTAATTATTGTTAATATGTAATTCATTATTTCCAGGAGCTCATTGCTTCTACCTTCAATTAATCTGCTAACAGTGATTGTAAATTAAATTGCCTAAATTGTTACATTGTTAGTTAACTGCATGATGATATGTACATTTCTGAAACCACATACATTGGACAATGTATACCAGATACCAGATTCTCTAAATTGTAATGTTGACATGCATTCTCTGTAAAGCTGCTTTAAAACAATATGTATTGTGAAAAGCGCTATACAAATAAATGTGAATTGAATTGAATTGAATTGAATAGGTATGCGCTTTAGGACCCACGTGTATATTAGAAAAGCTTTCCAGCACTGGAGAGAGCTAAGTGGGAAGGCCTGAAAACAGACGCAGAGGCTGCTTTGATTCCGTTTCTCATGTGAGTAACACTGGGTTTTGTATGTTTGGAATTGCTGTGCTGTTTGCAACTAACAACAAACACTTTGTATTTACTCTTGTGTACTGTAAGTTCATTTTTTGTGCTTCCTTGTTCGTTCATCAACTGCGCTTTATTTTTCGTGAAGCATTTTGTTGCACGTCAGCTGTGATAAACAGACATCCACTCTCGCATTGCATGTGTAACAGTTGCCAGATAGTGAGAGCTGTGCAGTTAAACCACTGCACACTGATGACTGCTAGAGAATGCAGTGTTTAGTGTCATTGATAGTGCACTTGCCTCGCATACCAGCAGCAATCAGGAGTCGGAGACTCGGAGCATTGGAGTGTGAGTTTTGGAGGCAGAGCAATGAAGAGAGGGCATGACAAAATAGTACCACATGTACACTCTAAAAAATGCTTGGTTGAACATGGGTTTAAAAAAAAAAAAAACCCAGGGTTAAATCAACCCATTCGCTGTGTCAAAACAACCCAATCGCTGGGTTAAATCAACCTATTCACTGGGTTAAAACAACCCAATTGCTGGGTTAAATAAACCCAATTGCTGGGTTAAATAAACCCATTCACTGGGATAAATCAACCCAGTCGCTGGGTTAAAACAAATTTTCAACCCAACTTGGGTTGTTTTTAACCAAGTATTTTTTTAAATGTTAAGACTATAATCACATGTTTTCTAAACTGTCCTCTGTCATAATTTATGCAACATTTGGAAAGTCTTACTCATTCTGGTGAATGGTTTCATTCAGACTGTTCAGTAAACACCTTTTTCCACTGATCTTCTTAGTTGTTCAAAGCGTTTGTAAGGATGCTGATTATTAAAAGACAGCTGTCTGACTCTGAGATGGCGAATGGGGATACATAAAACACATTACCATTCCGATACATTGACTTGTAGACAACTGTGTATAATTCACTTTTCATTTCTTCTTCTGAATCAGTTTCTGGTTCAAACATATGTGGCTGAATTAAAACAGTATTTGTGCAACATTTACTACAGTAAAGTTGACCGAGTGGATCATGTAGTAAGCTGATGAGACTGTGGAGGCGGGGACTAATATTTACATTCATGGTTCCCCATATACTAAATAAAGTGAGGGTGTAAAGTTGCAATCTATTTTAAATTATTTTTTACAGGGGCAAAAAACAAAACGTTTAAATATATAATTTTGGTAATCATCAAAGATGAGTTTTAAGGGATAAAATTATTGACTACAGGGGTACTTCAAGACTAGTTTGACAGTAACACCTTTAAATTACAAATTTCAAATAAACTTCCCCAAAATTGGCCATAAACCACTCATGAAAAATGTTTGTTTGGTGTGTTTTTTTGTTTTGTTTTCAGGATTTTAATATAAAGATACTGGCATCCTCCATATCATGGGTTTATCAATAACTACTAACCTTGAAAACAGTAGTTTGTAGTTTAATTTGTACTGCCTTTGTTGAGCACAACAATCTTAAGATGGCCTCTTCATTGTGAAGTAGCAAGTCCTGTATCTTAAGTGTACTTTAATTCCAAATTGATTGCTTTCTAAACACTGCTGTCATTACAACATTTAGCAATCTCTCTCTCTCTCTCTCTCTCTCTCTCTCTCTCTCTCTCTCTCTCTCTCTCTCTCTCTCTCTTCCTTTCATTTTCAAATAAAGAGACTGTCTCTTTTGTTACAGAGTGCTTCAATTCATTACTGTGAACAGCTGCACACATGCACTAAAGCAATTAAAACAATGAGCCGTTCTCCTTCAGAAGATTTCATCAGTATGAAGCGACACATGAAGGTTACTACATTTAGACGAGAACTGTTTGTGCAGACAGATTCTCATGAAGAAGTAAAAAAGTTTTCAATTCCTATTCTGTACTTGTTTGCCTTTCATTGTGCTCTGCAGACACGTTACTTTTAGTGAGCATATTCTGTCACCCATTAAAAAAAAAAAATGAATGATTAAGAATCACCTTTAATAGTCACAAAAAGGTTCTTTAAGACTGATTCATTATGGTCACCCATCAAAACAGTTCAAACTAATATAGATGTCAGAGATGGGGCCCGACTGCTCAGGTCCACGATCTCCTCCAACCATCTACAAAACAAAGAACTGTCAGTATTCTCATTCAGTATTACCATCCTGCTTATACTATATTACTCACCTGCTTGTTTACAATACCTGCTACGATCAATAAAGCCTTATATTCATTTCTACGTTGTTTTGAGTCTGTGTTCCATAACAATAAGATTATTATCGTTTGTGGTTTTTATCTTCCTTTTGAATTAAGCTTCAGCAATTATACAGTATATGTGTGTGTGCATGTTTTTATGACATATCGGGACACATTTGTATAATGACATAGGTATTACAAGGAGAGGGTGACTTATGAGGACATTACCCCTTGTCCCCATTTTTCAAAAGGCTTATAAATCATACAGAATGAGTTTTTTTGAGAAAGTAAAAATGTGCACAGTTTCCTGTGATGGGTAGGTTTAGGTGTAGGGTTGGTGTAGGGTGATAGAAAATACAGTTTGTACAGTATAAAAACCATTACGCCTATGGAATGCCCCCACAACTCACAAAAACAACCGTGTGTGGGCTATTTCACATAGTCTTTCTGCCTGTGAGGTACTTTAATTTGTTCTTTGTTCAAATGTTTTTCTCGTTTTTATTTTTGAAGACTAATCACTGTCCACCAATTTAGCCCACATTCAAAAGCCATTATTATTTTTTTTCTAATGTGCAATATGCACAGTGGATGCCAGTGAGATTATTTGATTCAGCAGGATGCCATTTTCCCAGCAATTTTCTCGCAAATTGCTCTAACATCAACAAAAGCATCGTTGCACCGAGCGCACGGTATGTAATCCAGTTTAACATTTAAATATCATTTAGGCGCTGGCCCGTCTGCAATATTACAATCTGATGTTTAATTTACGACATCTAAACTTTTAATTAGAACTGTGTTGATGCTGTTTACCGCCCCTGCCTCCTAAAGCCAGAGAATGACATTTGTGATATTTCAAATAGCTTGCGATGAATTATTCACATTCAGTTCCATGTTTTCCCTCTTCACTCTTTAATCCTTGTTGGTCACAGTGTGATACCAGAGAATATTGTGGGGTTGGGGGGTGGGGGGGTGTATGAGTGGCCAGCTGATGGGATACCCATCTGCCTTCGATGGCAAGAGAGACAAAAATTGACAGGTGACTCGTATCTTTCAACTCTAAACACCAGTCTTGGTACTGTTTGCTTGCAGGGTACATGAAAGATATTTGTATAGCACACACAAAATCTATGGCTTCTAAATTAAATCAACAGTAGTGTTAGAGTGAATAGTTTTTAGTAACATTGGGAACAAGTGTTATTAGTAACACTGTACAATAAGATTTTATTGAGTTAGGTATGTTGTTCACTTCCTGTCCTCTGTGGAACCTCTCCTGCTCACAATAACAGGTTAAAGCGGAACAGCCAATCACTGAAACCCGTGGAGGAGCAAAGTTGGGACAGAAATGCTTAGATTCTCAGAAATCCACTTCATCAGTGGGGACAAACATGGTGTCTGAGCTCCTAGAGATCCACACACTCATTAAAAAGATCCAATTAATGCTCAGGCATGGATGTGAAGTCTCCAGAGCGGGGAGAAATCTCCAGTCCCTGCCGCGCTGGAGGAGGATGTTGGTCACAGAGTCAATTATTACAATCCTTACTGGAATACAGCCTTCAGTACCCTGCACAGGGACACAAGACTACAAAAGTGACAGGCAGCTAGTCTTGCATGAACTTTTTACACTGTTTTCTGTGTTTCCACATTAATTTAAGCAATATTCTCTTAATATACAATACTGTTCAGAAATCAAACATTTTGGGGGTTTGGAGTAGCATGAAAACATAAGTACCTGTAAAATTTTACAAGAAAAAGGATGTTAACATTTATAAAAATGTTTGTGAACTTCAAGCCGTCAAGCTAAGTATTATATAAGCTATTTTATTTTTTATTAATTTTATAAAAGGTTTATAATTTTCAAAAAAGTAACATCTTAAAACTGTTTAAACATGATTTGTATTATTTTCTTTTGCAAATAATAAATTGGAATATTAAATAATTAAATACACAATGAAAAAAACAATGAATCATTTAACAATAAATAAATCCGTACAATTTATAAATTATTTCATGAGAGAACATCGACACTGCATCATTCCATAGACATTATATGGTTGATTCTATGGGAACGCCTTCAGCGAGAGCAGGTGGCTAAGTCACGTGTGTACACACCAAGCCATTGGCCAAGGAAGAAGTCAGGTGACACAACGTTGTGCGTAATAAAGTCTATAGCGTCTCATTTCGAATTCTGCGTCAGTCTTATTTATGAAAAGTAACCATTAGATTGCAAAATAAGAAAGAAATGACAGTATTTTACACCTCACGATGAATAACAGTCAATTTTATTATGGTTACTTTTCTAAAATAAGACATCCTTGATGACATATGCAGCTTTCAAATGCAACCTCCAGAGAACCCAGCTTCCAAAACATCCCTCATTCAGGGAACAGGGTTATATACATAACCCTGAGATGTTTTTGCTAGTTAATAGTAGATAGCTGAAATGTCTTACTTTTTTTTTATTTATTTTTTTTTTTATACTTTACTTTTACCCACTTTACTTTTACCCTACTTTGAATTGCTCAGATTTATTATTTTTTTTATACGTATACAAAATACGTATTTTGGTCTTGACACCTATATCAGCTGGGAGAGCACTGTGATTGCATTGATTTGGATAGTCTTTGTGGATCTAAAATTGTAAACAGGCCAGAGAAGTGTTAGTGAGTGTGATGTCCTTGAGTATATGAGAGCTACAGAGTCAGTGTTCTCACCCCTCCACCTCAACCCTTTTCCCCATGCTGAAGCCTTTGATAGCAACAGACGTAAGACCAAGACTCCATGCTCTTCTTCTCCTTACCTGTCACCTTACATCTCTGGTCCCTGAAATTCTCTTCTCTGATCTTCAGGTACTGTCAACAGAATCTGCAGTGTGTGAGAAACAGAGGTAGAAACCAGTCAGATGGTGTGTGTACACATGTCAAGGTGGGAAGAAAACCGTAAGAGCATAAAAAAAAAAAAAAAGTCGCGCGAGCGAATTAATACAGAGGTGACTGCGGGCCATCAGCTCTGCTCACCCTAAACTGACAAATTTGTGCTTTATACATGCTGCACTATGAATAAATTTAAGTGTTTGTTCAGTGTCAGACTTTGTAAAATGACAACATTAAACAAGATGCATAAACATACTTAGAAAATAATATCTGCATTTGAAGGTGAACTGCACGTGAAGCAGCTGTCAGCAGTGCAGTAAGTTGGATCTGGCAAAGCATTTGAATTAGCTTGGTTACCAAGAGTCTTGGACCTTGGGAATAGCAGGATACAGAGGACAGCAGAAATAGTTAAAATTGTCTCACACCTTTCTGATTCCTCAATTTGCCCAAATAATTGGAAACCATGGCAACCACATTACCTTGGAATACAAGACGGTGGGGCTGAATTCCCAGTCTGGATTTTTTTTTTTCGTCATCATGGCGAGCCATATTTGTTGGAGGCTCAGAGAAATGAAATGGTAAAATGCGACATTTGGTCTTTCACAAGATATTTAGAGTTTTCACTAAACGTGGCATTTTGATATGCATCTTAAATACCTCTATTGTGTAGCAGCACCATCATGTATCTAAACAGGCTCCCAGGAAATCCTGTCACCGTGTTTATCATTACAACTGCTTAAAAAAATTGAAATTCACTATTTATTTGCTGTCAGACACATCATGCACAAAGTGCCATGTTACATTGCTGCCAGCTTGTTTCTCCCCTCTTCCTTTTCCAACAGTCCACACAAGCTGCAAATTATCATTTGCCCATAAGTAATTCTCTCTTCCTCACACAAAAGATTTATTTTGGAGGCTCATTTTAAATGGCTTGCTACACACAATCACTCCTTGTTTTGCACAAATATCTTAACAAGAGTGTGTGTGTTAAAGGTCATATATAAGAAGATTTCACACCAGAAAATCAATTTTAACAAATTGTTGTCATATTACCATGTGCGATGGCATAGAAGACAACCTTTTGACAAATATGAAAGAAAAAAAAAATTGATTCAATGTTTTTTTATCTTTAAATTTTTAATTTAAACTTTTTACTCACATTTTTATGCTGATAAATTATTTATTTAAGTACATTATTTTTTGTATTCATATTTAATTGGAGAATATCAATGTATCAATATTTATTTAAAGGTACATTATGTAACGTGTTCAAATGTGCGCATCTTCCACACAGGACAGCAGTCCTGACTGGATATCTTCCCAAAACGTCCCTCTCTATCATTTTCATCTCGTTTTTATTTGTTGACGAAAATTAGAGTAGATTTTTGTCATTCAAAACTAGGGGTGCACCGATACCAGTATCGGTATCGGGCCGATACCAAGCGTGTGTACTTGTACTCATACTCGTAAAAATACCCCCGATACCAAAGACCGATACCTCGCGTGACGTAACTGACAGAATTTTCTGTGCACAGAGACACCGACGGCAGCAGCAGAAACAATGTCAGCCTCAGGGGTGTGGAAATACTTCAAAATAAATGATGACAACACATACATTGCGAACTGCATCCCTAGTTTTGAATGACTAAAACTATGACTAAAATCTACTGTAATTTTCGTCAACGAATAAAAACAAGATGAAAATGATAGAGAGGGACGATTTGGGAAGATATCCACTCAGGACTGCTGTCCTGCGTGGAAGATGCGCACATTTGAAGTGTAACATGCTGATCTAACCGCGGGAAAAGCGGTGCTGTTGCGCACTCTACAGGCTAATGAATAGCACACATTTATGCCAAGCGATTGCTTATTAGTTAATGTTGATGAATTATGACATTGTTTACTATACAATGTTTATACGGTAATATGTTTTAGACGGTTGTAAGAACACATATTTTATTATCCCTCAGCTGAACTTAAATGAGCAGACATTTCAGAACGAGAGTCATGGTGTATTTCGGGATGGTTTATTTTTATTTATTTTTCCCCTGGTCATTATTGTTATTTTGTTTACACAATAAACTGTATTTAACTTAATTTAATTTCTATTTAATTCATAGTAAACTACTGTATCTTCTGTCACAGAAAGGAAAGACTAAGAACATTATTTGACACATTGTTCAATATATTTTACAAGTATAAGGGTTATTATAGTTAACTAAACTTAAAACCATAAAAAAAAATCTTCATTACTTGAAATGAAGATTAATAAAAAATAAATATATAAAAAATGTAAACTTATTGCAGTTTCCAAGCTTTAGCTTAACCTGATGTACTAAAATAACCTGATGTAATAAAACAGAAATAAATAAAAAAAACTATATAGACATTTAAAAGTAAACTGAATTGAAATGACAAGTACTGAATTGAGCTCTCTTTCATGTCTTTTTGCACTTGAACGGTCAAAAACTGTCCGCTTTGGCGAGTAAAGTACAGTTGGTTGTCTTAAGTGAACATACAGTTTGGAGAATATCAGATTTATATCAGTGTATTGCATCTGTGTATTGTTAGAGAAATGCTTACTTACTTACATTACAATTTAACTAAATTAGATTTTAGTAGACTAAATCTAGTCGGCTAAAACTAAAACAATTTCCGATGACTAAAATATGACTAAAACTAAATGCCATTTTAGTCAAAAGACAATGACTAAAACTAAATCAAAATTTGCTGTCAAAATTAACACTGCCCTATTGTAATTGCGCAGTCAATTCTACTTCTTCTTGCATTTTTGAGGGCCTAAACATGCTTGAAAACTCATTAAACTCTGCACACGCGTCAGAAGTGGTGAAATTTATGTCAGATTCTGAATTAGGTGTGGCAAAATGACTCGATAGTGCCACCTACAAAATTTCAATTAAGCGCCTTTCACGCTACGTTTCACGTACAGGTATGAAATTCGGTCTGTTGGTGCAAAATCTGTAAACCCAACAGGAAGTGAGATATTTTGAATTTTCTCTGCAAAATTTTTGCAGTTTTTGCCATTTCCAGACGTTGTACTTTAAAGAACTCCTCCTAGAGCTTTAATCAGAAAAATGTCATATTTGGTCAGTCTAATCTTAAGGCCTTAGCAATGTTAACTTGCGATGGTCTTGAGTTTTTGCTGAAGGGCGTGTCCGTGGAGGCCTGACAAAGTCTGATGTTTTGCCACGAAAGAGGAAGCTGTTGTAACTCAGGCATACAGTGTCCGATCTGCCCCAAACTTCACATGTGTGATAACAGTCCTGGCCTGAAGACATCCATATGCCAATATTTAGTCATAGCGTCATCTGCTGGCAACAGGAAATGGCATGCTTTGCACTGTAATTTACTACCAGAAATACATTTGTATATAAAGTACCAAACATACTAGAAACACGTTAAATCATGCAACACTTGGCTAAGTGCTAAAGTATGCAATTAATGCCATGAAACAGGAAGTTGTTGTAACTCAGGCATACAATGTTCGATCTGCTCCAAACTTCACATGTTTGATAATAGTCCTGGCCTGAAGACATCTACTTGGCAATATTCAGTAATAGTCAAAGCGCCACCTGCTGGCAACAGGAACTGTGGTGCATCAAAATGACTTTGCCATATGTATCCTCTATTTATCGCCTTAAATGAATATCGTCCACTGTTCAGTTTTCTTAAGGCCACCAGGTGTTGGTAAGCCTGGGTGTTAGGGCCCTTTCATCACTGTTTGCAGCTTTAATTAATTATTATTACTCAGTACTTATAATAACTGTAACATGGACACCTTAAAATAAAGTGTAACCTATAGTTTTCATTACAATCATTATCAGGAAAAAAAAATTAAACAAATCTACTCAAATCTACAATAATTGCTGATAACATCACATAGTTATGATGATTATATCTCCCCTGTCATCACAAAAATATCACAAGTGTAAATTAAACCCAATAGTGGTATTTGTGACAGATGTAAAGGTATCTTTCTCTTTTTAGCAAGAGAGCAGATTGTGTGAAACTCAAAGCCTACGCTGCGGACCGAATCAAAGCCTCAGCAGTCTGATGGTGTTGATAAGCACCGCTCATTCCAAAATACCTGCTCTCAGTGGGCAGCATGTGTCTTCAAGAGGCCCTCTTATTCAACACATGGGAAAACTAAAATCCTCTCTGCAGCTATGCTGCTTAAAATCTGTGAGGCATAAACTACAGGCATGTGCCAACTAGTTAAGTGTAGGCTATGCATGCCCTCTTTTCTAGTGCCATGCTGTCAGTCCACCACCAGAGCACCTGTGGTGGAGCTTTTCACCATGACAGAGAGCAGAATCGACAAAATAGGTTTCCTGCCTGCCTGTTTAATATGTGGGAATATGTGGCAAGAAAATGAAATAAATAAATAGCAATAGAAAAAGTTTTTTTTTTTTTTTTTTTTCTACAACACAAAGTCTGTAAATGCTGTAAAAGCTGAGTAACAGAAAAAAAGAACAGAACTTCCTTTTCATCTAATGTATTGAGTTTGATATCAGTTTATATACTATATTTATAAATTTAAGGGCTTGTTCATCTTGTTCTGGCTAGTTATAAAAAGCTTCTTAAATGTAAACAGTAAAAAATATTAAACATCACAAAACAGTGAAAATGTTAAATATTTTATAAATTACAACATGTGAAACGTATGTAACAACTTGCCCAAATAAAATCTTTTAGTAAGTGGCGTATAGCCCCTGTTACAACTTTCCTATGTAGCAACTAGTCTTCCCCTGTAATGTTTTCTTTTGGTGTTTTTTCAATGATTTTAAATATGTAGATGTAAATGAGATTTTGTTTACCAACAGGGTACATAAGTCACAAGTGATTGATTGGTCCATCATGAAGGGAGATGGATGAGATTTAATATGATATAAAAGTCCTATGGGATATATGAGAAAATACAAAGAAAAGAAAATATGTAAGTGATACATCAATCCAGACTTTCAGTATTGCAAGTAAAGCTTTATTTATATAGCTCTTTAAAAACTGTCTTCATAAAATGCTTTACAGACAACAAACAAACGTCATACAGTAAAAAATAAAATGTGTTATTGTTCCTGTGAGAATAATTTATTAAATGCCACTATTAAGTATCTGATAAATCTAAAAAACTTGTATGGGTGTATGAATAGCTGAGAATTTGATTTCTTTTGCTGATTTACAAAATTAAGCACACCAGAATCAAAAACACAACACTTGTTGGTGACCAGCAAGGCTGTTCTTTTCTAGCAGGGGAAATGGATGGGTTTAATGGGAAGGACTATAATAGAGATGTGAAACAGCATTTGTTTTTCCCTGGAGCTATTTTTGATATTTCGGTGAAGCATTCATTGTGTTCTGAGTAACAATTTACAAAACAACTTTGTTTTAGGTCAATAATTTTTATTTTCCACTCAGCATGTTGCATGTATGTGAATGTGTCACCAAGGCTGGATATTGATGTTTATTTGCAGTCTTAGACCCAGTGCTGCGTTTATGTTTTTTTGTAATATCCATTCCAGTGGACACTTACTGAGTGGGAGAAAAGACTGGAGAAAAAAGGAAAAAAAAAAACAAACCATGCCATAGTTACAGTGGTGGTCAGATTTATTGGCACCCTTGGTAAATATGATCAGAGATGACTGTAAAAATAAATCTGCATTGTTTATCCTTTTGATCTTTAATTCATAAAATTAGCAAAAATCTAACCTTTCATTGAAAGAAAAGAATTGAAAGCATACTTTGTATTGCAAAGTAATACAAACGAGTCAGTTGTTGCCTTGGTAACGCAAGAGTTTACATACGATACGAGATGTAAATAGCGACTGCACTATGAAGGATGACAGGATATTTATTTATATATTTTTTATAACTGTATTACTCATTTGTGTTCACATCATTCAAATAGCGCGTTTAGCAAGCTACAGAGAAACTGGCAGCCAGGTAATACACAAGTGATCGATCCTGAGTGGAAATATCACTACCATGATCACTACCCCTTCGTTCAAAGTGTGGTCCCGAAAAATCTTAGTTTGAAGGGCTACCTGGCCCTTCCCCTTACCCCTACCACTCCAGCCAAAAGAGAATCGAGACCCCTTCACGTGAACACACAAACGAAGGGGAAAGGGTAAGGGGTAAGGGGCAAAAATGGGATTGGGCCCAATTCTTGATTCGCAATACAAAGAATCTGAAGCGATATTTTCCAATGTATCGCGATTCTCTCTCGAATTGATTCTGAGCTTAGCTTTTAACAGAAGATGGCACTACGTGCTTTAGAAACACCCGTATTCTGCTTGCTTCCAGTTCCTTTACACACACCACTTAAACCTTAAATTATAATTCATAAAGTTCAAAACGGTTGAAGCGAATTACAAGGGTGTTCGCAGTGGGCTGTTTACATTAATCTCACGTCATAAAAGCACTCAGAGCTGAGGTACAAGTATATTTAACCACTTACATGACTCAGCCGAACGCACAATCGCTGTCCAGCACTCTTCTTTGTGAGTATTTGAGTGTGCGTTTAAAAACTAGCCTAGAGCGCCATCTGCTGTTAAAATTAAGCTTAGAATCGATTTGAGAGAGAAAATACAGAATCGATCCAGAATCATCAAGAATCGTTGTATTGTCCCAGCCCTACAAAGCCATTCAAAGTTGAACCATTAGCCTCATGTGAACAGGAAAATAATGACATATTATTAAACAAATACTTCTGTTGGGGAAAAGGAAGAAATCGAAAAATACTCAGGATATCACTACATGAAGAAGTTTGAGCTCATAAATCATATATGATATAAAATGTTTCTGATATTCTGTTTTACATTTGGCATTGAGATACAACATCAGGCCAGTTTTATGTTTGCTCATATATTTGTTTGTTCTTGAACATAAATTCATGTTTACACCTGCCAGAATGCACAAACTCAAAAGCAAGTTTTCTGTTTTTAGTATTGAAAAGGACATGTTGATTATCAAGTTGTTAATTTAATTGGAAAATTAATTTAATTTGACTAATAATGTCATCTAAAGTGACATCACAGAAGCTCACATAAGAAAGAGGTTATTTTAAAGGGGCTTTTTAAATTTAGCTAAATTTAAAAAAATAAATAAATAAAAAAGCTATATGTACTTTGGTATCAGTGTAACATAATGAAATTGCAATATGTTTGAAAACAAGCAACATCTAGTTAATAGAACACACTGACTTAAACCTCATTCCCAAAATGAAGTTTTACAGAGAGAATATTGTGGTCAGTGGTGCGCAGTACTGCACTAATAAATGTGCAAGGAAAAAGACACTACAATGTCAGAGGGTGATAAAGATTGACTATCTAAAAGAACATCTCACATATGTCATTTCTGTGCACGGATGAGCACAACTGGAGAGCAACAGAATTGTTCAGTACCTTGGAGATTAAATGAAAGTTTAAAATTGGGTAATAATTTGCCAAATCACACTGATCAACATTTCGTTTCTTAATTAGGAAATTAATGACTCCCCTTTTAAGAGTTCTTTGCATGTGACCAAGTAGAAGTGACAAGTTAATTAGCTTTAGCAAATAGTTTTTCTTAAATAGGTTCAATTTTCTCATGAAGGAGATTCCTGAAATCATTACTGAAGAAGCTCAGTTACTGCCAGGATCCTAGTCTGTATGGTCGCTGTATTGGAAATCTAATGTTATTCCTATTTTCAATTACAATGTAAAAGTGTGTGTTAATCCATCTCAATCTGTAATTAATAGGCTTCTTTCTTTCTTTCTTTTTTCAGTCAATTTGAAAACACTTAAAGGGATATTTCACCCAAAAATGAATCATTTACTTACTCTTTCCAAACCTGTATTAATTTCTTTGTTCTGCTGTACACAAAGGAAAATATTTGGATAAATGTTTGTAACCAAGCAGTTCTCAGCCCCCACTGACAACCATAGCAGTATGAGGGGGGGGGGATACTATGGCAGTCAATGGGGAGCGAGATCTGCTTGGTTACAAACATTCTAGTACACTGTATTAGTACACTGCTAATTTTGTTGTGTAGTAATTTTCTTTGTAGTTGGAGGATCTGCATATATACCAAAGCAAAAATGTTTTTTGTAGCTATTTACTGAAGTTTTAAAGAAAGATAGATCGCCCACTGAAGTTTAGTAAAAGACTAGTCATAAGTTTCATTATAATTTAATTCTAATTTCAGTATGTATATATATATATATATATATATATATATATATATATCTTGTATACGTAAACAGCAGCCTGTTTTATTTATGAAGAGACAAAAAGTGTCTGTTATACTATATAATTTCAGCTCTAAAAAGACCAGAAAAAAAATGCACGACCGAAATGATGAAACAGTAATGAGAGAGAAGAGCCGAGGCTCAACCTCTGATCACAACTCTTGCTCTTAACTAGAGCGAAAAATCTTTGTTGTAAAATCTAAGCACAATAATATGGTTAGAAAATCTTGCCTGTTTCTTTAGGGAATTAAATCTTTTTGAATCACTGGCTTCAAAGGTTACATTGTTGTGCTTAAAGTTTGCAGATGTTTGATAATTGTTAAAACACTTCCTTTTTTTCAGTGTGAAGCGTTCTGGGGCCATTAAAAAATGTCAGGTTTATGAGGTGTGAAGAACAACTCAGGTGTGAGAAACCATGTGTTAATTTTTCTTCTATTAAAGTTTAAATTTCTTCTCAAAACTATTTATTTCATAATTACAAAAACCAAAACTGAAGAAATACTTATGAAAACTGTGAATATCTATGAAAATGCCACATTGCTTAAAGACAAGAAATTTTCTTTCCAATCATTTAAAGGCTAAAACTGGCAGAATTATTTGTTGTGGCTATTTTTTCTATTTATTTTTTAATCTGGACAATATTTCACAAATTATCTATTCCATTTCTCCTACATAAATGGCAGAACATACTGCAACTGCAGTCAAAGACATATTCACATTGCATCAAAACCAAATAAGCCACTTTTTAAAGAAATTCTGTTCTGTCCTTGGTTAGAACCTCACTTCCTCACTTTTCCTTCATCAAATTCACATAACTCATGTCCAAAGTCCTTGGATGGTTTGCTGGCTTCCGCCCTTAAATGAGACCCTGCAGTCTAAAAGCCACTCCTGATGCATACAGCCAATTAGATGAAAAAGTCAAGTGGTTTGTGATAGAAGCCTACAGCACGTGTTTCTGTTTTTCTATTATTGAAATGGTCAATTTTGTGTTACGTCACCTGACCAAACATGTCTTTTGTGTGCGTATCTGAAACAATACAGTCCATCTCTCTAAACATTAAAGGCACAATATGTAATATTTTTGGATTCAAATATTCAAAAACCACTAGAGCAATGTTATATATTTCGTTGACTTGTGTACTTACATTATCCCAAATTTTTCCAAGAATGTTTAAATCCGCTTTAATATATTATGTATTTTATTAGACAGGTGAGCAACTGTTTGCATGGATACATTCATCGACAGAAAACTAATCATGTTATATAGCTCAACACACACAGTAAGTCTTCTGATTTACAGTGAGTAGCATGTTTTACCACGCCTAATATCGATCTAGCTTACTGCAGTGTGTAACAAGTGTCTCATAGTAGCCGCTGAGTAAACGCAGAGTAGCACTATAACAACTTTCAACACACAAATGTATCTAATATGATAAAACAGCGCTGCTTTACCCCACATACGCTTGACCGGAAAAAGCAGAACTGGCAACTGTGGCATAATAAAAGTTCTGCTGCTCTCGAGCCGTGTCGCACTCGTCTCTCATTAGCAATCGCTCCAGTAGCCTCGTTTCTGATCGCACAGCACTCGGCCCTGCTCTGCTTCATACCACAGTAACATTAATAATCTTATCCATGAACATGATTTCTGCTTGAGTCCCGTCCCGATTCTTTTCTACCGGCTGTAGACGTGAAGACAACACATCCCATGATTCCATGAAATCAAGGCGTCATCAAGCTATGCCTTTGTTTTGAATAAGCGACCTCTAGTGGCAAAAATTTGCATAGTGTACCTTTAAGTTTAGTTTGTAAGTTTATAACGAATTTAGGAGTATAATAACATTATACTATATAAAAATATATTACAGGCATAAATTACTTTAATAGACAAATTCATTACTACACTAACATTCAAAAGTATGGGGTCAGTTTCCTCTGAAGGATCATGTGACACTGAATACTGGAGTAATGACTGCTGAAAATTCAGCTTCGACATCACAGCAATGAATTACATTTTATTTTTTAAATTTAAAATATATTTTAAATTTAAATATAAATAAAAATAGAAAACAGTTCATTTAAATTGTAATAATACTTGACAATATTACTGTTTTATTGTATTTTTAATCAAATAAATGCTGCCTTGGAAAGCATTAGAGGCTTCCTTCAAAACATTAAAAAAGTCTTACCAATCTTTTTAAACCTTTGGACAGTAGTTTATTTCATGACAGAAGGAATGTTGTGTTGACCAATCAGAAACAATGGCTATGATTATCTTTAATTGGATATTATGTAATGCATTTTTTGCGTTTTTATTGTGTAGGGAATGAAAAAAGCACTATTCCTATCAGTTTATTCCTCAGTATTGCTGATCATAGGATGCCCGAGGGGGCTTCTGTTGACTCAGCAAATCTAGACCTTCACAATGTGGTTAAATGTTGTTGGCACGTCTGATTACACTTCTAACACCTTCAAGAAAACCCATGCTTCTCTTTCACACTCACACTATGCATCACCATATACCAAAGCATTTCAATGTATCTGAACTCCTTAGTGGCCATGTCACTGGGCTGGATTGTATGTGTCATAAATCTTGCCACACTACAGAGTTTGTGTGTGTTTATGTGCAGGGGGCTGTTCAAGCTGTCAACATGCTTATGTTATTCTTTGTTGTGTGTGACTGAGTTGTTGCATTCCTTGTCTTCAAAGCAATAGTTCACTCGAAAATTAAAATGCTATTGTTATTTTACTCTTAACTCATGTCGTTCAAATCTCTATGACTTTCTTTCTTCTGTGGAGCACAAAAGGAATTTTTGAAAAATATCTTGCACTCTTTCTCTAGAATGAAAGTAAGAACTAGAGCTGTAAAAAAAAAAAAAAAAAACTTTTTTTATAAAAACAAATGATTTGAGTTTTCTGAAGCCATTATTACTTGAAGTCATCATTACTTGTTATTCTTCTCTGTAAAAAAAATAAAATAAAATAAAAAGTGTTTACACTTGTAGTTCGCTTCTCTTGGTTTCCCTTGGTCCGGACCAAAAAAGAAACATTTAGTCCAGGTTCTCTTAGCATTCACATTATAATTTTTAACACCCAACCTCAAGATACAAAAAAAAACAGCCTTTATGACAAATATTTTGCGACAGAACTTACCAAACATGGAAAACAATGCTGTTTGCTGGGCTAAATGCACTTGTTGTATGTGCGTACATATGATACATACTCTTAACAGCTGATAACTCATGAGGAGCTTATAAAATGTGTAAAGGAGTCAAACAGCGGCAGGAATTTCTCCGTTACACACACAAACGAAGATCAGGGGCCTCATTTATAAAATGTTGTGCAGAAACCATCCTAAATTTGATCTTACGATCATTTCTCAGATGTGCGTACGTGTGATTCATAGAATGAACGTACACACAGAAAACGAGCGTATGCCTCTCTTGCAAATGATCTTGAACTTGCGCGCAGCTGAATGGTTTTAGTTCCCTGCGTTGTAAACAACACCTAATTAATGTCATTTACATATAAAAGATCAACAGTCATCATCCAAATCCTTAGCAATCTGCTAGAATAGTTTAGATTTCCAAAAACCTGCAGTAATCTGACAATGAAAAGTGTGTACGTCTGCTCAGACCCTGACGTGGCTTTAAGCACTTTTCCACGTCAAAGACCATTTTTATAAATATGAGCGTTGGTGTGGATTTAAGCGTACGCACACTCTAAGATCAAATCTGTCTCGGTCCACTTGTTTGGTGCGCACCAGGGATCATATGGCAGCGTTCACATTTATTCAAATGAACCACACTAACAGAGCAATCGCTCCAGAGTTCATTTTACTTGAACCAAACCTGCCAAGTGTGAACACACCCTAAAATGGACTACAAAAATCATATAAACTACAAAAATAGAATGTTGTCTAACTGGATCATAAATCGTCATGTCAATGGATCAAGATAATAAATGAGTGGATCATTATTCTAACTGGATAATGATAAATATCAGCCTATTCCTCACACTTCTATGATACTTTTATAATGCTTTTTTGTCTTTGTATCATCACACAAATTAAGATATTTTGACATGAGGGTGATTTCATTTTTGGGTGAACTAACCCTTTAAGTGGCCTTTTACTTCATTAATATTACGTGCAAGTGCAAGTTTTTAAAAAATATATCCAAAGTACACTACAAGTGCACATTAAATACAATCAAGGGCACTTCTTTTTCACAAGGGAACTCTTATTATTTATCCAGCACCATTTTTGACATATTTTTGTCAGTATTTGGCACCCAGCCAAACACATAGAATATCTCTCTTCACAGAAAAAGATCAAACTCATTGCCAGACACAAGTCAGTGACCGTTATTTGTTAAGATGTGCACTGAAGCCACGAGGCTCCCATCAAGCGAGCAGTGATATAGAAGAGGCCCATATTGCCCTTTCACAAGAGAGGAGTCTACCATGAAAATAACACAGCCCTGGCTCATCCAGAAAGACATTATATTCATCTCATTCATATTCTCCTGTTTCTGCCTGAATAGGTTCTTAGCATTGTCGAGACTTGGTAGCAGAAGCTTACAAGCCAATGACGGCACTGGTGAAGTGTGTCAGATGTACATTGGAATGAAAACACTGAGAAATTAACCAGGAGAGATTATTTTCTGCACCTAAATTAAAGTGCATTTTTCTTCAACAAAAGTGTGACATGCTTCGAAAGGTCATTCTAACATGTCTGTATTAATTTGGACTAGAATTAGCAACTAGATCTCGCAAAGAAAGGGAATCATGGTCTGATAGGCATTACAGTCACCCAGTGTTCAGACATCTTGGACTGTGAAGCTTTAATCTATATTTAATACCAGTCTGGGAATTCTGCCATGACTGAATAAATCACAGAAACTTATTAATTGGTTTGTTCTGTTTCCATCTTAAAGTTTGTATATGTATACAGTCTGTTCATGTCAGACCCTGTTGACATAAAGTGACTGAAATTAACTTCTATCACGTGTGCTGCATATCATGTATTGATGTGTCTACCTAAAATTATTCCTTAATTATTTATTTTCTTAGCTGCCTTTGCATAACACACACAAATGTGCAAGCATGGATGTACTGTTTATTTTATGAGATAAACTCATCAAGATTCATTAGCTTTAAACAAATTCTGCTCCTGCTATCTGCCAAAAAGTTACCAACATGCCTCCGACAAATTATGCTTTAATGGCAGTTAAAGTCAACAGATTTAGAATATATATGAATGCTTATGAGGAAACAACACGAGGGGCCTCAGGTGAGCTCTGAAGCAGTTAAACATGGTCTGATATCATAAGTGCATTGTGGAAACGCACAATAGCTCAAATATTGAACAGTCTTGTTAAAGAGTAATTAATCCTCTCAGGCCTGATTTGTCAGCTACTCAAATTGTTCCTCTAATGACTTGACCTTGGGAAGACTTTGATTTGCAATATCAAATAGCATATTACACCACTGCACTAAACAAGCACCTGAACATACCTTCTTTATAGAGGTTAAGCATTGTTTTGCAACAATGTTGCAATATTGTTTGATACACATATTGTGATTTTAAAGGATTAGTTCACTTTCTAATTAAAATTTCCTGATAATTTACTCACCCCCATATCATCCAAGATGTCCATGTCCTTCTTTCTTCAGTCGAAAAGAAATTAAGGTTTTTGATGACAACATTACAGGATTATTCTCCTTATAGTGGACTTCAGTAGACCCCAAATGGTCGAAGGTCAAAATTACAGTTTCAGTGCAGCTTCAAAGGGCTTTAAACGATACCAGACAAGGAATAAGGGACTTATATAGTGAAACGATCGGTCCTTTCCAAAAAAAAATTTTTTTAAAAATGTATATGCTTTATAAACACAAATGATCGCCTCACAAGTGCTTCCGCCAGACTGCCTTCCATATTTTTCAAAAAGCTTACGCTGTATGTCCTACACTATCCCTGTTCAAATTACAGAACGAACGCAACAGTATTTTACTTCATAACTCGTTAAATATGGATTTTTTTTATTTATTTATTTATTTTTTTACACAAACACATCGCTTTGCTTCAGAAAGCCTTTATTAACCCCCTGGAGCCGTGTGGAGTATGTTTATGATGGATGGATGTGAATGGAGGCACTTTCTTCAGCTCATACTCGTTGATCCCCCTCACTGCCATTATAAAGCTCGGATGCGTCAGGATTTTTATTAATATATCTCCGATTGTGTTCATCAGAAAGAAGAAAGTCATATACACCTAGGATGGCTTGAGGTTGAGTAAAGCTTGGGGTAATTTTCATTTAAAGGGGAACAAATCATTTAAGGTTTGTATGTGAGTGACTGACTAATTAAAACACTACAGTATGTGTATGTGTATTATATCTGTATGTGCTTTCTTGCAGAAGCGGGTTGATTCTGTTTTGGCTTCGTTTGGAATTATTCATGTTGATGCAGCATAAACAGACAAAATCACTGTATATTTTAGAATAGCTTAATTTTATTTCAGTTTTAGTTTTTAGTAATTGTAGTTTAACATATTTTATTTCAGTTTGCTGCCAAGGCAACATTTCTAATTTTAATTTTAAGTTTAGTTACTTTAATACTAAAGCATAAATGAATACAAAAATATATATATATATCTGATCTAAGAATAATGTTCTGGGGTAGAGATGATCTATAACTTATGACAAAAAAAAAAAAACTAACAGTTCATTTACTAAGAGAAGTCATTTATGACTTATCAATTATAAAATTTCGCTGTGCCAGAGGGTCATAATGTGATACAATTTAATACAAAATACTGGAATCCATAAATGTGTTTTCAGAATGTACACTTGATCAGGCTTTCATCTTGAATTTTCAAGAAAGATTAGTAGTGTGTACTGATTTCAGCAGATCCAATCCTACTGAACTTTGCAGAGCGTAAACAGAGTTAAACTTTTTGCCTTTGCCAGCCGGCACTCCAACCATAAGTGTTTAATTAGAACGATTCAACATTTCCAACTGCATATCTCCTTGGTTTACAGTTATGAGAAAGGCGTTGTCAGTCGGAAATGCAGTGAAATTACACAATATAATTCCATTATTACATGGAAAAGTTATTCAGACTAAGGTTTTGTAGACTTCAGGACAAAAGGTCCTGAAGGGGAAAATGCAGTCTGACTAATCTTATTTTAAACGTTATCCAAATGAACTTGCTGGTAATTGTGATATAAAGACACAAATACTTTGAACTCTGGCCAGATAAACTATACATTAGTTTCCTAATAAAGAAATGTAAAGCTACCTCAAGACATATCCACACATTATTAGAACAATATTTTAGCATATTGCCTTATTTCCTCCATATTTCCATAGTATTTTAGCTTATTTCCTCTAAAATAATCTTACAACACCCTTAACTGCAAAGGAAAAGGGTCTCCATCTCCATCCTCCTGACACAATAACATATAGGTGTTTGTTTGCGAAAGCTTTGAAACTACTCCAAACTGTCAAATGACCCACATCAGTAAAAATGAAAACAAACGACAGGGTAAATAACTTCAAATATGAAATACTCTGGCCATATATCTTGGCAGTGAGAGCCCCAATAGCTCAGGTGTGACATTCCGTGGCTGCCAAATGTGAATAATGGCAAACAGAGGAGAATGAACCCTTGATGTATTTGCAGTTCCGCCAGGCCTAGCACGGCACTTTTATTGCCTTCATATTCTCTCCTTTCTGCACGCAGAAAGAAAGAAAGAAAGAATGTAAAAAGACGGGCCCTATTCAGCACTTGAAGGCTACAGCACAGCTGGGACCAGGAGACATGGGAGAAGGGCATGAACAAGAACATGCTAACATATATTCCCTTGTAAAACATATAAAATGCTCCTGCCATCATGAATATATACAGACTGGCACCGGTTCTCTTTAGAAGTGCACTGAAACATCTAAATGTGGATGAAAGTGTGCATGCAGTAATTCTGGACACAGGCAAAGCTAAATGGAAAAGCATGCCGAGAGACAAACAAAATGAGCCGGTATCTTGTGAATGCGCCTCTAAGAGTAGATCTTACCCAATAATGGGGGAGCATCTGAGAAATCAACAGGCACTAATAGTTTTTTAATGAGTTTGTGAAATGCACTGGGGCAACTGTGTAATAAAGAACAAAGCCTGTTTAGAGACTCCAGAGCCAAATAATGCATCCAGGCAAAGGTAGCTTTAATGAACAGATGATGAGTGTCAGAGATTAGGGAGAGCAAGAGATAAATGGGGAAATCTGTATTTGTAAAAGGGGTTAAATTAATCTTAATGCATTCATTAAAAAACATTCACGAAAAGAACACAAGGATAGAAATGCAGCTTAAAGAACAGACCTACACTTCACACTTCTATGTTTTAATGTTTTCTTACAGTACCTGGTAGCATCTCTGCTCTCTTTAAACCCTCATTTTATGAGATCTGAATGAGCAGCCATACAGTCAGCTTAGGGCAGGGTTTCTGCAAGGAATAAGAGAAATCTGAGGTAATACAAAATTCCAAAACCATTAAGAAACCCATCATGACGAGTCAGATACAGGTCAGTGAACATCACTGACAAAGAGTCAGATGTGGACCAAAACCTGTAGGTCTTTCTTTTGAAACCTTTTCAATGAATCAGTTCAGGTTATTAAACAGACTTTTAATTTTCATTTATTTATTCATGGGAATGTTTCTGAAGTGAAAGAAAGTTAAACAATTCACATTTTTGTGTGAACTGTCCCCTTATATTGTTACATTTTCAAAGGATTTCACTGGATGCATACACAAGTTGTTGAGAAATCATTTATATATTCTGTAGGGTGCAGGTTTAATGTAATTCATAGTTTTGATGCAGATGTCATCTCCATTTGTAATATCAGTCATTCGCATGTGTCTAGGCTTCAATATCAAGGCCAGCAATCAGCAACAGCAACAATATAAACCATTCCTACAGCAACCCGCTTTCAAAGCAACATGAGCAAACATGCCAATCCCTGTTCTGTCATCTTTACTTCTGTGAAGGCCAGCAGGACTAGCTACATAATGAGAACTGTCTCAACAACATTATAACCACCTCCTTAAGGGTCGAGCATGCCTAACAAAAGCCACTGAGACCATGAATTGTGTTTTCCAGTGGTCTGTTGTTGTGGTTTCAGTGAGCTGCTTTTTAGATGGAGCATTTTACTTTCCTTTAACCTCAGCTGAGCATGAAAAGACCTGTTTCCTGCTAGACAAAAGAAAATTGCGTAAAAAGATAATGCTTCCATTGACAGGTTAAGATCAAGGAAATGAGACAAAGAGGCAGGAGAAATGATCCTTGCTGGAAGCCACATGAGTTTTTCCTCTCAGATGGGCAGTAAATGTTTGTTTGTCTGTGTCAGATTTCATAGTTTTATTTAGTGGATGAATGGAAACCCAAGCCTGGTCAGGTTGGGAGACTAGCTAAGGGCAGCAAACAAGTTTAGGATGTTTTTCATCTTGGAAAATTCACACCTTTTCAAATCTGTCTAACCTCAAGTCTATAGTTTTCTGGACACAAAATATTTCTTCCTCTTTAAACATTGTAATATTCACACAGTTGCATTACACTGAATTGCACATCAGGTCAGAAGCTATTTATCTCAAGGACAGATGATAAGGCTGATGAAATGTTATTAACATCATTAGGCTGTCTTGGCACACATTTCCCCCCCTCTTGGTTTTCCCCCCTATAAAGCATAGCTGTAATCGGGGTGCGGCGGACCAAAAGAACCCCAATTAGAGGTTGCTTTTTGGCTTCCCGTGATTAAACTGAAATGAAAGTGTGAAATGGAAGGTGAAAGCAGGTCGGCTGGGAGGATTAGTACGATGGTGCACAAGGTGAGGTTAAGAGTGCACTTTTAATTACCATAAAGTATCTGCTGCTCATAGGCACTCTCTGCTCCCCACCTCCTGCCATGTTCCCCTCTTCTACTGAACTTTATTTGCTACTTTTTTATTCTTCAAGAATGTTCTGACCTTTAGTTCGAAAGTTCAGCACACTTGTCGCACTGTGCGGGTTGAGTGGGTCAGCGATGGTGTTAGATGGTCGGGGTGGAATGATATTTTTTGGATCTAATGGGCATGAGTATGCTCTTTAAATGACAAGGAAAAACCATTGTTCCTGACTTAAGTAAAAGGAAAATGCCAGCTACCTAGCTTACAACAAGAATCTGCATAAAAAAATAATGACATGCCTTTAACGGAGTGTCTATTTACACTAAGTGCAAATAGTGTCCCTTGTTGGCACTAGCTCCGCCCACCAATGTCTGGTTGGGCCATTCAAGTTTTAAAAAAGACGCACAGAATTCAACGTCTTCAGTGGCACAGGAGTAAGGCTCGCAGACTTGGCTTTTAATGCGATCGTTTTGCCGAGCTTGCATTTATTTGAAATAAAAATGAAAATAATGTTCTAAAAGTGGAAATAAACTGAGAACAAGTGTTTAATAATATTAAAAGTGTTTTTTGAATAGGATTAAGGGAAGGCGTAGAGAGGGATTTTTTCTCCCAATAAGGCAGCATCCATAGTAGTAATAATTGTAATAAATATAATCATTTATACTCTATTAGTGCATCCTCCTAATGTACAAAAAAACTGAAGTGCAAATAGTATCTGCCAATATAAAGTATAGATAGCATAATTACTATTTACTCTTACTGCAAAGAACTACTTTTACAGTGTAAATAGAATCTATCGCTATTTTCACTTAGTGTAAATAGCATGTCACTAAGGAAATGCTGCTATTGTCACTTAGTGTAAATAGAATATATTGCTATTTTCACTTTGTGTAAATAGCATCTATCGCTAAGAAAATATGCTATTTTCACTTAATGCAAATAGCCGCTGCCTTTTTAAAATTATTATTATTATAAATTAATAAATATTATATATATATATATATATATATATATATATTAATTAATTAATTATTATATATATTTTTAAAACAAATCTGTAACATTGATCCCAAAATATACTGTATAGTATGGTTGTTCAAAATTTAGAATTTAAGAAGTGTGAATTTAAATTGGCCACATAAAACAAAAAGTTGAATTGACAGGAAGAGGAATTTACTCAACTGCAACTCAAATTTAACATACAGTGAAACCAAAATGTATTTACACACCTTGAACTTTTCATTCATTAATATAGTTTATTCACTATAGTTTTAAAAAAAAATGGTAATAAAATATGACAAGATCTCAGAGTTAAACTGTGTCAGAAAAAAATATCTTAATTATGTCAGATAACACTTAAGCAAAACATGGTCAGGTCAAAGTGTCTGAATAATTTTTGGTTGCAAATATTTATCAGTTTTACTGGTAGTCCACTGTATGAAGAATTTTTGGGTATGTCACAGTTTACTTTATTTTGCTATCCTCACTTACATAAATGAACTATAGTGTCCTGCACCCACTAGTAAAAATATATCAAAAATGTTTGAATAATTTTTGGTTTGACTGTAGGTGATGCATTCTAGTAAATTGTTTTTCCACACACTGGAAAAAAATGGTATAGAAACAATTTTCACTCTGAGATTGCTGGGAAATTTCTCAAATAATCACAAAGAAATGGCAAGTATCACATGGAATTAAAAATTACATTTTGAAGTTTTAAGACTGTCTATCTATCTGTCTGTCTATCTCTATATCTGTTTATGATATTAAACTTTTTTTCAAACATTTCTAGTTAAAAAAAAATGGTCATATGAATTTCTTTGAATTACTTTTTACACTCAAATTTAAATAATAATTTTCCCATTTGCTACCTCAACTGAATCTGAATTGAATTAACAGACCTTCCCAATTTAATTCTGAATGGGCCACAACCCTGTTGTCTAGTCTTAAAATTGTGTCTGTCAGTGAGGTGTTGCCCACTTGGCTAGAATTGTGTCATCTTTTCTACCAGTTGTGGTTGTCTTTTAACTTTTGATCCCACCATTTGCATTGAAATTCTCCATAATGGAGTTTGATAAAATAAAAGGGGAAAAATGCAGATGGTCTTTACCTCCACCTTAATTGCAGCTCACAGTTGCAGGGTGTCTAGTCTTAGCCTCAGACGTCACGCTCACAGACTGTTGGCTGAATGTCTGATACATATGGCACACAAAATTGGAAACACTTCAAATTGTCATCTGATTGGTTGAATGCAGGATTTCTGTGGTCCGCCTGGAAACAAAGCTGTCGTGACGCCAAACCCCCTAATGGAAGAAGATGGCCATTGTGTTTACAACTGTGACAATATTATTGTATTATTGTAGTGACAACGACGTTACATTTTCACACCCCTAAACGTGGTTGCTTTACTTGTCAATCAGACGGCCTCTGGGCGGTCCTTGGCCAGTGAAAGCTGCTAGTCCAGACCTTCTGCCATCAATATGAAGGTCTGGCTATATGCGAGACTACAGGGTGTCTAACACCTTGTGCCTTCGTCATAAATTATCATCCAGATGTTCCTTCATATTTCACCCCTTTCCCACTGGTAGCACAGTGTTTTGGCCAGGGCTAAAGACACAGATGTGTTTGGCCAGTTTGTTTCCTCAGGTGATTGCAGTTTTGCTACTTGGCCTTGGATCGGTACAAAGTTCTGTCTTTAGAGAGATTAGCATTAGCTAATTTGCTTCTTAGTGAGATGTGCTGCCCCTCCAAGGCATGCATATAAGATAGGTCAAAGATCACGGTAGCTTCCCTTGTCGGTTTGTTCCAGACGAAAAAAGCTTCATTAATTCAGCAGGTTATCAGTTCCTACCTCTCTCTCTCTCTCTCTCTCTCACTTGTGCTCACTCATTTAGCCACACACACCTTTAAAGTTTTTCCTTTTTTCATGATCTAAATTTTTTGTGGAGCTGTGGTGCTGTGACTCTGTCCTTGCCCATGGACCTCAGACATGTTTTATTTATGAATCTGATTAAGCCTGGTACAGTGTCCGTATGGGATAGAGATCCATAAAAGCGGCGAAGGAGCAATGCGCAGCGTAATTCTCTTTCATTATTTGCAGCTGTATAAGAGGGGAGGCTCCTCACATTTAATTGATAATAAGAGCTCGCACAATGCTCTTTGAAATTCCCCGCTCAGCTCGCTAAATCAAACTTTTAGTAACATTCAGTGAAGGGCACAGCGTGGTGGTACTTCAGGGGCTGGCAACCAACGCTGCCTTGAAGCCTAGGAAAATGTTCTCCTGCTTTTCAGTGAAGTGCTCATTAATATGCCTGAAGGACTATAGGCCCACCAAATGTACAAACGAGAAACATTCGACATTCAAAGTGTGAAACTGATTATGCTTTACCTTTCTTTGCACTTCATTGTTCAGTGATTCCAAACTCATTGCGTACTGGCTCAGATAAAGACGCAAGACCAACAATGGCTTATAAAGCACTGGTCTGTCACAGGGTGCACAGATTAT
Organism: Elopichthys bambusa; assembly: GCA_037101425.1. Taxonomy (NCBI): domain Eukaryota; kingdom Metazoa; phylum Chordata; class Actinopteri; order Cypriniformes; family Xenocyprididae; genus Elopichthys; species Elopichthys bambusa. The sequence goes on along the minus strand of CM074447.1, from coordinate 20,949,759 downwards.
TCAGTAAGGTATTCTCAGGGGTGCATACAAAGCACAATGCACTTTTATAGCTATCATCTGGGTAATTCTGGCTCATCTAAAATAAAGCACTGTGGATTACTGTACAAAGTTAATAGCGTATGGCGGCATCATTTCCTCTTTAGTCATAAAAGCATCCTGCCCTGTCACTTACAACCATGTGTCTTACCTTTATTCAGGTCAGTCTGGCAGTCTATCTCCCCTTCTTTCTGAGCTACCAAGTAAGTAGGATGCCATCGGAGGCCCATCAATCCCCAAAACGACAGCTTGAAGGCCCTCCGCAAATAACTGCATGCAGTGGAAGCACTGACAGCCGAGGCGGACGAATATGACAATAATGATTTTATCTACAGCACAGAAAATAAAACTGTCAGACCTATTAGGATTTAAAGGCTGGAGAGAGGGAAGAGAGAGGTAGATATGGAGAAAGAGGTGGAAGAGGAAGAGTGTTTGAGAGCTTGTGAGCTAGAATGGATTTTAATAAAAGAGCCGGACAGCTGGAGTGGAAGCGCATTAGTCATTAACAAATGTACAGTTTATTTGTGGTAAAGACGATAAACAAGTACTTGCCTTGGGTATTTCATGTTTTACTAGAAGGGATAGTCATGATAACTTCTCTCTTTAAGATATTATATGCACAAACAGAGTTTTTGAGCTTTCAGCAAGTGATTTTGCTTTTGAAAAGAGTCACTGTCATTGTAATTTATGCAGATTAGTGAACTCAGTTGAAATTAACTAATTTTGTGCATGAATCAATGCTTCCCGGTGCCTGATGTTTAGACTTGGTTTGGGTTCAGTGCCAATGTGTCTTTCTAACAGGTTTTAGACCATTTGGAGACATCTGTGCTTCCACATGCAGTAACATTCTTGGCGCTGAGTGTAAAACTTCCTTGAAGAAAGTTCTACATTTTGACAATTGCATTGCTTTCTCCTCCAAGGCATACAATGAATGGAAATTTGTTTTAAATTACACATAATCTAAATAGTACCTGATCAGGATTCTTTTAACTTTTTTATAAGGTTACATAAAGGGCCATGATTTGAAAGTGCTATACAGAATCATAATAAATTACTTTATTAAGCCTTTAATGCATAGAGGTCACAATGGACAGCTATTCAAAAAGCATTTTCTTGCGTATGCATGGGTTTTGATGACATAGTTGCACAGCCTCTACAGTGGACTCTAATGCATTGTCCTGTACATTGCCACCAAGGGACAAACCATTGTATGTGGAGGTTTATTTTTTCTCAAAACCAAGATGGACAGTCAGAAATGCCAAGTTGCTCTGAAATATCAGTCCATTCCTTCTATGCTAAGAGACTCTTGCAGGTAAAAAAAAAAAAAAAAATTTCCAAGTATCGATTTTAGATTGGGAGGAAATTCTGATTGATCATCTGTCCAGTAAATTGGATATCATCTATATTTCAGCTACAGTTCATACTGTGACTGTTGCTCTTGAAAATACTTCATCTGCAGTAACTTTTTTGGTTTTTGTATGTATTCGATAGTTTTCACATGATTTTATATACTTTTATTCGTTTGATTTGTTAAAAAACAAACAGTATTGCAGTGTTATTACTGTATTATGTTTAATACAGTATCTCTTTAGTTAAAACCAAAAATGCATACTGTCCACATCTGAAAAATCTGAAAAATTCAAAATTCAGATCTTGTTTTTCCTGCCCTGACAGCAATAAAAACACATAAGAAAAAGAAAAAAAATGATCAAAATTAATATTGTCACCATATTCTGAAATATTAAAGCAATTTTAAAGAACTGTTTTCTATTGTAATATATTTGGTGCTTAAGAAACATTTCCTATTATTATCAATTTTGAAAAAAGTTGTCATTTGAAATCAGTTGTCACTGTTGTCAAGCATTGTCATTTTTGCTACAGTATACAGTTTGCAATTTCTGCGGTGAGAGATCCTTCAACATTATATATTCAACCTACCAGTAAAATTTTAAAGTCATGCTTCTCAGTTCAAGTGTTGACATATGAATTTTGCTTTTGTAGGGCAACATAGTCTAACCTGAGTCGTTACAGAAATACCATTTCCGTACACTTTAATTAGACTGAAACAGCTTCTAATGTTGTTTCAATAATAATTTATGCATGCAGGTGAAGTTAACAGCCACCATCAAGATATTACTCAGAGTGTGATCAAAAGGCCTGGCATTTTCTCTGAAGCTCTCACCACCTTTTGGAAGGAAGCGAGGCTAAGAAAACAATGTCATCAGCTCATTTGATGGCACTGGAGAGTATTCATATGCAAACATAGGCTAATACAACCTTTCACTCCATCTCCATCACACCCACCCAGACCAAGATTATCTCTCCTAATCACCTAACCCTTTCGTCTCAACCTACTGTCTGCTTGCATCTAATCTGGCCAAATTAAATCAAATCCTGTCTGGATCACTGTAATGGAGCCTTGAAATTATGTGCAAATATTCACATTAATAATTCAGATAAATGGTTTGCATTATCCATGAGAAACTGTATGAAATGTGGAAACGTGACAGCATTTGTGTCCTGATTGGGTAAATACCTAGAGCCGTTGCTCTATTTTGCGTGGGGGGTGTTATTCAAATATCCCTATACTATACATTTGCTCCTTCATGAATATGAAGGCTTAGTTTAATATGGACAGATCTTTATCACAATCCACTTGTCATTGCACCTGCCTTTGAATAGCAATATCCAACCTCCACCTGTCTTTTAAACACTACCACCAATTTAAACACTACTAATTACTACTCACCTGAAAAACCCAGCATAAACCAGCATTAATTCCAAGTTGGTCCAGGCTGGTTTATACTGGTTAGTGCTGATATAGTGCTGGTCTAGCTGGTGACATTTTGAAGTACAGTGCTGTAGTACAGTGAAGTATGCTGAAATTTTGAAGTACATTTACTTCAAAATTAAAAGTTGTTTTCATGGACTTTCATACATATTTGGGAACTTCAGTGTGTCAAAATGCAGACCTTGTTGCAAACTTAGTAAAAGGCCAAGTGCCCAAATAAAGTCATAATGGTGACAGAATTCAACTTTTGCGCACACACTTTTTGTTCTGGTCTTGCTGGGATCATACCAGCATCCAAAGGACAACATATTCTTGTCCACAGCACACCAGTATCCTATGCGGCCCAGCAATCCAGCAACTAACATCTCAAGCTGGTCTTAGTGTGCAAAACATACCTTATGCTGCTGACCAGCAATGCTGGATTTTTCAGCAGGGTATGTATGCCATCTTACATTTTAATGTTCAATAGGGTATGCAGGGTTTTTCCTGCATATAGAGAATTACGAGGCGGCTGCCTCAGTCAAATTTCATGCCACCTCCGGCTGTCAAAGCATTGACAAAACTCAAACAGGCAGTCACATGCTCAGATACCCCTTTACCATGGTTCTGTTGCAGCTTCCCAGCCTGTGTCCATTGTCAAACTGTTCTGTCCAGCCATCCCAACTGCAAAAAATGCGGTTCCGGGCCGGAAAAAGATCGGTTTCATTCCGGCCCTAAAACTTGCTGGCCTTGGACGGCAAGACATTCTGCATTCTGAAGGGAGTAAAACCTGTGTTTAGGGTATTAAGGAAATGTAATTTTGCCAAAGAAGAAATTTTATTTTAAATATTAATTTAAAAGCAGCCTACTTAAATGGAATATGTTACCATATCATCATGCTTAACTCTGAGAATTTGAATAATTGTATTGTGATGATCAGGTGCAGACATCTAAATCAGAGAATATCGCACTAGCGCACAAGCACTTTAGAGTACCCTTTAATGTTCAGATACAAGACTTTGTCTTTGTTCAATTTGCACACTGAACATAAGTTGGAGCTCTTAATTTTGAACTCTCAAAGTGCACCAGATTATTGAATTTATCTTAAAATGTACAATTTTCTTCCGGGGGACCATGCCCCGGAGCCCCCTATAGGGACAGAGGTACACCCACCACAGAAAACACAAAATCGTGTGGGGAAACACTGTATATATGATAGTGTTCTCAAAATAAAAATCGAATTATCTTAATATTAAAATAGCTAAAATATGTGTTTGTAAAAAGTGTTTTCTTCTGCTGTGATCAGGATTTTACCATCTCCGCTTTATTTTGAGCCAGGAAAAAATTTGCAATCAAATTGTGTGCATTTTGTAAGCATGCAAAACACATGCAAATAGGTTGGCTGTTAGACAAACCCATATTTAAAGCAGGTTTTTACATATGTTAATACCAGCTCAAGTCACTAAATCTTACTAAATACCCAGGGTATCTATGATTTATATTATTTCTATAAAATTGATCAGAATACCCATATCCAACATTTCTAGAACATTTGCCTGAATTTACAAATAACAAAAGAAGAAAATGCAGCATTACTTACACATTTAAGCACTTCGCACCACCGATTTATAATGAAAAGAAACCCACTGTGAGAGAGACAGAACCTGAGAGAACCTCTTTGGTCTACAGAGACAGCAGATTAGCACCTGCTTTTCAATGGTATTAATTTACACATTCAGTTATCATTTCTAAAATGACTTAAAATACTGATAATAACTTTGTGAGTGTAATTTAATCTATTTGTACTGAATTCACACCCCAAATTACACTGATAATTGGACATCTGTAAAAACAGCAGTGCAACTGCAAACCCAGTAGATGTCAGTATTTTTATTTATTTATTTTTATTTTTATTTTTTTTTGCACTTGCCATCAAGTACAATCAAACTTTTAGAAAACCGGGGCCTTTGCATACCCTGAGATGTCACTAGACAGCCTATTGTCATGAAGTCTGTGTTTATTTTACTTTATGAATCTCTTAAGATTCATACATACTTTATAAATCTTACCTTCATGAAGTATGTACTGCCACTTTTCTAAACCACATTTGTATAATTTGCATGTTATTTGAAAAATTATCATTCAGAAATAACATTATATTTTACAATGTGAAATAATCTGACAAATATGCCACTGTTTTCCATGGACTGAATATTCAGAAAGCAAAATGGCATGTGCATTATTTCATTACATTTAAAAGAGATAAAGGTACATAGCTTTTCACCCGTGATTAAAAAGAACATTTGAGAGATTTATGAAAAACTTGTCATTGCCAGAAAGTTTTAATACGCTTGCAGCTGGCTGTCACCGTCTGACTGTGCAATCTCATTTGAGTTCATTTCAGCACAATAGCCACATTTTCAGTCTATTCATAAACTTTTAATCTTTCAATAATGCACTAACCTTAGTCATCACTGCTAACAAAGGAACACAAGACAGAATTTTAATATGAAATACCTCTCTTTATTTTCATGATTTTTTTAAAAATATCTCTGTTTTTAGCTCACAAGGCTACCTTTCTGTCTTTAGGAAATCAGAGTTTAAATCTGTCTTTTAAAAATGCTTTTGCAATTTACTGGTTAAAATAATCCACTTTAGACATTCTAAGTAACTTTGCAACAACATGTCAAATACCAGACATTATTATTTGTAGTTTGTCTGCCTGATATCTGCTAACACTTTTTGATGGTTCCCCAAACAGGCATTCTATTGAAGTTGCTTTCCAAGTACATATCAACTTATTCTACAAACCCTAACAACTAATCCTAACCCCAACAGTCTAGTCTACTACAGTCTACTAATACTCTAATGAGAGTGAGTTGACATGTAGTTGCAAAGTCACCTAGTTAGTAGAATGTCCAAAGTGGACCATCAACAAGTGAAACCGTTTACTTCCCCATAACAGAAAAATGCAATATCAAATCTGAGAGATGCACATTAATTTAAAGAGCATTTATGAAACTACAGATGTTCCTTGAATTAATATTTTCTTTTCAATTAAAGCCATAAAATCTAGCTTTCTGTAATCAAAAACAACAAAAAAACAAATGAATGGTCTTCAGCTTGGAAGACAGTATCCTTAAACAGAATACAAATGAATCTGGTAGCCTTCCTGATATTATATATTCTATAGGTGACTGAAACTCACAAAGATGTTGTTATATAGTGAAAACAAATAAAATGCACTTGAGGCCATTGAGAAGCTGAATACATTGACCTTGGTTGCGGTAGTTTGATTTTTTGCATACTCGCAAACAAGCAATCATCTGAATAAATTCTCATATTTGCTTTTCATCTGTTGCAAAAAGATAAATTAATTAGGACATGACATTTTCTGTCCCCAGTTTGAGAATTTAGGTTTTGGATCTTCCAACAGGGTTTATTGAAAACTGTGTTTAGCTTGAGTCAATGAATGGTAATCAGAATCTTTCATTTGGCTGCTATGCGTTCACTGGTGGGATATTTTCTTGTTTACTGGCCATAATATTACTGAATTTTAATTGTTATTTGAATTATGAGTCAAGGTCATGTTTAGTTTAATGTCAATACTATGGCCTATTGTCCTTGTGTGATTTAATGAGTTCTGGCTTCTTCACTACATTTCATTTGATACTGGACTCTCTCTCATCTTATAGCTAGGCCAAATTTCATTACAAAGCTATAAGTAAGATGGAGACCATTAGAACCTAACAAAATTGAGCTGTTTTCTTCTTCTTTTCAAGAACTGACTCAAACACACAGAAAGAACTGCTTTTGGTTCACCGTTTCTGGTTTGGCAGTCTCTGGTGATTTTTATGCAAACACTGAGTGTGTGGTGCCAGGGGACATCAGAGCTTCATACAAACCACCTGCGTTTGTCAACTCGCTGAAACCATAAATAAATAAGCCCGGGATAAAATGCTAGGAAGAACGAGAGGTTTGGAAACCCCCTGTCCACACATGAGTGAGAAAAGGACTGACAATGTATGAAAGAGTGACAGAGGAAGAGTGCAAAAGGATGAGAGATTGAGCACGCACCCCCTTTGGATTCTTCAGTGCTCCTGGGGAATGGCAGTGGAGAAAAGAAAATCACATCAAATCAATAGCTGTGTCTGGCCAAGAACTTTTTTAAGGCAGGTCTAAATGGGCCAACTTTTGTCTCCAGGAGTCTGTCCCAGCAGCGAGATGTCTAATGGAGCCCAGAGTCACGCTGGTCCTAAAGACATGAATCAACAGTTTGTATGCTATAGCAGAATGGCACTAATACACATCTCACGTTTTTGTTTTTTGTTTTTTTCTGTACCTGCATTCGTGCTTCAAGGCTATTTCTGGCTTTAGAAACAATATGAGTGAGAAGATAAACATATTCACACATTGCAGATAAATTATATGCACTACTAAACACGGGAATTTCAATGCATACTTCTCAGAGCGGATAATCTTTCATAAGGACAGCATTTCACAATCTCTCTTTCTTTCACACAAATACCCGTATGCAGAGACCACCGATGCTGTGATGAATGACCTTTTTTTCATATTTTTAACTGATTTTTGGATAAAATCTTGATGCGGTGGATCTAAACATGGTAAAATATGCTACATGAAGCTGAGAGTACTGCACTCTTATTGGTTGCTGAAAGCGATGGATGGATGATGGATGGATGGATGTATGTATGGATGGATGCTTTCAATAAATGAGGCTTTGTTACGTCATAAGTGTTTCAAAGTTTCAATGGTTCATGTGACTTTAGCAGTTTAATATGACTTTGGCAGTCCGAAACACTGATTCATAAAGCTTCGAAGCTTCATAAAGCAGTGTTTTGAAATCACCCATCACTAGATATTGTTGAATAAAGTCTTTATTTTGTTTTTTTGGCGCACAAAAAGTATCCTCCACTGTAGTCATGAACTGTTTTAAATATAACTTTGTTACCTTTCTGGGCATTTGAAAAAGTAAATTAACTTGCTTTCAATGCAGGCCTCACTGAGCCATCGAATTTTATCAAAAATATCTTAATTTGTGTTCTGAAGATGAATAAAGGTCTTACGGGTGTGGAACGACATGAGGGTAAATAATTTCATTTTTGGGTGAACTAACCCATTTAAGAATACGGCTGACTGTGATATTTAGAACACCAAGACTAACCAATCAGAAACAGGTTTTCTAGAGAGCCGTGTAATATGCATAGAACATTTTGACAATTTACACGGTTCCCAGTTCTTCTGTATCTTTCTGTGCACGCAGATTCAGTGCGGCCCTGCTGATGAGTAATTGCAACAGGCTGTTGACGAGAAAGTAAACCTGATGCCGAGAGAGACTTATCTGGAGGTCATACACATTTCAGTAAGCTTTTATCCCCCTCCGGCCTCGGGAAGATTTTTGACCACCCGGTCACAAGCCAAAAGAGGAAGCAAATGGAATCGGACACGGTCTTGTCAGAGAAGAGAAAATAAGACGCAAGGATTATGGGGAGCCACTGAATAGCTTTGGACGGAGAGTTGGGAATTAAAGGGTAGATAACAATGGAGCGGGTTATTGGGTGTTATCAGCGTGTGAGTGGCATGTCGATTCACATTCCAGCAGGATGCCAGCCCATGTCACTCACATCGAGAGCTCAGTGCACTCACAGGAGTAGAGTAAAACAACCTCAGTCACACTCCATTCTCTTTCGCTTTGCCTCACTTCCGCCCAGGGTTCACCGGGGTCAATCCTCGGTTGTAATACACCTCGCTTTTTTCATCCCTGCCACAGATAGCTGCTGAGCTGCGGTGCGCAGAGGTGTGGAGATGTTCTCACATCTCTTTGATAAAAGGGTAGAGCAGAACATTTAGCACGGTAGTGCTACATGTTGCTCCAGATAGCACACTGTTGCCTGAGGAGGAATCAGTCAGAGGGGTTACTTAAAAATTCTTACACCTCAATTGATAGGAGATGATGGGACGTGATGTTTTTCCAAAGTGCTCATCACCAGATTTGCATTGGATTCTGGTTGTTAGTTCCATCTGTAAGGGAAAAAAAGAATGAAAAATTACGAACTCACACAACTTGCCAGCACTGTTTAAAGGTTCAAGAGTGCAGACAATAACAGGTTTTAATCATATCTACTCAGATGTTATTAAGAGTAGTCTTCAAGAGTGCTTGAACAGGTTTTTGAGACAGAAAAGCACACACCTGTGAAAATTACAAAGCAGGTGCGAACATCAAAAAAAGCTAAAAGTTCAACCAAATAAAACTTTCTCATATTTGGCAGTTGTCTGAAATTAACTTTCTGGTTTCACAACTGTTTTATTGTTACACTTAAAATGTAAGTCTATAATTATGAATCCAAAAACCTTTACAAAAAATTCCACACCTGTCAGTTTGTTGTCATTTAGATTATACTATAAATAAAAAATAGCCTTTCTCAGATAAAAAAAATCCTTTGTACGGAATATTTAAATATATAGTTTAAAACTGTTTAAAGTTAATATATACTAAATTATTTTAATGTATATTTGCCATATATTTTATTTTATTTTATTTTTGAGGTGTTGTACAAACATGTCAAAGTTGTACCTTTATAATCAATGTAAAACATACATATTCTGTCGCATTTCAGTTCAACTATTGTGTTTTTTCTGTTTCACCAATCTTCATATAGCAGCAAAGCCAATCATAAGGAAAGTGAAAAGCAAGCACAAAAGGACAGAGTGCAATCTAACAGAACCAAACCACTGTCCTCTCCTTTCAGCCGCTGTCTTTCAACTGGACCGCAGAGGCCATCCTATCCCCGGCCACAGCAAATTAAGGCAACCATTGGGGTGACCACAGGCCCAAGCATTGTTTCCAAGGAAGAGATGTGGTGTTCATCCACAGCAGGCTAATGAGGAGACAAGGGGGTATGTCTCTGAGAGATGGTTTATTTTATTTTAAGTTATTTTTCTTCTCACAATAGGATAAGAATTGGCAAGTCAGCCTTTTTTTTGCACTGCAAAAAAATAAATAATAATAATTAGTATTTTTGTCTTTGTTCCAGTAAAAATATTTTAGTTATGAAGCTGTACCATCTGACTTAACATGTTCACTTAAACAGTAGATATCCTAGTTTTAGTCCAAAAATAACAAATAGATAAGACAGTGAAAATGACCGAACACACTGGAGCAAACGATAAACCTGACTCAATAGGTAGATGGAGAGGTAACAATCAGCTCGTCCAAAGATGAAAACTGAAATATGCAGAAATCTTTCCAGACGTATTTCCTCTAAGCTCCATTGTAAGATAAGCTGTTCTTTTCTCTGAAACGTGTGCAAAGCTACTGTATTTCTGAAGAGAGAGGGGGAAACTGCATAAAGAATGAGGGAAAGAGAAAAAAGCGTGATAGATGTAGTCGTGTCTCCAATATAAAATATGAAAATCAAAAAGCCTAATCATACATTATGCAAAATACATAAAAAAGAGTATTGTGAAGACTAACGCTGCTTTTAGGAGGGACAGGAGAGGATGTGGAGTCTCTTCTCCAACAGCCAGTGACTACATATAAATGTTGCAAAGACATGTTACTGCATGTCATTTGATGAACATTTTGAAGTTTGATGAGCCCCTAATAACATTTTCTAAGTCACATAAGTCTTTGAAAGCTCGTTGTATCTTCCTGACTTCCTTTGCAACAGTGCGTAACTTGGTCTATATGGTCAATCTTGCAATGCTGGTATAATCTCAAAGGAATGCGATTGTAATGGCATGAGCAATCACATACATTATGGATGCCCAGTAAAGCTGTTCCTCCACTCAGTCTGTCAGTTTAGATGACAAATGTGGCACGATCCATCACGAGCTAGACTTTTCTTTCCCATAGCTTGTGCTTGGCTGCCATCAAGTGGTCTGTTTGGTCTCTGCCGGTGTCATTTTGCCTCATTAAAACCATAATGTGTGCATCTAAAGATGTGGGTTTGTTTTCGATGAGCTATTTGACACGATTAGTCACTTAGCTATCCCCTCTAACCCTCCTCCTTTGTTTTTTCCTGTCTCCTCCATCATCTTGTAAAAACAATAATTCGTCTTTCAAGCCCAGGCCCTCAAAGCCAACGTCTTGTTCCTGGGCAACACTCCATCTTTTCTTTGGTAAAACAGCTACATCAGGATTGGATTCAGGCTACCTCATCAGTTTGTTTTGTGTTTGTTTGTGTGTTTGAGTGTGTGTGTGTGTGTGTGTGTGTGTGTGTGTGTGTGTGTGTGTGTGTGTGTGTGTGTGTGTTGTTTCTCACCGTAATGAATCACGCTAAACTCATAACTGTCAGAGTAGTCAGAGAAACTCATAAAATGGTAATCTGATCTCTAGGAATATGGAGAACTGATGAATGTGAGTCACAGGGTGCTGCTTCGAGTGTTATTTTATCTCCTCTACATGCAAATATGGATTAGCTGGGGGTGGGGGGAATCCTGAAATGTATGTTTGGATACCTGTCAACATCATTTTAGTAATGAAATGACTTGTATGACTTAAAGCAAAGGTCTTCAACAGGAGGTTCATGGAGGTACTGCTGGTCTGCCAATTATAGTTCTTTATTTTTATTAAATAAAAATATTTTTTTAAAAAAAAACAACAAAAAAAAACAATGTTATGTTCAACCAAAGCTAAATTTAAATGTTTACTTGTCCCTCCCACATCAAAATGCATTATGCAAAATTCACTTTTACATGGTATTTGAACATAAATGTGTGTTGGCAGTGTGTGTACACAACCACTCTATAATGATAAAAATCCACCCACTTTTTTTTAATCCCATAAATCATAAGCAGTGTCTCAGAACAAGCCTTTTGCAGATTCTGGGCAAAGTGGCGTCACTTTGACTGCTGATGGACTCTGCCTTATTAGCATAGACCCCGCCCTGAGCAAGTTGTACACAGTCCACCATTTTCTCCAGGAGCAGCTATAGTGATAATAATTTCTCGTAAGCGATTGAGATGTTTTGTTGTTGGATGTAAGAGTGAACATAACAGTCTCCATGTACTCCTGACATAAGAGCCGCTAAGGACGGAGGGGATTCATTTTGTTTTTGAAGATTTTGAAGAATGCACCCCTATACCTAAATTTGTTTATGTCTATGTGAATCATTTTACACCAGAGTGCTTTGTGAACGACTTTAAATACAAAGGGACAATACAAAACACAGGTTCTGCTAAAGTTGTTACTCAAGGATGGATCAGTACCAACTGTTCATGATCCAGCTTACAGTCTCTAGAGCAATACTGTATACGGCAGTAATGAAGGTGAGAGCACGCACTTTATTATAGTTCATCTATAATGATGATTGATTTACGGATATAAAGCTTACCAGTTTATTAAGCATCCCCCGAAAAGGCATAAGGTCTGTATATATTCGTTTACTGTTAATTGTAACAAGTGTTTCGTTACAAGTGTAATTCGCTGTGTATGTTGATGATAATGCAGGGGAGAGAGAGTTTATGGATAATATTTTAATGCACACTTGCACTGTGTTTTATTAAGCTCTTACAGTGATTTTCTGGAGTGAAAACGTCATCTTTTGTGTGAAGTACAATAAACATCATAATACTCATCAGTAAAGTTTTGGCCATCATTCGGGCGGGTACGGTACAACAGGCTTGTACTAATAATGGATAAAAGCAAGATGACAACATAATTTATAACCATAATTAAACTAAACTATACCTGTTCTATCTCCATGCAGCATTCTCAGTTTAGGCCAGGAGCAGCAGCTCATTTGCATTTAAAGGGCACACACTGAAACGGCATGTTTTTGCTCACCCCCCAAAAGTGGCAGTTTTAACATGCTATAAAAAATATCTGTGCTGTATTTTGAGCTACAACTTAACATACACAATCTGGTAACATCAAAGACTTATTTTAAATCTTGTGAAAAGGGGCATAATAGGTGCCCTTTAAGTAAAATTAAAATGCAATGTACAAGTACACTACCGTTAAAATATTTGGAGTCTGTAAAATTGTATAATACTTTATTCATCAAGGATTGATCAAAAGAAACAATAAAGAAAACATTTATAATGTTACAAAATAAGTCCATTCTTTTGAAAAATCGTACCAACCCCAAACTTTTGAATGGTAGTATATGCGTACATCAATATTCAATATGTGTACATTCAGTATTTTTAATGACTTTGTATCATAAGCATCATATGAATGTAAATACATGAATATTGTTCTAATAGCATGTCATTTTAAGCCAATACATACAATATGGAACAGGAGTCTCTGCTCTATTTCTATCCATTTGCCCCTTAAAAAGTTTGAAGTACAATAAATGTTTGAAATAATGATTCTTTATACCACTTTAAAATGAGTGTTGTTTAATTGATTTTGCTTCATAATGTATGTGAAATTCACTATATTATAAGTCCATGCCAGAGTTTGTACAGTGTATAAAGATACACAGTGCATTAAAGCAAGAACACCTTACCTTGGTCATTGCTCGTTGAAATGTCATTGTGACTCATGGATCAGATGACTACTGCCCACACTGCCTCTTTTTAGTTGTGGTTGTCTCGTCTCTCCTGTGCCACTTGTCATGAATTGGTCTGGAGAACAGCTGAGCCTTCAGACACTGGGCATATAACAAGAAGCAAAGAAAATTAAGCATTCAAGTGACAGAAACCGGACCACTCAAGCAACAATACCAAAACCAAAAGCAGATGTCATGTTCAGAATACAGCTCTATTTCTGTCAGCGCTGGAAGCTGTTGAGCTGTTGTTGTTGTTTTTTTGGTTTTGTTTTTTCTTTCATTTTTGGCTCTCAATCAAATCTGAAAACATAATATGAAAGAGATCTGCAAAGATGGATTAGGGGGTCTTTTGTTTGCTTTGGGTTTTTTTTGTTGTTTTTTTTTTTCTCCTTGTCTCAATTTTTCCAGCTGGGGACTCTTAAGAGATCTCTCATGAATGTCGAATAGATGGGCGCTCCTTGGAAAAGTGGTGTGCTTGTAAACAGATGCAGCACTTATGAGGCCTGGGCCATGGAAGCGCAAAACGAGAAGTAACATGTCATTATGCAAAAGACGTCTCCTCAGGCTTTGAGCCTCCCCTCTCCTCCGGCTGCCAGCCGTTTAGTGTCTGCTATCTTGTGTCTCTAGCTTTCTCTCTCTCTTTCCTTCTATCTCTTTCTCTTAGCTCAGTGTCTTCAGTTCAGGGATGTTAGCTTCAGCTGCCTCCTCTTAATGTTGTTGGCTGCGCATTATTTTGAGAAGCGGATGCCTTTCATCTCTCCCACTCTAAAATGCCCTTTTGACTCAGGCAAACATAAAACGTATCAATAGCATACCAATTAAATATATATTTTTATTCATTCACAACTCAAAAGACATATTATGCTTAAATAAAAATGATCTGTGCAGAATATGTTAACCTACGTCCTACGCAGATAGGAAAATGGTAATCAATGGAACACCTGATGTGGAAATATATACTGCCCTCTAGTTGCTGCTGAAGGTATAATCACAGAGCCTGTTAAAGGCTTCACTGCCTGTTAAAAATGCCCCTTGCAGTTTTTCTTTTTATGTGGTACTTTTTGTATTGTTACATTATAGTTAGAATACAACAGGTAAAAAAAAAAAAATGTATGCAAATGTACAGTGCACTGCATTTCAAAATCATAAACATTTTAAATATATATAATATAATATCAGATATTAGATCAAATTACCTTATTTAAACTTTTATCCCTTGTTGGGTCCTATATGAGGTTTCAAGACATTAAGATGCCTTCCAAATATCATTTATAATAAAAAAATGCAATCTTCCATATAAGGAGACATAGAAGTGTGTCATTATATGATGGATGCTAAATATATATAGGGTGTAAAATATATAAAAATATTTATATTTATATATATATATATATATATATATATATATTAAAACATTATATACCTGATATGTAAATCTGGCGAGATCTAAAAAGCATCTTTTGTTTTGAGTTTTTTAGTTCCTCTGAAATATAAAATAGCCTTTTATTTCCTTTTAAAATTTAATGTGCACAAATAAGGCAAAATGGAACTTTGGAACAGAGGAAAAAGTTTGAGCATATTAAGGCCTGGTATTGTATTGTAATAATTATCTCAAAGAGCCAAGGTGTTTAGGATTACAGAATTAATTGCCAATGACTCCAGTGTGAGGATGTAGTAAGAACTAAACAGAGCTTGTGCAAACATTGCAATGCATTATTTATTGATGTGTACATTACAGAACACACTGCAAGGGCTTTAGTCTTGTGGGAATAGTGTGCCTGAGCGAACAAATACTCATACAATAGCTGCATATATCTTCTCTCTTTTTCTGTCTCCATTTTTTCTGTCCCTCCACAGGGACCAAGCTTATGCCCCTTTGTTGGTGGGACAATACAAGCCACAAAGACTACAGAATTGCAGTTTAAAGGGAGCACAAATAAAAACAAATAAATGCAAAGCTCTAGGACAGGACCTGTCCCTTGATGTGTAATTCTTGGTCAGAAAGATAAATTCAGACCATGTAAACATGCCAAATTTTGCATATAATTTGTTAATTTGCTAATTATTTTTGACTTCACATATCCTCTTTTTCATCTGAGGTACATAGAGCAACCAACAAAAAAGGGTATATGTCTAATGTTAATGTCTATTTTATTTACTCTTTCTCAGGTGGAAAGAAAGCCTTTGAGACCTTCTTAAAGTATCAAGCTAGGCAAACTTAAACTCTACATATCTCACCTATCGAGTGGTCAAGTCCTACAGAGCATAGAATGCATCCTCACTTTCTCAATCACAGTTTGGTTCCCCTTCCCCTCCACCTGCTCCAAAACCAGCTTGCAGAAAGTTATCCGCTCAGCTTTGAAAGTCGCCTGCTGGCATCTACCAAGCACTGAGGAGCTTTACAGAAAAAAGGGGAAAAAAAGAAAAAGAAAAGCATGTAACAGATCAGTGACTGGGACCAACTTGGCCACTACTTCCTCACCAAACTCCTCAAAAAGACCTCAGACATGTTAGTTCTCAATAGTTCTTCAAAACTTTTTTGTGAAACAAAACAAATGGGGCTGTCTTTAATAAAGTGGGGACTACAACCTTAAATAAGTTCAGTAGTACACCCAGGTTTAGATCCAGATAAAACAGTTACGAGTATGGTGATTAGTTCCTGAATGACTCATTAGAGGGAATGATATGACTCACTTTAAGGTAGTGGCTGAATTTGAAATAGCATAGCCTACTGTCATAGTATTTTCATTATTTCTGCCATGTAAAGTATGTCAGAAAAGTTGTATGGTAGATTGCTTTTTCAAATTTAGACACTGGCTGCATTCGAAATCGCATACTCTCTTGAGGACGTACTTATTTTAAATAAGTAATTACTTCACAACTGCTAAAAAAGTATGTTCTATAAAGTATTAATGTGTGTAGTATGAATGTAATCTGGACATATACATTTGCTATGCTGTCATTATCATGTGCCCTACCTGCGTTAGTTGCGTCGCTAAGTTCTCCGCCATTCACAAATCCTCCCCCATGGCCTCATGGGATAGTAAAGTGTCCATTGTATGCACATTTAAGAATCTCGCTGAAAGTAGTAGGTCATCCAGGTACTTTTTGCAAACTCTTTTATGAGTACTGTGAATTCGGACATACTTCTTTTTTTCACATACTGTTTTTCACTTACTATATCGGATGTAGCCACTTCTTTTGCAACCTTGGCAATGTAACTTGCTGAAAGTGTCACTGAAAAATCCCCACCAATAATAACAGTGAAATGTCCTTGACCAGAGGCCTGTAGGATGAAGCTAGATGAACAAACTCTGAGTTTCAGAGTAGATATAGAGTTGACAAAACCATACAAATCCAACCTGGTTTAGATCAGGTTCAGCGGGCTCACAATGAATGGTGTAAACGTTCTCTGTAAACGTCTATTTGATTCACTTCTCAAGAGAGCACCGGTGCCATTCACTTCTGAATGAAAATATCTGACTATATACATATCAACTGAATTTAAATAATTTATATAGGTTCACAAAGAGCTCAAAAGAACACATGAAAGCTTAATCTGTTAAAAAACTTTATATATTAAAGCTTGCATTTATATATGTTTATATTAATTTAAATGCAAAGTTTAATATTAATTGTCAATAAATACAATAATTATATGAATATATAATTGTTGTATTGAATATATGAATATTCAATATAATAATTGAATATTAATATATGAATATAACAGTATAACAAATGTAAATAATAAATAATAAAAATAAGATTAAACTAAAAATCAATTAAATAAAAAACTTGATTAAACTAATAAATAAGTAAATAATCTAAGTAAATAAGTAATACATCTAACAGTACAGTACTACAGTGAGCAGAAAAAAATAACAATAAAAATGTAACATTACACATTTATAATATTAAATATTCACGTCATAAATTGGGTCTGTATAGATGAAAACATATAGCCTTTTATGTCTTAGGATGGGGGTCACTCGGATGAGGATGAAAAAAGCACTGTCCTAGACCAATCAACTAACTGTAATATTATTTTATTTATAGATTGATTGGTTTGCGTTATTGTATGCAATTTCATATCAATGTTATTTCTAAAAAGAATGCAATAACGATGGCACTGTCATTTTCAAGAAACCAGTAAAAAGTTTGTGTTATTGATGTCATTCATTTTAAAGTACAAGTCCCCACCCTCACAGAGAGGAATCTCATCTTGTACTTCATTTTGTTTGTCTCAGGGGATTCTGAATAATGTGTCTCAATCCGTCCGCCTTATTGTGTCACCAGGCCAAAATCCCACAGCTGCCACTCCTCATCGTCTCCTCTCGTTCTCATCAAATGGAACTCGTCTCCCCATCCGGACCCAGACATCACTGGCTTTCATTTATAATTGGTTTTAAGCAGTTGGTCAAATCAAGCGAGAGGTTACACTTCAACAGGCTGACTGGATGTCTTGTGAGATGGCGAAAATGGTCTTGTCTGAGCATGCAGATTGATGCTACGTTTACATGATGTTCATTGGCAGATGCAGTAATGGCGTGATTAATTATCTCTGACTTGTGCTGTGGATTGAAGTCTTCACACAAGTGTAAGAAATGTGTTCCTATTTCTCAGGATGATTATTTGAGCAGTGATTCAATCATGTCTCTCAATCTGTAAATAAATTTGCTGTGAGACTTGATTTGGTCCCAGACAGGAGAAGCTCATTTACCTTTATTTCACTCTCTAAATCTTTTAAAAATATAAAAAAGTTTGAAGGTCTATCCTGTGGAGGCCTTCACTTTGACCAGCAACCAGCTTTTCAAGTAGGTTATAATATGTAATTCTTCAAAAAAAAAAAAAAATATATATATATATATATATATATATATTATTTATACATCATCTGAAAGCTGAATAAATAAGCTTTCCATTGGCGTATGTTTTATTAGGATAAGACATATTTGGCCGAGATATCTGGAATCTGAGGGTGCAAAAAAAATCAGAAAATTAAATAAATTAATAAATAATCATGAGATAAGTAATCAACTTATATATAATATTACTTATCTCATGATTATTTATTAATTTATTTCATTTTCTGTAATAGAGAGCTGATACTCCTAGGTTACATTATTTAGCAACACTACTATACCAATTCACAGTATTATTTTAAATTATTATTATTATTAGCAGTCAGTACCATTTTCGTTACTGACCACAAACCATAAAATGGATGTATTTAAATTCAACTTTGACAATTACATTTAAAAATGGTACATGAGATACATGGATTTTTTGAGAAGTTTAAAGCCTACTAAATGTGTAACATCAAATGTAAAAAAAGTCAAAACGTAATTTTCTTCCAGGTTAATTTTTTTCCTGTACTCGTGTCTATGGAAAAAGAAGAACAAAGAACTAAATTCTCAGTATGCCTGAGGATGATAGATGAAAAGCTGGCAAAATCCTGTTCATTCTTTGATAGCATTAATTTTTAAAGGTGTTACTATATTCTCTTATATGAAGTAGGTATTGCCAATGTTATTATTGATGTTATGAGGTGACCTCTCCTCAGGCTGTGTTCAGTTCTCTCTGTGTACATTTGTAGCAGGCAGATTTATCAGAGGCCCAGCTATGCGCTTCATGTCTGAGATAAGTTGCTCAAAGCACTGAGCACTGAGCCAGTTTAGGAAAAACTCCCAGGAACAGCCTCCATGGTTTTACACAAGATTTCACTCAGTTTTCATCATACTCTAGATTTTAGGGGATCATAATTTTCAATAGGATTTAAATAATTTGATTAGTGAATAAGTGGATGGTGTCAGTCATCTGCTTGAGTCTTGACTCATTTATAAGCACATAATCATATTTTTACCCTGAAGTGAGTATAACTACCACAAACATGCCATTTAATCAAACCATAACAGGAAGATTTCCCAATTTGAGCGAGGCCAGTGATGGCATAAAAGCATAAAAGGAGGAGCGATAAAAGTGAACAACGATGACCGGGCCTGGATTTTACGTTGTGTTTTGTTTATGTGTGTGCGGCAGTTGTCCGTGAGGGGCTGCCGCTTTACTTTCGTTTTGTGTGTGTGTGTGTATTTAAAAAAAAAAAAAGTGTTTAAACATTCGCCGGTTCCTGCCTCCTTCTTTCCTTATCAACGAACTGTGTTACATTACTGAAACTTGGGAGGAAGGAGGAACACTCAGTCAAAGAGCCCTCGCCGCTGTGGGGAATCCGTGGTGCCATGAAGCATGGCTGAGCAGAGTCTGCCGCCATGGACACTCGAGGCGGTGAACTGGAGTGAGTTGCCGGTGGGACGGATGAACTCTCTGCCGGCAGCCTGGGTTGTGGAGGGGTGGCTGCCATAAGTGGGGGAGCGGAGGAGTCGCCGCTGTTTCCCACGATGGGAGGAGCAGGAAACAAGAGACTCCTGCCGACTGCCCGAACCTGGAGGAGCCGTTGCCATCCACCAGGTGGTGGAGGATTGTCGAGCCGTCCACCAAGGGCTATCCAGCGCCACCGCCAGGCATCCCGGAGGAGTTTACCCAGCTGGTGGAGGACCGGATGACAGTGCGTTTTGGGAACCGGACCAAGATTTGGTGCTCATTTCTGTCGCTCTTCATGCTGCTGTCTCTTTTTCTCTCGCCTCGTCTGTCCTTATCCCGAGGTGCTGCGGCGACTGTGACTGACCCCCCCTGGAGGGGGTGAAGTAGAGCGCAGTCTCGAGGGTAGTCACGCCCACAGACCGTTGGCTGAACATCTAATGCATATGGCACACTTATCTGGAAACCCTTCAAGAGTTTCAAAGTTGTCATCTGGTTGGTTGAATTCTACAGGATGTCTGGGTGCAGGAATTCTACAAGCTGTGCGTGTTGCGTTCTTTAATAGTCCGCCTGGAAACAAATGCCGTGACGCCAAACCCCCTCATAGAAGAAGAACGCCTTCGTGTTTACAACTGTGAGAATAAGCGCTTGCCAGGATAAATGCTGGATTTTCAAAAGCATGTGAAGTTCGTGGCTCCATTGTTGCAGTAAACTTGCACAATGTTCTTGAATGAATAATTTATTAGATACTGGTCTGTTATTGTAGGGACATCGACTTTACATTTTCACAGCACTAAACATGACTCAGTACCAAACAAACTGTGATTAGTTGCGTTAAATGTCAGTCAAACGTCCTCTTGGGTGGCCCTTGGCCAATGAAAACTGCAATAGAGTCCAGACATTTAGCCGTCAGTCTGAAGGTCTGGCAACGCGAGGGTACCCCCCGGCCTGCGATGGGGTTTCCCGCCTCCTTCTTCCCTTATCAATGAACTGTGTTACAGAGACTTATATGTAAATGTTGTTGGGTTGTGTTTATCCCTTGCCAACCACTTTTCTGTGGTTTATTATTAACCGAAAAAGGTCAAGTAAACCATCATTATATTGCAATCAAGAGAAGAGTGATAAACAGGACACTGTACACTGTGTGTAGAGTATTTTTCATTTATATTTTTGGGCATTTTGCCATGATTTGAAAGGCCAGTCAAGGGGAGACAGGAGAGATTCAAACTCGGGTCGCCTAATGCGTTGTTTCATCATATGTTATAACACTGTCCACAAGGCCATGTCTCCGACGTGAGTCATTTTCATTGCTGTATGTTGTGGTTCATCCAAGTTCACACTGCTAAATTAAAATCTTTGTGGAGTCTTTTTATATAGATAGAGAATAGAGAATTTAAGGGGGAAAATATTGAAAACCAAAACAAATACCCTCAATGATGACATGTACACTGGTGCAGAGGGGCAACTGAAAATAAGCAGACTGATCTGAAAAGATGTTATCTCTGCTATTTTTGAAATTTTTCTTACTTTGCACATAGGTGTTTATGTATTTTTGATTAAATATATTATTATTAAATTTAAATAAGTGTTTATTCAAAAATGATTGATTTTTCATGTTTGTGTACTTGTTAAACATTACCATTTAATCGGGTCACATGTGAAGGTCTTGAGGGGTTTATGATAAAAACAGCAGCATTACTAACAGGCAGCAGAAAAGTCGAAACTGCGTCAGGTTAGTAATATTACAGCTCAGCACAAGCTTTTTTTATGAAATATTTGTTATACCTTACCTGCTTTTAAACCTTTTACAGCTCAGACAAAAGAAGACAAAATATTGCTTTGTCAAGAAGAGCAAGGTATGTCACCACGACACTTATTTTCATTCATTATTTTCTTTCATTCATTATTACTAATCTCCCAAAACACTTTATTTATTCAATTGACAGTAGTTAGCGTCTTGATATATGATGTATTGCTCACCAGGTCATGGGTATTCATCAATCTACAGTGATTGTGCTACTGCTCCTTTGTGCCTTCTTCTCATTGTCCATTTATGGTCAACCAGCAGAAGTAAGGCGACGTTATGAGCATTTCCTTACGCAGCATGTGTATGGAGCCATGACTGAGCAGAGATGTGACAGGGTCATCCGCGACAGACGCATCACACAATCCCAAAATGGCAATGACTGCAAAGGAGTCAACACCTTCATACAGGCAAATAGTAACCAAGTTAGAGCAGTTTGTACTGGGGCTGGAACTCGGCTCCATGAAAATAGAGATTTGTATATTAGTGAATATCCATTTCCTGTGGTTACATGTACATTAAGAAGTGGGGAAAGACGACCAAACTGTAATTACAGAGGTCACTTGTCCACTCGCAGAATTGTTGTGGCATGTGCAGACAAGTGGCCAGTACACTATGAAGAAGGTGTCATTGTATAAATGTCAAGCTGCATAGATGTTTAATCATGACCCAATAAATAATCAAACTCACAATCAGATAATTCTGTTAGATGCAATGATGTTCATAAGTGACATGAAATGAAATAAATGTTTTCTTTAAGTTTAACTGTGTATTCTTTAAGTGAAGTAAACATTTTTACTACCTGTCTATGATTAAAAATAATAATAATAATAATAAAAACTCGATACAATTCTTTATCCTTACCCTTGTTGCCTTGATTGCTTTGGCTTGATTGTCTTGTCCCTATGAACCGGAAGTTGCAACCCACTTTACTTTAGTGTTGTGAGTGTGACGTATTTCCAAGTGAAATGGAATATTGAATAAAGGGCAAGGTTTTATTTTAGCACACCTCCTCTCCATTCGTCGTTCATAGCAGACTGACGGTTGGACGGGAGTGGTTAAGGATATTCAGTAGAGTGGTGCAGGTATGACTTTGTAGGCCAGTTGGCAGTTAGCATCATGCTGGTTCCCTCGACAAAAACCCAGTAGGTGAAAAAATACTATAGTAATTTATAGTAAATACTATAGTGTTTTTGAACCATACTATAGTAAAGTACTTGATTTAATTTGTTGTGGTAATTCTATAGTTGCTGTGATAATATAACAACTATAGTAATATAAACAAATTACTTTACCCAATACTGTACTAAGTTTTCTACAACAATATTATACTACAATATACACTACAGTTTACTGTAGTAAAAACTAAAGTATACTACAGTATTTATTACAGTTTATCAGTTCACTATAGTTAATACTACAGTATGCTGTAGCACTCATTAACAAAAAATACTATACTATGTTGTAAATACTATAATATATACAGTATACTAC
This sequence comes from Elopichthys bambusa, assembly GCA_037101425.1. Classification (NCBI taxonomy): domain Eukaryota; kingdom Metazoa; phylum Chordata; class Actinopteri; order Cypriniformes; family Xenocyprididae; genus Elopichthys; species Elopichthys bambusa. The sequence goes on along the minus strand of CM074447.1, from coordinate 20,926,817 downwards.
AGTTTACTATAGTATGGTTCAAAAACACTATAGTATTTACTATAGTATTTTTTCACCTGTGTTTTTCAATTGGCTTTTGGATTATTGCAAAAAATTGCTAAACTGCTATCTCGTTTCTGCGTTTTGGCCTACAAAGTGATGTCGTAACCACACCACTCCAAGCCATCAAACTGACATCATCAGAGAAGGCACACCATTCCAGAGCGGAAGCAAATTTTCAGATTTATGAGTTTTGGCCTACAAAGTGCACCACTCATCAGAGAAGGGATGCCATTCCAGAGCGGAAAAGTTAATGAAAATGTTTCCCTTTCGTGAGCAATACATTAAATCCATTTACTAATTTTTCGCGTCTTTTATTTTGTAAAAAATAAACTGAACTTCCTGTTTGTGTTTGGAAGGCTAACGCTGGCTTCACGTCGCTTCACTGGACGCGGATCCAGATAGATAGCTGCTGCTGTTCACCTTCATATTGGCCACAAATCGCACTTATGAGCTTGACTGAAAATCAGAGGCGATAAATAGACAGTTTCTGTTGAACGGTTTGCCTTAAAGCACTGTTAGGTCTGCATTCTTATAAAATAGTGGTGAGGTTGCTAACAGCTGATCGCTAGCTAGAGCTGGGGATCATAACAACTTCAAACAGTATCATCATCTCTCCACATGCTGCTGATGAATGAACAGCTCAGCTCTTCTCCATTTGAGCCATGATGCCTCTCAACAACCGATGTTAATATCATAACATAGCTCCTGCTAGTCTGCTGTGAGTGTTACAACCAGTCTGTTATAGATTATTGTTCTATCGTTTGATTTGTTTATGGAGCTTTTCTTCTGTTTTACTTCTTTGAGCTGTTATTCAGTTTTGTTTTTGACAGCCGTGAAAATTATTATTTTTGAATTATGATAGTTTAGATAGATTTACTTATAATGTGAAAGTGACGCCCTCGTTCTTTGTCTCTCAGATGTTTATTGTTGTATCTATTTTTTACACATGAGTGAGAGATGATTATGTGTTGATGCCTCAAACAAGAGGATCAGAACAGAGGGAGTGAGTTTATTACCTTCCCTTGGTGGATATCTCACTGTCCTGGACATGATGGGCCCACGGAGGAAGGTCACCAGGACTCATAGTTTGGGGGGAGGAACGTTTAGCTCTCTTGGGCATGAGGAACCCAAAGACTACATCAACGAGCTCTCGCATGAGGTGCTCTGCCACATATTCCGGTCAGTACAGCACCCCAACACCCCACCACTAGTTAGTACAATAGTTATCTACCATATTAGCAATGCTATTATCATCCATTCATCTGTTCTCCTAACTGTCATAGGTTAACAACAACTGCAATGATTTATACTTATATTGACTTGAATTATGATGCATAAGTCTATCTCCCCTCAGATACTTACCCATGCAGGACATAATGTGTATGGAGTGTCTTTCGCGTAAACTGCGGGAGGCGGTGACTCTGTACTTGCGGGTGGTGAAGGTGGTGGACCTTTGTGCCAGCCGATGGTGGGAGTACATGCCCTCAGGTAGATGGTGCTCTTAATGCTCCTCCTCTGTTAAATTTCACTACTGAGATCTGGTTATAACTAAACTTCAGAAACTGTGTTAACATTAAAGGGTTAGTTCACCCAAAAATGAAATTCTGTCATTAATTACTCACCCTCATGTCGTCTTAAATTAAGATGTTTTTAATGAAATCCGAGGGTTTCCGAACCATACGTAGGCAGCAACATCATTGCACCTTTTGAGGTCCAGAAAGGTATTAAAGACATTGTTAAAATAGTCCATGTGACTACAGTGGTTCAACCTTAATGTTATGAAGCGACGAGAATACTTTTTGTGCGCAAAAACAAAACAAAAATAATGACTTTATTTACCTATTTGAACTGTTGTCATATGCAGTTGACGTGGTGAACGCAGTGCAGGCTTCCATGTTCCACGCCTGAGTCAGTTTTAGTGGCACATGCCAATTGGTAAATTAGGCTATTTATTTAGGATTTTGTGTCACAATTACATCAGTATAGCTGCTCAACTCATCTGTCAGTCACTACTGGAGGTGTCACAACATAAAGCGAAATGTTCTATGGCTCAGTGTCAGTGTTTCGTGGCAATGTCAGTGGCACATGCCACTATCCACTGGCATATGCCAATGAAAACGGGATGTGTCAATAAGCATAGTGACATGTGCCATTGGTTTCTGTGCGTCAGATGCCATGTCACTTAATGTTTATACCGCCTCCCCTAAACCTTGAATAAATGTGTAGTATAAATTGGGCTTTGAGTTTATATTCAGATAAAGTATCATACTCATTAACTTGACATGGTAAAACACTGACTTAGACAAAAACAAACATAATGTATGCACACTGATATAACTGCTCCATAAAAAATGGTTTATTTGAATATTTTGACAATTTTTTCAGGATTCTTTGGTGAATAGAAATTTCAACAGAACAGCATTCATTTGAAATTTAAATGTTTTGTATCATTTTAAATATATTTCCTGTCAGTTTTTAATCAATTTAATTGAATATATAATGTGTCCTTTGCTGAATAAAAGTACTGATTTCATTCAAAATCTTTCTGACCCCAAACTTTTAAATGGTGGTGTATATTACCAGTATAACATTATTTTATACATCTAATTTTTCATAATTAAATTTAATTATTTTAATCATTTAATATTTAACATTTATTTAGTTCACTGACAGTGAGTAAATATTGAGTTTTAGAATTGATAGATGAGAAACTTATGTTAGTCAGATTGATTATCAGCCAATGCTAGACAGCAAGTTCAGGTTGGACGATTAATAGACCTGGCAGATGTATTGGTCTTTACCTTGCTTTGAATGGTAGTCTAAGTCTGTGAATCCAAGAATACTAGTTCTAAAGCCATGAAATGTAATTCTTATTATCATTTCATTGTCATTCCTAATTGCTGTTGTTTGAACTGTCATGTGTCTGTAACTTAGGTTTCACAGACTCCAGTTTCCTCATGCTGATGAAGAAGATGCCTGATTTGGAGCAGCTGTATGGTCTTCATCCACGTTACCTAGAGAGAAGGAGGGTCAGAGGTTATGAGGCTTTCAGTATTCCTGGTGTTTTGGAGGCTCTACAGGCCTGTCCCAACCTTATAGTAAGTTAATATCAGAGATAATTGTCATTTCAGTTTATGGAAATGGAAGTGTCTGTTTTCTACTACAGTTGAAAATGATAATATCTGCACTTACAGGGAGTTGAGACGTCTCATTTGGAGCTGGTGGAGGCCGTATGGAACTACATGCCTCAGGTTCACATTCTAGGGAAGTTCAGGAACCGAAACGGGGCCTTTCCTATTCCCTCAGAGAACAAACTTACCATTCCAGCTGCAGCTAAAATCCAGACCCTCCATCTTGTCGGTGAGTTTCAGATTGCCTCCATTGTGCAAACCTTTTTCCCATTATATGTCATCTTGGTTATATTTTGTCACAAACCTTTCTGTTTGAACTTTCCTGCAGGTGTCAATGTACCAGAGATCCCCTGTCTCTCCATGCTCAGACATCTGTACTTGAAGTGGGTGCGCCTCACTAAGCCTCAGCCCTTCAAAGACTTTCTCTGTGTGAACCTGCGTACATTTGTCATGAGGAACTGTGCCGGTCCCACTAATTCGCTTAAGTATGTGCCTCTTGTAACTGGTCTGGCTTCCGCCCGCAACTTAGAGCAGCTGGAGCTGGTGAGGGTGCCCTTCTTAGGGGGACTGATTCAGCATGTGGTGGAGGATAGCTGGAGATCAGGTAACCACAAAATTACCACAAAGGCATATTAGAATGACTGAATAATATATTATTGTATTGTAAAACATAGTCAGAACTCTTATTTCTCATTGAACACATATATGAAATACCAATTTTGTTTTGTCTACATATTTTGAGCAAGAAATGAGTATGCAGTGTCCACTACTAAAAGAACGTGCCAGGTCTGTGTCATGTTATTTAACTTACATCTCTTCTAGGAGGGTTTCGTAATTTGCACACAATTGTTTTTGGTGCCTGTAAAAATGCACTTGAAGTGGATCTGGGCTACCTCATCATTACTGCTGCTCGCAGGTAAATCTATGTTTAAATTAATGTTTAAAGAACATTATAAACTTACACTGACTCCTGTTTAGAATTAGAGACATTGACAGGATTGACTTTCGTTGTCTAGGTTGCATGAAGTTCGAATCCAGCCTTCTTTAACCAAAGATGGGGTATTCTCCGCACTGAAGATGGCAGAACTAGAGTTCCCTCAGTTTGAGACTTTGCACCTCGGATATGTTGATGAATTTCTGTTGCAATGTAAGTTATTGTTATATAATGTGAATGATCACATCTTGCTGTCAGGTGCATTGTGGATGCAGACGCAGATGTTACTGTAAACAGTTGGATGTACACTTGTCAAACTGTGACTTTTAGCTTATGTCTTTATAAGCATGGCCGTAGCTAGCTATGAGGTCACCGAGGCAAACTAATCAACTTTTGTCTAATTTTGCCATTTTAATTGAAAATAGGCCTATTATTTGCGTGATTCATGTAAAGTAAAAATTTGTAACTATCAATGTAAGGGGGGGAAAAGAATCATTAACAAAGCCGTTTTCATCATATTAGGCATAAGCTTGATAATGATTGTGTACATATTTTGAATGAATTTAATAAACTTAGTTACCTAGCTTCCTGGTAGCTATCTGTAAGATAACTAAGAAAATGATTCATAAAACATATACATATCAGTTGACCCTATGTTTATTTTCTTCACAGACAAAAATGAAAAGACTATCAGTCAAAGCTCAGCTTTAGGAGGGGAAGAGACAGGGCATGATAAGGAGACTGAGAGAAAAAGAAAGAGTGATGGAGATTAGGAGAGATCAGATATTGTCAAATAATCTACTAAAGCTATTATCCAGTTTTTTTTTTTGGCCTTCAACGTCTTGCACATATGTTGATCAGAGAAATCAAAATCAAAATTTTCTCCCTAATTAATCCCCCTAACTATGTAAAATTTGGGACCTAAGTGATTATAAAATACTGCTTACGGCCCTGTATGATTGTTTGGTTATATTACTTTGAAGTTATCTATTCCCATCTTTAAAGGGATATTTCAGCCCAAAAATGAATATTCTGTCGTGAGTTACTCACCCTCATGTCATTCCAAACCCATTAAGACTTTCATTCACCTTTAAAACATAAATAAATATTTTAAATGAAACATGAGATGTTCTGTATGTTCCTTCACTAAAGCTATATTCGACCGAAACCGTCAAGCATCAAAAAGTTCATAAAGGCATCATAAAATTGTCAACCAAGCATGTTAAAGCATCTGTTAACCATATTTGATGTGCTCTATGTATTTATGTTTATGATCTATCTTAATGAAATGATCTATGCCTAAATGAAATCTGTTTCATTCAAAAGAATTGGATTAAACTGTTTGATTCATATGGATTAATTTTATGATGTCTTTATAAAATTTTTGAAACAAATGTTTTGGTGGAATGGACTTCTGTTCAGTTTCATTAAAAATATCTTTATTTGTAAAGTTTTATGGGTTTGGAACGACAAAGTAAATGATTCCAGAATTTTAATTTTTGTGTGAAATAACCCTTCAATTACCTGCAATAAAACATGTTTCACGCAGGTAACATGAGCCATGCTGAGTTAGTGAAATACGGTCTTGCTGATGTGATCGAAAATCCAGGAATCATCACAGACATTGGAATGAAGGCTGTTAATGAGGTGTTCACCTCCATCAAGTATTTGGTTATTTATAACTGTCCACATCTTCACAACCCACACAACTGGATCACAGGTAATAGATTCACCCTAATTTATTTATGTATTTCCTGAGATAATGATACTATTTTATTTAAAATGTAGTATCTAGAACGTCCTCAAAACTTCCCAGTGGATTTTAAGCATGTTTCACTATTCGTTTTTTAAATCTGACTGATAAGCCACTCTTTGTTAAAGACCACTCACGCTGGAGTCGGTTGGTGGACCTCACTCTGGTGCGCTGTCATGCTATCAAGCTGGAGTCGTTCAGTCAGTTCATTGAGATGCTTCCCAGCCTGGAATTCATCTCTCTAGATCAGATGTTTCGTGAACCTCCCAAGGTGAGCATGGGAGCCCATGAAAACTGAGTTGACATTGATATACATTGATTACCTGGAGACTGTCACTTAGATATCGTTACCATTTGTGGTAAACAGACAGTTAAAAGTCTTTCCACTGGTATGAACCTCAGCTCATCACAATGAGAAATTACAATATGAATGAAAATTGCTATAATATAATATGGACTATACTAAAGGAGTTGAAATGTTGTCAGTCATATTAATTTCATGTGTTTACTGCAGGGCTGTGCCCGTGTGGGACTCAGTGCAGGCACGGGTATCGGTGTATCATCTGCCCTGGTCAGCAATCAGAATTCCAACAATGATAATGACAACAATAACAACAACAATCACCAGAATAATAATGATGCAAACATTCCACCAAATAACAACAACAACAACCAGGTTGACGATGTGCCTCAGCAACACCACCGTGGCCCAGAGGGTATGTGTGTGTGTGTGTGTGTATATATATATATATATAATTGACAGTAAAGACATTTATAACAAGAAATCTATTGCAAAATAAATGCTGTTCTTTTTAACTTTCTATTTACAAAAGACATTTTTCCTGACAAAAATGTATAATGGTTTCCACAAAAATATTAACACAACTGTTTTGAACAGTGATGATAATAAGAAATGTTACTGCAGCAAATCAGCATATTAGAACGATTTTTGAAGGATCATGTGACACTGAAGACTGCAGTAATAGCTGCTGAAAATTCAGCTTTGCCATCAGAGGAATAAGTTATATTTTAAAATGTTCAAATTAGAAAAATTAGTTTAAATTGTAATATTTTATAATATCACTTTTTACTGTATTCTTGATCAAATTATTGAGCAGATAAGAGACTTCTTTCAAAATTATTATGTAGATCTTACTGACCAGAACTTTTGTCTAGTGTTTTTTGGTTGCTGAAAGATTTGAATTGAATTTTCTTACTTCATTCAGAGATTCCCGATGTGGAGGGCATGGTGGCAGAGAACATGGAGCCTGAGCCAGTTCTTGTGGCTGTCAATCCAGAGGAAGAAACCCAGGGTTCCAGCCAGACTTCTAATCCTTCGCTTGAACAGGATGAGGAACAAGCAGGTCTGAACAAACCCTGTGAATAATTGGAACAGATGGGATACGTTTAATGATTAACCATTAATTTTTATGATTTCGTTTAGGCCCTAGCGGAGTTCAAACTGCGGTGAAGAAGCAGTCGGTGGTGGTGTCAGACTCAGACAGTGAGGACGAGTACAGCCCAATCAGGACACCGGCTGCCGCCCGCTCTCAAGGCCAGTACCCAGAGACAGAAACCCAGGGGAAGAGCAGCACAGCTATGACTCCAAATGGTAGTTGATATTTAAAATCCTTATAGCCACTGCATCAGTTCATAGTACAAAATCTTTTCAAACACATACAATTCCATCACCTTTGTTATTATAATTATTACACAAAATTAAACAATATTAATGTCTATATTGACACTTGATCAATATCATTGCTGAATAAAAGTATTAATTTTACTGACCCCAATTGTTACTTTATCTTTCAATTCGATGACATTCATACATTTCAAATTGTGGCGTAAAAGAGTGTTTTAAATATTTTTTAACAAACTTGAACTGAGTTGAGAAGGTTAATGACACTTGTCTTCTGTAGAGCTGCCTTGGACATCATTTCATAATTTTTGAACTTTGCCACATTTACAGTTATTGAACTGAATTTAATCAACATTAATTGAGCTGAATAATGTATTCTGTAGAGCTGATTTACAACTGAAATTGAAGTAATTTCATAATTGCATAATTTGCAATAATGTTAGTTTTTTTTTTTGAAGCTGCTCAGAAACCATCTGTACTTGATAAAGCGCTATACAAATAAATGTGATATGACCTAAATAAAAATTGTTATATAAAAATTTGAAGGATTATCAATAAACAGCAGTTCTCATCTGCGAGGAACATAGTGCTGTCTTCCTGAATTTCCCTGTTTAAAGGATACTGAGATATCAAACTAGCAGAAGCTCTAGTGTAGAAACGCCTTAAGAAAAAGCCTGCGCCAAACAAATCTCATCTTGATGGCTAACTTATGCTGATATCTTTTGTATTCTGACAGGTAAAGGGAAAACTCCACTGCGTAGACGTGGACCGCAGCCTCAGGAGCTCAGCTGTGAGAAAGGCTGCCAGGTAACAAGCGAGCAGATCAAGGCTGACATGAAGGCGGCCACTGAGACGGCTGAGCGTGGAGCCAGAGACAGAAACAGTGGATCTGGTCCTGCTTCAGGCTACACTGCCGGCAGCTGTGTTTGCTCCATCCGCTGGAGAGAGGACTCAGCCAATCAGGATGATCAGGGTGGGGTGGGTAGAGGGGAAGATGACATGGTGAGGACTCGCTGCACATGCAGCCGGTCTCGTCCCGGCTCTGAAAACAGGACTCGTAGTGGCCACAGCCTACCAGCGGGAGACGAGAGCCACAGACCAGAATGTCACAGCCCAGAGCAGAGAGCAGGGGGAGATGAAATGGAGGAGAGGCACTCCAGCGCTCCACTCAGGACACAGAGCTCATCTGAGGGACATAGTGAGAGGACTGCAGTCCACCAGCAAGGCTCATCACACAGAAGCCCTACAGACGAGTTCCCCAGGAGACCCATCACACGTGCCCGCAGCAGACTTTCCTCTGTGCCCCTGGTTTGTGAGTCAGGTAAGATGAGAGCAGAGGTTCCTCACAGTGGGACATCTGAGAATCAGTTGAGCAATGGAAAAAAGGCAAAGTTGGGCAAAGGCTGGCCCTCGGGTGTGCCATTTGTGCATAGCATAAAAGCAGATGGAGGAATACTGGGGGTCTGGATTACTCCACTGTTATTCTATATTGGCAACTATACTGCAGTATATCTCCATGTGTTCATGACATTTAGATAAAGTGGTACCACCGTTTTGACTCCTAGTGAACCTACAGTGCTGAGAAGAGCAAATGTAAGAAACTAGAGTTTTAACATGCATAAAGCCACTGATGGTGTAAAACACTCAAGTGTGGATGCATTTATTTTAGGGATAGTTAACACTTTTTCAGGCCACTTTCAGGCAACACTCGGATTTATACAATATGTCTTGAAGTGTGAAGTATAATATGTGACTATATAACACTGAATTTTAATATTAAAATTGCATACTTTTGGTCAGTAAGGTTTCTTAATGTTTTTTTGAAAGAAGTCTCTTATGCTCATTAAAGGTGCAATACGTGATTTTCTACAGAAACATTTTTTGTTATACTGGTTGAAAGTCTCCTCATAACCTGATAAATGGTCTAAATGTATTTTTATACATTTATATCAATCAGATATGAGGTATTTTAACTCTTGTGATACTTTGCTTAGAGCAGCTGTGTGTATGTGTGCGTTCATGTGTTTTGGAGGAGGCATGGCTTTGGACAGCGATATGCAGGGAGGGTGGGAACGTTTGCTTCCAATGCTAGCAGGCTAATGTTAGCATTTCCCAGATCACCTACTGCACTTTAAGGTGCATTTATTTGATCAAAATCCAGTAATATTGTCAAATATTATTATTAGTTCAAAAGAACAGCATTTATTTGTAATAGAAATCTTTTGTAACATTATAAATGCCCTTACTGTCACTTTGATCAAATGAGTTTTATTGGATTAGTGTGTTACCCTTATCGGAGTCTGTTTCCATTGTATGACTCTTGTTTCTGCCAATTGATCATGTTGAATCTGAGTTTGTCAGGTCTTGGAATGTTGCCCATGATATGCAAAATAGTTAGTTGAAAATAATTAGATGAGATTTAGCCGGGATGAATCAGTCTAATCAGTAAGACTTAAAGTAAATTTCTACTTTGCTTCATCTCCTGTTGATCTGTCCAGAATTGCCCAAAGCAAAGCCTCGGGCTGCGGTGAAGAGAAAACGTATGGCAGACAAGTCCACCAGCACTAGTGACCCTGTAACTGAAGACGACCATGTGCAGGTAGGTCCATAGTCTGGTTTCACTCAACTATACATTTCCTTAATGCAGAACACAAGTGTCCAAGTGTGTTCAGATAATTTTGGGGCCACTCACAATTATTTTTCACATCATACAGGTGCTCAGCCTTAAATCCAAAAACCTGGTGGGAATCACACTTACAAACTGTGGCATCACAGACCTGGTCCTTAAGGAGTGCCCCAAAATGATGTTTGTCCACGGTGAGTTTATAGCAGAACACGTTGACATTGACATGTGAGTCAGACTGTTTCAGATCCTCATGCGTAATTTGATTCTTTCTTCCCAAGCGACACGCTGTAGGGTGCTAAAACACTTGTTGGTGGAAAGTGCCCCCATAGTAAACCGCTTTGACTACGCACAATGTAAAAAGTTGGACATGGAGCAGGTGCTCGACCAGATCTTACGGATGCCCGCGGAGAGAAACCGCATCATCTACATGAGACCTATGCAGCAGGTCAGTGTTATGGTTGACATGTAAAGAAAGCAAGCATGAATTAAATTGATTGAAGTGACAGTAAAGAATTTAGAATGCTACCAAAGATTTCTATTTCAAATAAATGCTGCTGTTTTGAGTCCTAAAATATTTCTTGAGCACCAGATCAGCATATTAGAATGATTTCTGGAGGATGATGTGACATTGAAGACTGGGGTAATGATGCTGAAAATTCAGCTTTGCCATCAGGAAATAAATTACATCTAGAAAACAGTTGTTTTAAATTGTACTAATATTTTGCAGTTTTACTGTTTTTACTGTATTACTATACTGTAAATCTGGAATTATTGGCACCATATGTAACGGTTTTCCAGCCAACGTGTGATTTGGTTTACTGTAGAGTTACCTATATACTATACAGAGTTACTATATAGAGTTTTTAGCCCTGTAAAGGGTATTTGAGGTATTTAAAGCACAATATTATACACTTATGCTCTTTTCAACATTCATCTCCAGATTGATTCTCTGGCTCTAGAGAAAAAGCTCTTCAGCGGTCCATACCCATACCATATTGCTATTATCCATGAGTTCAGCAACCCACCCAATGTTAGGAACAAGGTGCGCGTACGTAGCTGGATGGACACCATTGCCAACATTAGCCAGTGAGTGGACTACATACCCATATAGACCAAGAATAAAATCTTTGTTTAGCATTTGTTTAGTGTGTATCATCTTTATAATTTATAAAGTAATAATAATGACTTTTTTTTTTTTTTTTTGGTCTTGTTTCATTACAATTTGATTCTGCAAAAATGATGCTGACTTTCCAAATGGTTAATTTGATTCCTGCTTTGTCCACTAGATGGCACTGTTTTCATGGTATACTCAAAGGCTCACTGATCTGTGTTTTTGTCCTTTCACAAGAGAACTCATCAAGTATGAATTCTTTCCGGAGGCCACACGGACGGAAGAGGATGTAAAGAAGTATCCCAGCTATCCCTGGGGCCGAGACATCTACACATTAGAGGGTGAGAGGAAACCGATCAGAGTCCTTTGAGACTAGCTCCAAGTTCCCCTCACTTCCTCTGGTAACACAGTTATATTGGTGTGCGAGAGAGTGAAGAGATATATTTACAATCGCATTTACATTTCTCAAACCCCTAACACAAAGCTAATTGCTCCCTTTATATAAATCAAATAGATAAAAGAATTCCTTTATACTTGCTGAGGCAACGTTATTATAAAATGTGTGTTATTGTTTGTGTGTGTGTGTGTGTGTGTTGCTGTACTTGTATGTATACCACTGTCTACATAAATTGCCTTTCAGGGACGGTAAAGTAAATTATCTTAATGGATGAGACAATTTGCTAGCTCTCATAATGTTGCATTGGCCCATAAATATTTACAAGATCCTTTTCAGTTTTAAAGGAATAAAAAAGTAATGGCATTCGATCTTTCCCACACTCTCTGTGATTTAGGAGTAGTAGATGGGGCACCGTACTCAATGATCACAGATTTCCCGTGGCTTCGCTCTTTACGCACAGCAGAGCCCAACAGTTATGCTCGATACGACTTTGAGGATGATGAAAGCAGTAAGTAACACACTGAAAAAGTAACACACTGAAATAATGAAGTTCAGGTGTTGTTATTTACCACAATTCAGTGATTCAAATGCAGATGAATCCTAGCTATAGCACAGCTGTAGTTAGTTGTGACCTTTGTTCATGTTTTCCCATCTTGGTTAAATTGTTCTTTATTACCAATCCACTGTTTAGAATAGAGTACCATTCAAATATTTGGGATCTGCAAGACTTTTAAAGTATTTTTGAAAGATGTATCTTCTACTCACCAAGGCTGCATTTATTAGATCAAGAACACAGTAAAAACAGTAAAATTGTAAAAAATGTATTACAATTTAATGTAGATGTTGTCTATTTTAATCTGTAATTTACTCTTGTGATAGCAAAGCGATCATTACTCTAGTCTTGAGCATCACATGATTCTTCAGAAATCATTCTAATATGCTGATTTGCTGCTTTGATAAACTTAATGCATCTTTGCTGAATAAAAATATTAATTTCTTTAAAAAAAATCTTTCTGACCCCAAACTTTTGAACGGTGGTGTACATTTATTCCCATTTTTCCTTTTTTTCCTTCTAATATGTTCCTCAGTTTTAAGAATAGTCCCTTATTTAAAATAAATAAATAAATTAACAGTATGAACATCTATCTCATTCTCGCCCACTCTTTTTCCTTTTCGTCAGCTACTATCTATGCGCCACGGCGCAAGGGACAGCTCTCGGCCGACATCTGCATGGAGACGATCGGAGAGGAGATCTCAGAGCGACGGCAGACACGTAGGGGCGTTTTCCAGCGTGTGGTGGTCGTCTTCATCCACTACTGTGACGTTCGGGGGGAACCGGTGGAAGACGACTACATCTAGAATGATCACTGCTCGGCTGGAGGGCCTGGAGATGCTGGAGAGAGGTGTGGAGAGCTCTTCAGCCCTCTGCCAGGCTCTGACCACCTCTGTGTAAGAAACAGAGAGGCATCTAAGATGCAGCCTCAGTGTGGAATACCAAGGCATTTCCAGTTGCCTTTATCTCTGAGTTGACTTGAAACAAAGAGTAATCGCTTTCTATCGGCCATTCTTTTTTTTTTTTTTTTTTGTGAGTTCATTCTAGACTAATGAACTGAAGAGTAATGGTGTCACCAGGCTGCTTTGCTTGTGTTCTTTACATGAAGGATGAAGGGCATGCCTTCCATGGAGCGGAAGCATACTTACAGTAAAGAGGGGTGATGGTGTCAGCAGATGCTTTGTTGCTACGGTTGTGCACATTAGAAAAGACATGCAAAGTCATGAAAGGTGGCATATGAAATTGTTTGTTTAGTTTTTGGTTTTATTTTTTTCAAAGCCAGACAGGGTGTCTGGCCACTTGGCATGATTTTCCAGTGTATCTGTACTGTTACAGGCAATAACAACGTTCTAGAGTTGTTTTTCGCACCTCATACCTTTGCAGAGACCTTTTATTTTATTTTTTTTATAATTTCATATATTATTTTTGTTTTCTCTCCTCCCTTTCCCCTAGACGTTGGCTCGAGTGTTTTTCACTATTAACGGTGCTGGTGTCAGTTTAACCCAGAATCTGGTGAAGAGATTAAATGTTTCTTGGCCCATGAGAGGAACGTGGCAGAATTGGTCAATAGATGTACCTCGTTTTACTCCCTGTGGTCTTCATAGAGCTAAAAAATTGTGTAAACAGAAAAGTTGAGTGTTTTAAGCAGACATGATTTGTTTTGTCTATTTTCCCTTTAGTTGGAACCACATTTTTATGGAACCTCCAGTAGAATAGTTTTAATCTGAAGCACAGTGGATAAAGTTGCCAGGCATATCCCTTATTCATCTTCAGATGACTTGACGCACATTCTTTTCCCAAACTCGCTCTTTTCATATGGTGAAGCATCTTCAAAAATGACCCTGTGCCATTAACCTGCATTATAATTTACACCAGAGATAACAGAGTCAGCTTTGTGTCTTCTGGATTGCTTCTCTTCTCTTTCTTGCCTAGTCCTTGGCACAGATTTTAACATTCAAAATCAACAAATGGAAATAAAATAAAATGCACAATTTGTCTTAACTGTCTGCTTGGTTCAGGATAGATTTCACCAACTTGTAAAGAGTAGTTAGGGAAACTAGTCTAATTAGGAGAGCGTTGCAAGTCCAGGAGCTATTGATGCATGAAAACCCCCATCTCACTGCTCTACTTTCTGCTTTTCTGGGTGACCCACTCTGCCATGTTTCAAAAGCCAAGAAACACCATAAATTGAATCTGCACCCGTGCTGAGCACTGCAGAAACTTGTGTACTAAGTTCATGTACAGATATTCTGTATTTAAATGATCTTCCAAGATTTGTTTTATATGTTTATATAAAAGAATAAATATTTCACTAAGACGTTCTGGCATGGCTATTTTTGTTTTCTCTTATGTCATATTCTATATATCTTGTGTATAATCTAACTTTCTTACTATAGGGCTGTTAAATGTTCAAATCTGATTAGTTGACAAATGTTCTAAAGTGTGAAATTATTTTCAGGGAAACACATGTCTATGGGTTAAAGTAGTTCTAGGTAGGTCTTGGCCTCATTACAGTTCCATATCACTTCGCCAAATTATTTCAGTTATTTATTTCAAAGGACCCTTACAGCCTACAACCGCAAAAAAAGACACTGACCAAGCAAATAAATATAGAAAACACTGGGATAAAAACGACAACTTATTGTTATGGTTTTTGTCACAAAGTACGTTTTAATATGTCCTTAAATTCTCTCTCTCTCTCTCTCTCTCTCTCTCTCTCTCTCTCTCATATATATATATAACTGTGTTAATAACTCTTAGTTATCAATGGCTCAAGCCTTCCTTACTAGTTCTGAAATTGTTTTGGAATTAGCAATGAAGGCTTTTGATGATATGCGTAATAAATTGGTCCCATACACAAGAGTCTTTTAAGGACAAAAGCCAGACAAATGTCTTGAAATACAACATCTGGACAGTGTCTTGAGGTGTGGTAACCATAGTACAAGTGGAATAATTGACTCCGGACTGTTGAATTATTAGAAAATAGTGCTTTTAATTGGTTAGGATGACTTGTATCGCTCGACTTTTTGCATGTTACAGATAGACTTACCTTGTGTATTAAGGCCAGTTTACACCCAGGATAACTAGTATTAAGTTGACACCATTGCTAAAACAAGCACAGAGGAACAATATCGCTGGAATCACTTTTAAATATAAAGTTCCACACCAACTTTGTGCATGCGCTGCAATTATGCCGTCTGCCGCGTTAAATGCTCAAGCATAGGTATATAGTAAATTATTGGATCATTCACTTAATCAGTTCGTTCAGAAACACAGATGAGTGAGTCATCGAATCACCATTTCACCAATACTGTTTACAGAGCTGTCCCCAGCCCCTTCATAAGGTTATTTTTCGCTTTAAGGTGGCCTCCATCATGTTTTTACACACAGCTGCACGTGTCTAATTAGACATTTTCTTAATTAGTCTTCAGTTATTCACTCTAAAAAAAATGCTGGGTTGTTTCAACCCATTTTTGGGTAAAATATGGACAAACCCAGCCACTGGGTTTAAAAATGCAATTAAAAAAATTTAAACCAACAGTTGGGTTTGTCCATGTTTGACCCAACCATGTGTAACAGTGTTGTGTAACAGTCCACATGCCAACAGATGCGTGTGTGTGTGTGAAAAATCCATTTCCATGTTCAGACACGGGGCTAATTCAATAACCCAAAAGGCAAGAGAGAGGCGCTTGTCTACACACTTTGCTGTTGTATATGACCCATTCTGGATTTAGTCTTGTCACATTGTTTATAATATGTCACTGACACCATGAAGGTGTTTAATGTTTCAGGTCATTTGTCGCTTAACACTGTATAAGCAGGAAGAGGAGAGATTTGTGGTTAGAGCAGAACCCCTCCTGTACTCGGTTCCTGTCTAAAAGGGCTGGCCAAACCTTTCAGAATGAAATCCAGCCAGTTTCACCAAGAGAAATCAATCTTACTGTTGGAAGACTTTTTTTTTTCTTTTAGGACATTTGTTAATCAGTTTTGACTGTCCTGAGCCAAACATGCATGTGAGGAAGTAAACACAAGCATGTGGTTGGTGTTGATGTTTTTTCTTGAAGTGCACTGCAGTTAATTTATCTGAAGTTTCTGTTTTTGATAAGATAGGCTTCAAAAAGTAAAAATCTCATTGATTTTTTTCATACGGGTATTGATTTTTAACAACTTATAAATCTTTGAAGACCAACCTGCCGTGAGCTATGAGGTTGTTATTGGAATATGCTTTTGTTCAAGCCATCAGCCTGCATATTTTCAACATTTTTTTTTTATAATAAAATAATTGTTAAACAGCAGAATTCCTGGTGAAAACCTACATTACCCATGATACCGCAAAGAAATCTCCACCAGTCAGAGAATCATGACTACTTTTGTGTAAATATATGTATATATCTTTAATTTCAATTGTCATTTGAAAGAATTTGTAGTTCTTTTCCTCATTAAAGCTGTTAAGTATACACAGTATTGTACCTTTTCATTTTTATCAGATTTTCAAATACTTTTTGCTTCAAATCAGAGTTTTTAGTATTCAGATTGACCTCATAGCTGGTTGGTTTGGTTCATAGCTTATAACTCTTTAACAAAGTTATTTTAAAATCTCTAAGGAAAAAATAAATGGAAAAAGTAGCAAACCAAGGCCGCTAAATAAAGTGGGCGGACAGTGTTGCACTCTAAAGAACCAGATCCATAATCCTGAAGAATGCATAAATATAATGTCAAATTCAGAAAATAGAAAAGCAGTTAAAACAAGTGCAATGTGCTCCTCGTTAAACATTTTCATATATAAAGAATCTATTTGTGTTTATTAAAAAATGTCTGGTTTTCACGTGACGACACACCCTTATAGGAACGCACACATGGAGGGAAAAACAAGGCTTTTCTCTGATGCCCGTCAGTCATTTTTTACCAGGTTTGTACTAAGTGCTAAATAATGTAGTAAGACAGTGATATTAAAACACTGAATTCGTTATGCACCTTATTGGCGATGCATACTATATATAGGCAAGCAGATGAATATAAATTCAACACGCAGTTTCTCGTTAAGTGCTTTTCCCATCAAAAATCATTATAAAGAAAAACAGTACGCAAAAAAAAAGAAAAGTGTAAACTGAATTTGATCTTTTAATATCAATATTTTAGTATATTAAGACACTTTAAGTGTTTTTCACGTTAAGCATTTTAGAATGTTCCGCTGTTTTTTTTTTGTTTTTTTTTGTTTTTTGTTTTTTGTTTTTTACTAAAACTTGCATCTTAATCACATATTTTTGTTTTTGAGATGGAAAATTAACAGGATTGTGCTGCAGCGCTATGGCTGTTTTGCTCGCCAGGCTTCTGCGGCAGTCACGTGACTGAAAACTATGAATACTCAGTAGTTTTAAATTACACCATTTACATTTTTTTTTTTTTTTTTTTTTTTTTTTTTTCCAAAATCCTAGTTAATCTAATGTTTGAAACTGCACATTTTCCTTTGTCAGCTTGCCTTTTTGAATTGTCTCCTGTTAATGTTCACAGTTCATGTAAACATAATTTTGTCTTTTTGAGGCATTCCAGAGCCACCTACTCTGTTCCATACACTCTATTATATCTTGTTAGGAAAATAATCCTCACAAAACAGGCTACTTTGTACAAGAAAGTCATCGATTATCTTTGCATGGATTGATTGCATAAATCAGTATAGTCAGGTTGCAGGCTTGCAGCTGGTCTCACTGAGTCTAATTTCCTAATGGTCGTTTCCATCTTAAGTCCCATTCCAACTAATTAAGCTTCACAGAGTTTTTCTTAGCATTATTTGTTTTCCAACCCCTCACATTCCTCCTCCTTCCTCAGTTAAGGGCAAAAGATGCAAGTGGTTGGTGACGTAATGCATTCTCAACGGGAGGAAAAACATCTTGGAGGTTAATGCACCATGGTGAAATGTTAAGAGTCAAAGCCTTATAAAGAAAAAAAAACTCCAAGCTGAAAGCTTTATCATCTTCAGAGCGTTTGCAGTTAGAAAAAGGAAGTATAGCTAAGTTAGTCTTTCTGTAAACAAAGGCTGTTAATAAATGTACCATGGGATAAAAGATAGGCCACATTTAAATTCTGTCATTTTCATTCAAATTAGGAAATTCACATGATGTTTTAGAATTTTTTATAGTTTAAAATAAATAAAAAGTATTGACGTAAAATGAAGAAATACTTAATGTTATGTTTGGTGCCTGTTTTAAATAGCTCGACACACACTCACACACTGAAGTATGGTAAAACGATTTGACTTCTAATCCCTGAGAACTGATTATAAACAAAATTTCAATTTGATAATGTGCTTTAAACTTCTTTCTTGAAAAAAATATGTTTGGGGACGAAGTGACCTTTAAAGGGTTAGTTCACCCAAAAATAAAAAAGTTCTGTCATGTATTACTCATCCTCATGTCGTTCTACACCCGTAAAACCTTCATTCATCTTCGTAACACAAATTAAGATTAATTTTTGATGAAATCTGATGGCTCAGTAAAGCCTGCATTGACAGCAAGATAATTAACATTTTCAGATGCCCAGAAAGGTGCTAAAAACATATTTAAAACCATTCATGTGAGTACAGTGGTTCAACCTTAATAGTATAAAGCAAACGAGAATATTTTTTGTGCAGCAAAAAAACAAAATAACGATTTTTCAACAATATCTAGCGATGGCTGATTTCAAAATGCTGCTTCATGAAGCTTCGAAGCTTTACGAATCTTTTGTTTTGAATCAGTGTTTTCAGATCGCGTATAAAACTGCCAAAGTCACATGAACTATTGAAATTGCAAAACACTTATGACGTATTGATGCCTACTGAAAATCTGAAAATCTTTACTGAAATCTCGTGACTTTGGCGCTCCGAACCACTGATTCGAAACAAAAGATTTGTAAAGCTTCAAAGCTTCATGAAGCAGTGTTTTGAAATCGGCCATCACTAGATATTGTTAAAAAGTGGTTATTTTGTTTTTTTGGCGCACAAAAAGGATTCTCGTCACTTTATAATATAAAGGTTGAACCACTGTACTCACATGAACTGTTTTAAATATGTTTTTAGTACCTTTTTGGACATCTGAAAGTGTTAATTATCTTGCTGGCAATAGAGGCCTCACTGAGCCATCAGATTTCATAAAAAATATCTTAATTTGTGTTCCGAAGACAGATGAAGGTCTAACGGGTGTGGAACGACATGAGGGTGAGTAATTAATGACATAATTTTTGGGTGAACTAACCCTTTAAATGCGATTAATTATGATGCAATGAATTTTCACATACTAACATTCTCTGACTGGTGTGCAGTAACAACAACAACAACAAATAATTCAGCTCCTCAACAACTGTTTTTGAAGAACAGGGGTTCCCATGGTCTTGAAAACCCTGGATAGTGGAATCATTTTAAATGTGTGATTTCTAGACCTGGAAAAGTCATGTCAATTAATAAAATCCCCAAACTCAATGGGAATGTTTCTAAAGGATATACACATTTTGTTGGATAGAAATGGAAATATATATATGTTTCTTGGTCTCTAATCAAATAAGTGAGAATGGCTATGTAAACCCATTTTACAGCAGGTAAGATTACTTAATCTTCTGCTTCAGTGAAAATAAAGATATTTTCACAAGTGGTCTTTTGAATCCACTGTACTTAGAAACCTGTAAAAACCTTTGGTATCAGATGTAGTGTAAACAGTGCTGCAGGACTACATGTAAAGAATGAGAACACCCCACTGGTCTCCATCAAACATAGAGCACAGCTCCAGCTGTCAGACACTGGGAATCTATTGTTCTCCCTTTGCTGATACATCCTGCCATGTGTGCGCGCATGGCTTTTGTCATTTACCTCCCTGGCTACGTGCTAAAGGATGTGCTGAACCTGCTCTGGTGGACATAAGTACAACCAGATGTGACAGGCCAGTTAAATTAGACACCTTGGCTGGCTCTCTTCCTTCAGGGCATGTAAAGGTAAAGCAAATGAATCTTGAGTGTGTAGAGATAATCCAATGTCTGTCTTCTCAGTATGGCCAAGGAACAGTGATCTACTGCAAGTTATTCCTGCAGTACAGAGAGGTCATTCAGAGGACAGTGCCGGGGATAGTACTTTAATTGATAAACATGTATTTAAACATTTAGCTTGACTGGAGGAAGTGTAATAGTATAATATCCATAAGCTAGTCACAGTAAGTAACTTTCTGTTAAGTAGAGTAGATTTGAAATCTTATTTGCCTGTGATGTTCAATGCCCTTTTGTGATTTCTGGGTCACTGCTAATGGACTAGCTTTCATAAATCGCCATACAAGCATCAGAGGATACAAAAATAAATGTACATATTACGATATCGAGACTTGTCCTCTTTATCTATTTTGAGCCAATGACCTGCTGTATCCTCTGTGGAGTGGTTTATCTGACCCAGCTGGGATTTTTATGTTTTTGCAGTGGGCTCTTTGCCATCCTTTCTGATAAAAGGATGCTTTTTAACCAACAAGATGGAGTTGCTTGATACAGAAATGTATCTATTAGCCTGTGCTATACTAGCACATCTCTATTTGGCTGCTAAAGTGTTGCTAGGCGGTTGCTTACTGGCCAAACTCTAAAAAAGCCTGCCTCTCTATGATATATATATTGTCCATAAATATGGTTCAGGTCCCTCCTTTTAAAGTTAGTCTTTTAAAGGAGTTTTAGAGATAAGTAAGCTTTATTTTTATTTTATGTTTTAAAATATTATTTGTATCTTATGTTCAAAAAAGCTGCATTAATTTGATTTTACTACAGTAAAACAGTGATACATTTTTAAATGTAATTTTTTCTTGTGATGACAAAGCTGAATTTTCAGCATCATTACTCCAGTCTTCAGTCACACGATCCTTCAGAAATCATTCTAAAATGTTGGTTTGATGCTCAAGAAACATTTCTTATTATCAATATTGAAACAGTTGTACTGCTCAATATTTTTGTGGAAAGAGTTCCAAAGAAGAGTGTTTATTTGAAATAAACATTTATTTGAATTTTTATTTTTTAATGGTATATTTTGCCCGCCAAGCAAACATTTTCAGATCACTTATGTCCGAACATAATTTATATATGACGGAATGAATCACGCTATCATGAATCTGTTCTACAGAACAAACCTCTTGCCTTAGCAAGGTCCACTAATTGAAAACACCAGTACATATTTTTCATGGAAATGGACTGTAAAATTAGTCTCAGAATTTCCAGTTTTTGCAATTGTTTCAAGATGTTACCTGTATTGTTTATTCTTAAAAGTTCAGAATCAGTCCGTCACAGTTTGTTAACCCAAGCAAGAGCCCCCCCAAAAATACACATTAATGTAAACAGTCTTGCAGATTGTATTCATCTTTGTATATTTGAGCTGTGTACGAGTCTCAACGAGTCATCTATCACTAGAACTAAACACGTTGTTCTGTTCTGTTCTGTTTGGGGTCAAAGTCTGCGGCAGAAAACAGCTTCAAAACAAAAATCTATCTCAAAATCTCTAACGTATATAGAGGTATGGAGTTAATAATGATGCATATACAAAATTAAAAATTAAATACTCAATATATGATGCAAATCTCTTTCTTCTCTGAAACAGATTTAATTGATTTAAAAGAAAAATTGCAACACTTTTCTTCAATCGTCATTTTGTTTTCCCAGTGTTTTCAGATGACCAGATTTGATATTTTTAAATGCACTTTTGTATTTTTTTTGGCGTAAATAATAAAGCTATTGGGGAAAAAAAGTAATTGAACCAAAAAAAGTTAATGATTCTTTCTGTTTAGTTAACAACATACGTTATTTTTGCAATTAAAAACAGCTTTTCTTTTGCAAAACCCATACTTGCACCCAGTCATTATTCAAATATCATAAAATAAAGAAATCTAGCAAGGAGGGAAATAACACTGCTACGCTCCACTTGTATGACACTCTCTATTTGGAGAAAAAGAGCTCATCAGCCGGGCCATTAGCGCTCAAGGCTGCCAAGCCACGAGGCACTGGTTGGCTGCTGTTTTTAAAAGCCCCCGTTTCTTCAGATGTAAACAGAGAATCTTCCCCAAACATTGCCTTTTTAAGACTTCTCAGCAAGAGCTAGGGGGCGACCTCTTCTGCCACTTGCTGAAGCTAATGAAGGACAATGGCTCACATCGACACCGTGTTGTCACGCTTCTCCACTTCAGTCCCCCCACTCTTGTCTAAATTTAGTCTTTCCAGAGCATGGGTCTGGAGGAGACAGCCGCTCCAAACATTAGTCTCTGCAGGCTCCTTTATGAACGAGGGCGAGAAGGGGATCTAACCCTGATGGACGTTTCACAGACAGATCTCACCACCCCCTTGCTCTCTCTTTAGCCATATCCAATCTGCCTCTTTGACCTCCATGGCTCGATGTGTCCAGGAGGAAAATTCATCTGGCAGAGAGCACGGCACAAGGTCAAGGCTTTGTCTTGCTTTCCTTTATAATCACTCTTATCTCTCCTCTCAGGCAGATGTCTTGGTCCATTTATGCCGAGGCGTGGTGTGAATGAATGTCTGGTTTGTGAAGGTCTGCTGCTTAAATATATACATTCTCACAATTAGAAAAACACGTTGAGTATTACATTACTTCTGTCAGGACCACTATCGTCAAATATGATTAATAATTGCATAGAGTTTGTATTAGTGGTATGGTTCTGTTCTGGGCAAGAACTCCCTGCGCATCCATGCAGCCTAGCATGGATAAGAGCAGGGAGAGCAGCAATAATCCCCCTAGGGTAAACAGAACAGAACCAATATATGCAGATATAATTAATGTCAATAATTTAACATGTACACATATTTCAAGAATTAGTTTGATTCAGGAGAATCATAGGGCTAATCCTGACTGAAGAGAGGAGGAGCTGGGGATGGAGGAGGGTAATTAGCTCCTGAGAATGCAATAGCTGCTGATAATACTAAAGAGCTTATATATGGATGCTGTTATAGGCGTCGTATTCCTATAGGTAGACGTGAGTCACCTGGGAGTCAGCTGATGCAAGCTTGACTGACGTGACCTGCCAGAACTGACGCTAATGCTTGATAATTAAATAAATACAAAAACACACTTGAAAAATATCAAATCTAGCTATCTGAAGACCTCCACAAAAAAACACTGTTCTAAACGCTAATAGATTAATCATTAACACGCAGATTCCAGTTTATCCATGTGGGTGTGTGATTTCATTAGGGAACTGTTTGTGTTGCCAGTGGTCAGTGTAATGATGATCTCCAGAGCCATATTATATTATTAGATAACAGATTTATCTAGGCCTGTTACACACAATGTCCATCATCATAAAGATGACCATTTCACTCCCATTAATCTTTGTGTCATGAAAGCAAAAACACTGAGGCTTCATTTAAATATTTTTTCAAATGTATAGGAAAGCCTGAAGCTAGTTGTCACACGAGAAAGTTGTCACAAATGTTACATCTCAGTGGTTTGTTTATGTGTTGCTCTAGCAGTGGTTGTGTATATTGGATTCAAACCATTATATTTGATTTAAAGAAAACGTGAAAATAATGGTATATTACATGTCCAGCTATTGGTGCATTAACTTTTTTTTTTCCTATGCAAAAAACATGGAAAATAGTGTTTTTGTAGCCAAGACATTGGGATATGTGCTAATAATTCACTTTGTATAGGAATAATCCGTAGAGTAACAGGTGTGACAACTTGCCCTGGTCTCTTGTACATTGCGATATAATGTTTAGATTATATATATATATATATATATATATATATATATATATATATATATATATATATTCTGATTTATCCAAATCTCTTGTGACATTTTATTTGGTTAGACTGAATAAAACAGCCACCAACATGGAACGTCTTCATGTGGAGACCCAGTTTTTTTAACCTAATCTGTTTCTTTCAAGAAAATAAACAAACCTCTTTCTCCCTTTTTTCTTGCCCCTCTCTCTACCTCTTTTCTCCCTGTGACTTGTATATGATTCCCAGCATTCTGTAAGCAAATGCTTTCCCATATGGGGAAGCACAGTGCTTTTGAGAGGAAGTTAATTATTTTAAATAACTGTGTCTGTGCAGAGCCCGTGTGTTCCCAGGCAGGAATGGCAAGGAGCCCTCTGTTGTTAATGGTTTCCACATGGACTCTCAGAGAGGCCGGCCAAGACTCCAGCACGGGCAGAAATCTCCAAATTTAGAAGAAATATGAAAATTGTCAAACGTGCCTTCCTTAGGCTGAGACGGCGGGCCCGGCCCCCTAGCCTGAGCCCTCCCTCCCCATCCTTTCTCATCATCGCACATTGTGGGTCACAGCTCGGGGTCACGGGGGCTCTTACACCAGCCAATCAAGCAGCTCGAGAGGCTTTCCCTGATGTGCCGCTCTGATGGTGGACCAGCCCCTTGCCTCATATAAGGTAAAAGAAAAGTCTTTGCTCCCCAAACCGGCCATGCTTCAAAAAGGAGCCTCGCGCCGGGAACACACTTCAGATGGTGGAGCGCACGGCATCCATAGGAACAGAGCAGGGACCCCCTCTCTGCATCTCTACACATCCCGACACCAAATACCCAGCACCCTCCCACCCAACCAAAGTGGCCAGGACCAGTGCAAACGATCTTCCTTCTTCGAAACACAGACTGCGGTAAGTCTATCTCAACTCATTCTTACCATCCGACTGGGTTCGTGCACGTAAATAAACATTAATTTGTTGGTTAGTCATTGCTCATGTTGGTTCTGAGATACTGATACATACCAGGCATGTCAAGCTGTCATTGTGAGCAGTGACACTGAGCTGATCCAGCTGGTTAAAAACTCTCCGCTGATACAGTGAGCGCGTCCCCTTCAGGTATTGAGAGCGATTAGGCTGCCAGGAAACAATCGCAAAATGTGGCTTTCTTGTAGGAGTGCACTTAAGAATCAAAGCTCAATCAAAGTCCTCTGATTAAGACAGGGTGGAATTACTTATGAGAACCCGGTTTTATGTTTTCAAACAGTATTGATGAATTGCAGATGACTGGCTTTGTGCTTGCATGCTGCAGGTAGAGTGTGTGCTAGAGAGCGTAACAGGAGAGTTCACCTGGGGATAGTGGGGAGAAATGTGAAATGACCTCACAGAGCACAGTCCCGAAAACATCAGCGGGGAATGTGATCCGGCTGCTGTGTAACTGGCCTTTGAACTTGACTTTGAACTTGAATTCTGCGAAATCAGATAATAAATTGATATAAATGGGAAATTGTAATCAAAACATCTCTCATTTGTTATTCTATCACCATAGATTTTACAAATTTTCACATGCATTATTGAGCAACTCTTGCATACATTTTCAGAAAACCAACTTAAATCTACTGCTTTTTGAAAACAACATCTGTTTAAGCTATTAGACTTTCCACCATGTGCAGTATCTCCTGTCAATAAGCACATTAGGAAGTTTACTAAATATCTCAGCAGCAGTGTCTAATGAAATTGTTAGAGCAAGAGAAATAAGGGGCAGACCTCCATCCCCCACACTCTCTCCACCATTCTTCCCATTCTTTGTTTCTGGAAAGACCTTGTTGCAAATATCAGATGCAGGGGGGAGGAGGAGGAGAGCCAGCAGATGTGGCCAGCTGTTGGTAGGCTCAGGTCAGCGTTTAACTTTTCTAGTCGAGGGATGCCACTCTGGTGACCTACTGAAACGCACTCTGTGTCTTTCACACGCACACACACATTCCAACACATTCGAGATGAATCTTAACATGCCCATATAAAGTAAAAAACATGTTAATCCACAGCATGAACATCACAGATAGACTGAAAGTTTGCATCAAGAACTTTTTTAAAGAACAATTATGGCACATATACATCCTGAACTTTTATACTTTTGGATGAAAGACTTTGAGCACACTCAATCTGGCTGCATTCAGCATAAACACATTTGCTATACTGTTTACAATTCTTATGTGATTTCAAAGCATTAACTCTATTAGCTTATGCTAATGCTTATATTCCTATATATATATATATATATATATATATATATATAAACTCAATTCAATTATATACAGAACAACATGTTGGTGCTCATTTATTCAATTTTGGACTACAATAAATAGTTAAATATTTTGTTGTATTTTATAAATATAATACATTGTATTGTATTATTTGTACATAATATAAAATATGCATAATATATAATATAAAATAATACAGTACAGTACAAAATATAATTATATGAGCACCAACACTCTAAAGAATGCTGGGTTGTGTCAACCCATGTTTGGGTCGAATATGGACAACCCAACCGTTGGTTTAAATTTTTTAATTAAATTTTAAACCCAACGGTTGGGTTTGTCCATATTTGAACCAAACAGGGGTTGAAACTACCCAGTATTTTTTAGAGTGAACATCTGCACATTTATTCACCTAATTGTTACTGAGTCCCAAAATCATGTAAATCTCAGTCTTATACTCCAATCTATCATTATACAGTAAGTCTTGCTGGATAGATGAACATATGTGTGTTGATGGACAGATGGACAGATTAGATAGAGGGATGGAGGGGTTATTGAGTTGGAGACAGTGAGGGAGGGAAAGGAAGTGCATTATTTATTTTCTGAGGAGTCAAAAGTCTGGCAGCCATCGGAGCAGAGTGCTTTCACATGACCCTGTGGTGGCCTTGGTGCTTTGGCCTGTCCCCCGCATCACTTGCTCCCCTCCCCGAGCCCCTGGGGACCCCAGTTCCCAGGGTCACTTTCACATGAACAGTGGGAAGGGAAAGAAGGGGGGTTAGGTGCTCACCAGGGACTGCCCAATGCCGTGTCCACCCACTCATAAGGGTCCACACAGCCTCAGGCCCCCTAAAAAGTGACATGAGATTTTTAGGGACTAGTGCACCCCCATTAAAGCTCTAAGGTGCTGACAGAGACGCTGTCCTGTCTGGGTGTGTTTTTCCACATACTCTCCACAACACTCCACATTCCAATTACTTGTGTTTAAGGAATGCTTTAGGGGTTTGTCAGTTCCTTTTTGGGCCATAAAGCGCTCCTGCTGGGCCTTTGCCTTGTAAAAGGGGATGTTGGGTTTAATGATGTTTAGATGTACCTGAGAAATGTTAATGATCTCCTATCTCTTGTCAAATGCAAATGTTTTCTCTTCATTTTACCCTTTTCAAATCTGTTGAAGAAATATGTGGCATATGAGAATGTCATATCTTAGCAAAGAAAGTTTGTCCTTGGGTATCAGGCATAACACTGGCCCAAAAAGTAACATGCTTGTTCAAGCAGTTTTATTGTCACAAACACAAAACAATGCATAAATCAGCTTCTCTAGCTTTCTTCTATTTGCCAGACTAAATGGCACCACGTAGAACCAGTTTTGAGAAATCTGGCTTTGATATGTTTGTGATTTAAACAGAAAAAAGAATACAAAAGTGTAATTTTAATTGGTTAGTAGGTTAACTGTAAATTACCCTATCATATACGGTAAAAAAAAATATTACATTTACCATGTAGTTCTACTGTAAAATACTATCCAAATTTTTCTTTAGTAGTAGACATCCCCAAAAGGCCCTATATTACACATCACATTGGATTTTAATTAAATATTTATGTTTCTCCTTGATCAATTATGTACATTAGGTTGTTACATTTTATGCTGTTTAGTTCATATGTGAGCTACCCTTCAGCTGTTGAAATAGTCCTTTCCTTCATAATTTGAGTGGTTATCAAATGTTGTCAACATATCCACAGCTGTAAGTTTTTACCATAATTTTAACAGGAATTTTTCGCAGTGAATGTTTTCTGAGCATAGCAGTCATTGCGCGAAGAGGGGTTGAATGGACTTCTACTGAATGACCTTATGGACAGAATCACAGTACAAGTGTCAAGCAGAAGATCACAAGAAGCCCCATAGTATTGTTCCAATTACACTAAACCTCATTCTCCGTAAAATGCTACAAGGTGTGCACTAACAATGCATCCTCACGAATTCTACGATTTCCTGATATATATCTAAACGTAGATAACGACTATTAAGTTTAACCTTTATTGGAATGGATGAATATTTGTGTTTGTAGTTTGCGCATAAGCCTGAGCTTCAGAAGGGAGATTAGCTTCTAGAGCTAGACAGAGCAGAGAGAGGTAACAGGCGGTTGCCCTCCCTCCGTCCTCTCTCCCCCTCCTTCACGTTTCCTGTCGTGATGATTTAAGGAGATGGGGAGAAATGAGAAGGAACCTTAAAAGGCAATGTTTAGGCATGCTTGCGCTCTCTATTATCAAGCCAGAGTCTGTGTCTGTGTAAACACGGCATCTGCCTCTTCTGTGGAGGTGAGCGCTTTGGCACCAGTCTGGACTGTCACTGTAATAACTCTCTCTTTCGCTCTTTCACTGTGTCCCTCCCTCTCTCTCCTGATCACATACACACATTTACACAGATCACATGCCATTTCCATCAGCCCCATGATTCACTCTGCTCTTACTGATGGTTTCACAGTGTAGTAACCCTGACATGTGTGTCATTTCATGAGAAGAGTACATCTTTGAGAATTTATTTTTTTGTTATATTTTATTATTAAAGGTTCAAAATGTATAATATACACAGAATTAGAAACTGAAACCAGAACGTAATTTATTTTTATTTGAGTTACTTTTGGAGACATGCACAAATTACTTTTAATTTCAGTTTATACAATTATTTTATTTATTTATTTATTTTAAATTTCACTTAACAAGAATATATTCTGACATTTAGTTTTTTTTTTTTAAGCTATTTTTTAAGCTAAAAATGTGTACACACTCTGAATAAGTGAGTTTCAAACTGGATTTTAACATAAAATCAAAGTCTTTCCACATTCCCTGTTTGTTTTTGATTGTCTCACGAATGGTTTATTTCTTGAACCACTGCACACACACAAAAAAGAAAGCAGCTGGCATGCTGCAAAGCATATAAAGCTGGTAACACTTAGGCAATCTTCAGATCAGGACTGTAGACTTCCTCCTAAACGACCAGACTGTGTCTGTGTGTGTATGTGTGTGTGTGTGTTCTTGTATATATGGTTTATGAGGACACAAATGTGTATAATGACATGGGTATTACAACATAAACATGGTTTATGAGGAAATTTCCTGTGTCCTCATAAACCAAATGGCTAAAAAAACATATTGAACTGTGTTTTTTTTTTTTTTTTAATTCACAAAATGGCAAAAGTTTTCTGTGATGGGTAGCTTTAGGGGTAGGGTTAGTGTAGGGGGATAGAATATACAGTTTGTACAGTATAAAAACCATTATGCCTGTAAACCACATATTCAAGTATGTGTGTGTGTGTGTGTCAATGTTCATAGAAAATGAAGGCACTTCTCATACAACACAACATGCCAAGAAATCTGAGACATTCTTTGTATGTCACGCTTGAAATAACCATTAACATACACAGATTTTGAGAAATTATCTTTACAAAAAATAGGACGTGAAGAGAGAGAAATATTAATACACATATGCAGTCTATTCCCATTGTGAGACAAATTTAACTCTTGCCTTCCAAGTAGGACAGAGCCTGGGAACTAGGGTTTAGCCAACAGGATGTAATGTTTATTATTGGGGCTCACTTATTAGGCAGTAGTTCAGTATCAGTATCTCCTCATAAGTGTAGAGCCTGGGAGCAGGATGTGATTGTTGAGTTTTCCTCACATGGAATAATAACTGACACATCCGGCTTTATAATATCTCACAGAAAGGATATTCACAACTCTGTCAGTCGGCATGTCAAATATAGGAGGCAAGGCCTGGGCTATACATGAGCAGATTTTCCTCAAAGTGGTGGTTGTCACTAAGTTTCCTGGTTTCTTCTACACCTTCAGCTCCCTTTTGCCTTTTACGTCAGGCTCCCGCCGACTGTGACTAGAAAAGGGAATGTATGCAGCCAGTGTGGCGGAGAGTGACGGGGGAAGGGGAGGGCGCGTGGAGCAGTGACAAACTATCTAACTATCTGCTTCCACAATCACGGGCCGTAAGAGGCTGAAAGAGTGAATGTTTATCGAAAGCACAGCTACATTTTCCATTATCCCAAAATAAAATCCCTTCAGAATTCCTTATATGGGCTGAGGGAGATTCCAGAAGGGGGATACGAGACAACCTAAAGCTCTCACTTGTTGGAAAAGACTCAAAAAAAAAAAGGCTTAGGAATTTTCATGTTGTTTCTCCTTTTTCCCCCATTTTTTGGAGGAGCCTTCCTGCTTTGTAATTTAATACTCCACAAATTAAATTAAGAGGGATTTGTTGGGATTCTTATCCTCCTTATCAAAGCTGCCTGGGGCATTCTGAAACCCTACAAGGAAAATTGTTGATAAGGTCTTTTCACACATAGTCAACTGAGAAATGTGTGGAAAATCACTGATATTTGTACCTCACGGCCAAGCTATTCTTCAGAGTTGTTGCACATGACACTGGAATGATGGACTTATCAGCCTGACGTGCTGCAATTGCTGTTTATGAAAGCCCATCTTTATCTCTCATTACAGAGTCTGCAGGGGGGAAACTCTACATAGGCTCAACATGGACAGTTGACACAACAAGCTTCAGGTAAGAACATATTCCCTTCCATATCCTTGAGATTTTTTTAAATGTTATGGAAACCTGTTTCCGCCTCACAGTAAAATAATAATAATAATAATAAAGGTAATTGCAACTTTCTATCTCACAATGTGACTTTAAATCTAACCATTTATTTCACATTGTGACTACATCTAAAAAAGTAAATTTTATATCTCATAAATGAGACACTATCACACATTTGTGACTTTAAATCTCACAATTGTGACTATATATCTCAGAATGTAAATTTTATATCTCATAATTATGAGATACTTCACATTTGGGGTGTCATATCTCATATTTTTACTTTATATCTTGCAAATGTGACTGTATCTCAGAATGTTATTTTTTATAATATCTTAAAGGGTTACCCAAAAATGAAATTTCTGTCATTAATTATTCACCCTCATGTCGTTCCACACCCATAAGACCTTCGTTCATCTTCGGAACACAAATGAAGATATTTTTGATGATATCCGAGAGGTTTTTAATCTCCCACAGAAAGCAACGAAATTACCACATTCAAGGTCCAGAGAAGTAGTAAAGACATCGTTAAAATAGTCAACGTAACTACAAAATCTTTCAATAAAGTCATTATTTTGTTTTTTTGTTTTTGTGCACAAAAAGTATTTTTGTCGCTTCATAACATAAAGGTTGAACCACTGTAGTCACGTTGACTATTTTAACGATGCCTTTACTACTTCTCTGGACTTTGATTGTGGTAATTTCGTTGCTTTCTATTGGAGATAAAAATCCTCTCAGATTTCATCAAAAAAGATTTGTGTTCCTAAGATGAACGAAGGTCTTGCAGGTTTGGAACAACATGAGGGTGAGTACTTCATGACAGAAATTTCATTTTTGGGTGAACTAACCCTTTAAGACTGACTTGAAATCTTGCACTTATTACTATATCACAGTTGTGACTTTAAATATCACAAAGTGAATATTTCTTATTTTCTTTAAATTCACCTCACAATTAACCTGGACTCTGAGATGGAGACAGGCTTCCTTAAAATATACTTGAAAGGAGTACTAAGTGGAGGTTTTTCCTTTGTTGTACTCAGAATTAGGTCACCGTGCTTCATTTCGGTCTATAAACAGCAACAAAGTGGAGCCAGACGTGCTTGTCAACTGAGCCCTTGAGTCCTTTTCCAAAGGATTGTACTGTAAACTGTGAACAGTACCTTGTGGATAGGCTGCATATCTGTGTGTTAATGCCTTCTGCCCTCATCTCTCTCCATTAACCACAGCACTGATGGGAAAGCCATTAGAGAGCTGTGTCGGAGTGAGTGAATGATTCTGCATAATCGTACCCGCTTCCTGGTTGGAGAAGTGAAAACGATCCACAAAATATAGAGAGTTGCCTGTCTGTGAGAATAAGCTCAGTTTTGGGTGCTATACAGTAGTACGCTGTGGTTTCCACACACCACAGCATCAGACAGCAGTATATCCAGAAAGCTCACAGCACTGGAGCGAGGATTTTCTGCTATGCTGATGCCAGTGTGGTGTTATCATATGACTGGGAAGGCAGACTCTTTTAAAAATATTCAAAACATGTCGTCTGCTTTTCTGAGAAGATAAAACTCACATTGGCTCACATTTTCAGACTTCCTGCCTTTTCACAAAGTTGAAGTATGTGTCAAATCAGCCTGTTTAGCCACCTCAGTAAGCTTCTCATGTCTACTCGGGTGGGATTTTATAAGATGAGAAAGGACGTCCCCTTGAACTCGGCTTCCCTGCGGACTGGTCTGATTGAGACAGAGGAAGTGGTTGTGTATAAAGGGGCGTGGCCTTGAATTCTGTGGTACACTGAGCCGAGTGACTCAGGGGCACTACGGCAGACGGCTGCATTGATGTTGCCTTTGAACTTGAGTACAGATGTCTGCAGCAGTAATAAACATCCTGTTCTGTAACCACAGATCTGTGCCGTACCGCTGGGGGCAGAGCAGTGCTAGAAGTCGGAGCGAGCGTGCAGTTGTTTATTCAGCGGATTGGAGTCTTGCAGCTCCAAGGTTTTTCTTGGGCGACGGCCACTTTCAGAGGCAAGAGCTCATGCTAAATATCCCGCTGTCAGGCTGGCAAGCTTATTTGTGTCTGAATCACTAAGTAAAGGCTTTCCGTTATCCTGGGTGGCATTCCAAAGCAAAGTGAGTGGATCAAGGCTAGAATAGAAGTGTGAGAGAACTAGGAAGGAAAAGTAGCTGAGATGTTTGTAGGGAGATCTGGGCATGTAGGTCAAAGCCATTTCCTATACACCCACAACACTTACCCCACACACATCCATCAATTTTAAAAGCAGTGGGCCTAACTAATGCAGCCATCACACACCGAGAAAAGTTTTGTGTATAAACAATTTTCAGTCAGAAATTGCTGCTAAATTTCACAAACATTTACAAAGAAACTGCATTGAATTGAATGTGAAATTTCAAAGTAGAAAATCTGAAACAGATTAAAGTTAGTTCACCCAAAAATTTCTGTCATTAATTACTCTTGTGTCGTTCCAAGCCTGTAAAGACCTTGTTTCATCTTCGGAACACAAATTAAGATATTTTTGATTAAATCCGAGAGGTTTTTTTTTTATCTATCTTTCTATCCCCCATAGAAAGCAAGGTAATTACCGCCATTCGGGGTCCAGAAAGGGATTAAAGACATTCAAATAGTCATTGTGACTACAATGGTTCAATCTTAATGTTATAAAGTGACGAGAATACTTTTTGTGCACAAAAACAAAACAAAAATAATGACTTTATTCAACAATTTCTTCTCTATCCTGTCAGACTTGTACACAGTGAACGCCTCAGTATTGGCCCGCTCCTGCATCAGCATCACATGCATGCATCATGGTGCCCACGTGAACAGCGTCGGCCAATACTGAGCCGACGCTGTTCGGGCGTAAACACGGAAGCGCTGACCTTGGATTTCATCAAAAATATCTTAATTTGTGTTCCAAAGATGAACTTACATGTTTGGAATGACATTAGGATGAGTAATTAATGACAGAAATATCTTTTTTTGGGTGAACTAACCCTTTAAATACTAAATAGCATACTAAATAAATACTGAATAAAATACTAAATAAATTGAGTATTCATCTTCTGCCCCTGATCTTTAAATTTCATAGCTGTGTGTCAGACCGGCTGGCTGAGTGACAGACTGAGGAATTCATCCAAACCTCTGGTACTTTATATGAGACTGAGTCATGAATATGAGACTCGCATGTAATCAACAGGAAGTAGGAGGACACTGATCAAAGACGGTAAGATGTCAAGCACAAAAGGAGCCCTGCATGATTCATTCCCGCTACAGTCCTCAGGCCCAAGGTGCAGTGCTGCATCTCTGGTCAACTGGGAGTCTGAGATGAAGCACTGTAGCTCGGGAGGAAGGGCACTGCCTGCTAATACAATGAACATAAGGTACCTTGATTTTACATTACAGATCTCTATTAATGTAGAATAAAATGCTCATTTATTATTAGTAGTTGCCTATCCATTATTGTTTAACATTACGTACATTTGATAGGCCAAGTTTTGGTAGTTCTATGATGAAATGTGTTTCTGTTGTTGCCAGTCTTCCATCATTTCCCCATCCCCGGGGTCCAGTTTTCCCAGGAATCCCTTAGGCAATCACAAGGGGGATTCCTGGAAATACTGTTCTTGGGGGTGGGGCTAGACAACTGAATATATCAAATTATATTTTAGCTGTACCTGTTTTATATTATCATGTATTGCTATAATCAGTCGTATTATTGCTAATTTAGCATGTACTGCCACATTTAGTAAATATATAAATATATTCATTATCATTCAAAAGTTTGGGGTCGTTGAGATTTTGTGTGTGTGTGTGTGTTTTGCTTGCAAGGCAGTATTTATTTGAGCAAAAATCCAGTAAAAACAGTAAAAAAAACAAAACTGTTTTATATATTTTCAAATGTAATTTATTCCTGTGGTGGCAAAGCTGAATTTTCGGCAGCCATTACTCCAGTCACATTTCTTATTATTATTATCAAAGTTGAAAACTTTATTTTTTTACTTTTTTTCAGGATTTTTTTTAAGTATAGAAAGTTCAAAAGAACAGCATTTATTTGAAATAAAAAATATTTTGTGATCATTTTAATGCATTCTTGCTAATTAAATTTTTTTTTTAATTACTGACCGCAAAAGAATACATTTCTTTAAAAGATATATTACTGACCACAAACTTTTGAATGTGTGTATATTGAAATGTAAGACACGTTTTTTAAAGATAAAGATGTATTACAAATGATCCTTTATATATATATATATATATATATATATATATATATATATACATATATATCCTTTACAATATGATTTAATAAAGCTATTGTTTATTCATTATATCATGTTGATACTGAATCCTTTTTAATACATTTCTGTTTAAACAATTGTGTTTATACTGCTTTGTAGTCTTTATACATGTGTTTACTTAAACATGTGATATGAAGAAACAGCGCCACCTATTAGTTGAAATGTACAGAACATCAAACTATAATGTCCACAAGGGGGCGCAGCTAAGTTCACATTGTGAGATGGTTCAAATGAAAACCGCAGCCCACACGTGGTGGCTCGGATTACATGAATTTTACAAAGTGTGACTGGAGCAATTTACAAGGATACAGTTATAATAACAGTCTTTTATATATTGTAAATATACGGTGCCCCTCTATCTAAGTTTAAATGTAAATGTGAAAATAGGAGACCATTCATTAATATTATCTATTTTTTAGATTGGATTATAATACTACCTGTACACACAGATTTCAGTGAGAACCTGTATACAGATGCTCCAACACCTATGTATGTGCAGTGAGTCACTGAGGATTAAGTGGGCGGTAGATGCTCGTACATTTATGTGAGATTTCTTATACTGTTCACTGTTCATAAATGCTAGCAATAAAAGTATGACTGTGTGGGAGGAAAAGATCCACACGTTTGGCCCTCTGACAAAGGCAATTATCTTTAAAAAAAAAAAAAAAAAAAAAGATCATAGTAAACAACAAACTGTAAAGTAAAAGAGATTGTCATTCAAAGCAACTCACTCCTACTATCAAGGTCTCCACAGAGACATCAGATGTAAAAATGTTGATGGTTTGCTTACAACTGAAGAGGGGGAAGGGAAAGGCACTAGGATCTGTGGTGGGTTGCACCATGTCACGTTCAGCTCAACAGCTGCCTGGTAGAATCCAGCTCTGTTGATTCTGAGCCTCTGAATCCACATTGGCAGAGACGCTGATGCAAAGACAGCTTCAGAAGAAAAGACGGTAAATAAGTGACAGCATAACCGTGTAGCTTCCAGGCAGCACACTTGACTTTGTGTGTGTGTTAAGAATTTAAAAATGTTATACATAATTACAGTACAGTATGGTTTTCTTATGTTTGTGATTTTTTGTTGAATATGTTTTGTGACATATTAAAGAAAAGAAAAAAAAAACTTTTAAACATGCTGCTCAGGTCTCTTAATGCAGCGTGATCATGAGAAGTTTGAGTTTGAGAAGGAAAAAGTAATCTGTTTTTTTCCACAGACTAGTCACTTCCTGTTTGTGCTGTGGTTACAGGAAATTTTAAACAGTAAGAGTAACTTGCTAGATTTTTCACACCTTTGTTCACTGATAGTAGTTTAACAAAAAAAAAAAAAAAGTCTGAGTCATGAAGTCTCAAAAGGCTAGTACACGTGTAAAGGGATAAGAAAATGCTGTTTCAGAAATGATTACTGTAATCAAACATTTAATCAGGTTAATGAGTTTAGTTACTTCTAAATGACCCGTTTTTGTATAAAACACATAGAATTGTGATTAAATAAAGTTGGCTGATAATGCTAGTACAAACTCTGACCTACATGTTACACAAATCTCTCTGTTCTGGCTCAGACATGCACTTATGACGCAGAAGAACAGGTCTACAGAATGCAGAGACTTGTATGGTTGGTAATGGTGTGCAAATGTGACACACACTAAGTGATTCATCTGATCATGGCACACCTGGCATGCCAAGGTGTGTTCTTCCTCTTCCTTCCATTTTTATTGTGCAAATGCCAATATTCCCAAGGCCAAACTTCTTTAGCCATCTGCTAAACCAGGACCACACGCTGCCATTCTATTTGGAGTGAGAATTCCCGTGATCTGCCACACTGTCCACCGTATGTTTGGTAAGACGAGCAGGGTGTTTCTTGTGTGTATCTAGTGACACATTACGGAATAACCGTCTTTAGGTTAAGCTGCAATTCAATTCAAATATGTGTTCACACGTTTTGCAAACATTCCATTTTGGTTGTAGAAACTTAAAAAAACTTTGTTTTCTTAACCCCCAAATTTCCCCCCCCCCCCCCCCCCAAATGCCTCTTGACTCTCTATACACTCGGTTTCACTATAAACCATTTTAGTTATTTTTACATCTCTGTTTTAAATGGATAGTTCACCCAAAAAATGCAAATTCTGTCATTTACTTACCCTCCAGTTTTGTGAACTATCCTTCTAATACTCACGCTAGCCACTTTGCGGATATTCTGGGATTTAAATTGTCTGTTGTTATGAAAATGACACCGATTAACGACATAGTCATGAAAAATGAACTACAAATTTACAAACTTCATAGTTGAGGCCATTAAGCAAGCCTATAGACTGTGGGCCTTTCATAACATAGGCCTACTATGTATGAGGAGTGGCTAATCCTTTAGCATGAATAATTCACAATCACTCAAGTCATTCACTCAGCATATTGTCTTCTGGTGGAATTAATGTAACTGCTCTCTGCGTGTTATGTTTGCGTTGCAAAACGTCAAAGCAAATGCCAGTTTAAGATAGGGTGTGTCGGAAATGTGTGAGCCGGTGAATGACGCCACATGCTGGGGGCATTTCCAGAACTGTACCGCGCTGGGTGTGCCGGAATGTGCAAAGGTGCCTTGTACTTTTCATTAGTTTCATGAGACGCTAATTAAATATTTGGACACCTTATTCCTTACTTCGTTATAAAATTAGTATATTTGTTTCTTGTTTAATTTGTTTGTGATGAATAACTAAATAAATGTATAGACTTAAGTAGCTAAAAGAACGACATTACACTGTTTGCTCTGGTATTCTGAATTCTTTCTTTTCCCACAGCACGAGTCTTCTAATTACATACTGTGAAAGAGCAGGGGGGGCCTGCAATACAATCCCCTCAGATAGTTCTGTGTTACAAGACATTGAAATTATTTCAAATGGATTGGTTTTCATTTACCCATCATAGTAAGCATACAATTACTGAACCAAGCCCACCAGCTGACGCTCAGGAAGAACAGGAAGAAATGTGATCTTTTCCTGAAGCAGCCTGTGTGTCAAAGGATCATCGAAACCGATGCAGTGTCTTATTAATTCCACAAGGAGGCGCGTGTGTTTGACTAGGGAGGAACTAGTATGTGTCATGACGTTGCCTGGCCCTGAAGCATTTATGGGATAAGCAGCACATTAACAATTATTCTGAACTTTCGCAGTGGGGTGAATGAGCCCAAATCATAAATTTGTGGTGTAAAATATTAAATGTTTTGATGAATTTTGTCCCTTATGAAAGTGTGTAAACAATGAGAGAAAATCAATAATCCAGGATAAACAAAATGAATGTTTTATTGATTTGCCATGTGTCATTAATGGAAGATATCAGACATTAAATTCATCATCCTCGATCAGGAGCGTTTATTATTAGGGAGCGTTCTCATTGATAAAGAGTGATGCCCTACAGGAGGCGTGTGTCATGCTGTATATGGACTGGCCACTCCCGGTTTATCCAGTAGTCCACAGAGAGATAATCTGCTGCTTGGATGAGATTAAGTCTGATGTAAATTCACCCCATGACACACGGACATCAATTTCAAACCCTCTGATGCTTACAGCCTATTTTTAGATTTCTTCTCCGAATCTTATATCTTAAAATGATGAATGGATGATGAAATGATGGCCTAATGGTCATTTTAATTGTTTTTCTAGTGGCAGTGCCCCAGGGAAATATCCCAGAAAGATATTTTTGATTTTTCACACACACAGAAAAAAAGTCAAATACCATGTAAAATGTATAAACACTAATATTTAGTGCAATAAAATTGTTACATTTCAATATTCATTGTTCTTTACTTTGTACGTTTTATTCTGACAACAGCACAGCAAAATGTATGGACAAATCTAAATATATAATTTCTTACCTTTCATGTAGGCTAGTTCTACCCCTCCCCCTTAGTTACTTTTCTAAATGCCTTTAGGTATATTTTAAGCAAATTATATAACTTTTTTTAAACATTAATTTCATTATGAGTGCTGAGGAACATGCATGAATTGAGGGAGATTAAGTGGTAGAATGTAGCGTGGATTACATTACAGCTCCAGCAGTACGGTTTGTGGTCACGTGACGCTTGACTCGAGCTCTGTCAGGACTCCACCTCCATAAACGGAAGAGTGGCCCTGAGCAGAGCCTTTAGAGGGCAACAAGTCATTCATACTTTATGATTGAAATAATACGCTTTAAATAATACACTAAAAGCTATAAAAAAAAAAATTAAAAAAAAGTGTTATTTACAAAAGAAAAGTTAATACTTGGTCATATAAGGTAGTTAGATTAGTTTTGTTTTTTTACTACATATACTGGTGCTTTTTGTTGAAAAGGTTTGTTCTATTGGCCTTCCTCTTCCATCCCCCTATGAGCAGCAGCTGTTTCATGCATGTGTTGATCTGAACTCCACCCCTTCCCCCCCATTCGTTTTCCTCAAGTGTCCCATTCGAGTCTAGACTTATTCTCAGCACATTTTAAACCGCTTTGTCATTTACAGAATTTACCAACAGGCAAGTTATGACTACGCTTTGAAACACCTAGAGATGTCTAAAAAAACAAGTCTGACAATGCTGCAGTGCGTGCGTGCGTGCATGCATGCATGCATATATATATATATATATATATAGATAGATAGATAGATAGATAGATAGATAGATAGATAGATAGATATATATATATATATATATATATATATATATATATATATATATATATATATATATATATATATATATAGATAGATAGCATCCCAAAAGAATAATCCACTGTTTTGTCAAAAGCACATTAACCAATTTCCACACCTGCCATTTGAAGCCATTTTAATATTTACAGATATAAATCCTGGAAATTGAAAACACCAGCACCTAGAACTACCCCTCACCCCCACAAGAACTGCTTTCCTGGAATACAGCAATACCTTGAGATCATTTCCAAAAAGATGTCCGTTTCAACACTTGAGACAAAAATCATTCAAAGCTTTACATTATTTTTTTTTTATATATATATATATATTTTTTTTTTTTTGAGAACCAAGCATTTTGCCTTCTCAATTTTAAGCCATTTCATTTTAATTTTCACTTTCAGAAACAAACAAAAAAAAAGTTTGATGCCTGGTTGTGTGGTACTTCAACAATAATTGTGCAGACTAGACTGATACCTGAACAAATGGAATGGGAGGGGAAAAAAACTATCAGTAATCCGAGTTGTGCATTCTCGTAAAATTACAGACTGGGACAGCAGTTCTGAGAAGTCATTTTAATTTATTCTGACATGCTAAAAGGGAATAAATTACACTTTTATAGAACGTCCAGCAGTAAAGTACTTAAAGCTGGTTCTGAGGGACAGTTTGGAGGGAAGGAAAACAACAAAAAAAAGAAAAAGCCAAGTTACTGGTGTGCATTTGTCGTGGCTAAAGGCTGAGGAAAACAAAAGGGAAGAGAAAAAAAAAAAAAAAAAAATCAAAATCAAACTGCTCTTGCCTCACAAGACCCAAACCTATATAGAAAAGAAACCCTCCAACATTTTATTTGCAATAAAAAATAAGAAAAAGGAAATGAGCAAAAGACTGCTACCAAACAGCAGCGAAAAACTGTTGCAGAGAGAAAGTCCCAGAGATATTTTACAAGAGGATCTGCTTCACCACATGAAGGACAAAAAAAAAAAAAAAAAAAAAAAAAAAAACACCTTTCCCCAAAATTATCAATTGAATACAGGGAAAGACAACTATAAAACTGAAAAAGTATATATTTTTTTTGTTTAAAAAAAAAAAAAAAAAAAAAAGCATATAAAATGGTAATGGAAGGGTGGAGTGAGCACATTTTTCTCTCAAAAAGAACATTGAGCCTATCATAGCAATTAATCGCACGAATGGTTACTTTCTCAATCAACATGAACATTTTCCAAAGAGAAAAAACCCCCAGATCATCGATGCATACAATTTTCATTTAAGCAATTAACATACAGGTTTAGTTCAGAGTGATGCCTAATTTGTAATGAATATGATTCTGTGGAGTTTACTCTTTTTATTTTTTAGACTTCAGAATACCAAGTACAATATAGTTAATGCAGCGCTCTAAAGAGAAACCTAGTAGTCACTAGAATGTTTTTTTAATCTTCACATTAGAAGCTCTCTAGCACATATCAGCAGGCAGAATCATAATTACCTTTTTAGAAAAGAACAAAACCCAATGTTTGCCTTTTTAATCATTTGGATACATTTGAAACAAACAAAAAACAGATTTAATCTCAGATGTTTCACTTTGCTCGAGGAAAGGAAGAAAATAAACTGAAGGACGAAAATGTGTCTCGATGTCTCCATTCTGACAGAAGAGTGTCTGGGTTCGTGCCACACTCTGGTGACGAGAGGACGATGAGAAGGGAAAGGGGGCCAAAACTGCTCTGATGGGCAACCAAGAATTCAGGAAGGACCCCAAACAGCTTTCCTGAAGAAGAAAACTCGGGAAAATATTGGCATGTGCACAATGATATCCCCATTTTCTACAGTTTTCCATTTCAAAGAAGGAGGGGGCGAAAAGTCTTAAGGGACAGGACAATAGAAAAGGCTACAGCTTCCAACTCCAAGCCTGCTCTCTGTGTGGATATAGTATATACATACCAATATATAGATATATGCAGAGCATCTTATCTATATATACCGATTACATATATAGCATATGGAACAAAAGTTCTTTAACAGGAAAAAGGTTGCCCACAGTGCCTGGCAGGTTCTGGTGAATTTGATCCTAGATGCCGGGGTGTGATTGGAAGGCAAATCCTGCTACGACCACTCTGCTCTGCTTCATTACATTGTCTTAATGCTTAGAAACCTGCAAGACAGGGAGACAGATAGATAGAGAAGAGAGGGTTAAGAGTTGGTGGCACAGAGCTGAATGGTGTTGAGCTACTGTAATCAATGCGGCCAACCCAGTCAAAGCATTATTCAGTCCTGGAAGAGAGAAAGTGCAAAGTCATCAGTCCCTCTCTGCAGTGAAGTCGAGACTTGCTGCAGAGCATCTCAGAAAAACATTCATGTCATCGAACTCACAGAGGCTTAAAGGGGATAAACTCTTTCATTACAACAGTCCAGGCTTACCATTTACTCCACATTAAGTCGGAAGGACTGCATGACTGCAGTCGGAGCGTGCTGAGGGCGTTTTCGGGGCAGTTAAGACTTTCACTAATGATGACATGGCTGTGTTACTTAGTCATATGCTACTGTAACAGACCGACTCCTTAACCACATCAGCTGCTGCACGATCAGCCACCCCACAGTTAAATAAAACCAGCTCAGAGCAAAGCAGCTGTCCTTTCAAGAATCCTTCATGTTAAGAGCTAAATGTAAGGAGGGGGCATGACTATATAGCCAAAAACATACTAGAAGCCTTAAAAAGCACAAATAGGGATACCATTTAAAAGGTACAGAGCATCCAAATAATGATTTCATTTTATTTTTTGTTTCCAAACCTGTATGACTGACTGAAAAAGCCTAAAGAAAACTTGCAAGGAACTTTGGTAATTTTGTTAAAACTATAGGCAAAAGTAAAAACTACATTCATATAAATTCAAACATTATTAATGACAAGTAAACCAATAATAAAATAAGAACAAAAACAAAATGGCAATAGCACAAACAATTACAACTGAAAGTTCTGCTACAGAAACTGAAAATCAAATGTAATCATGAACCAGTTAATCAAAAAGATTAACTGGTTCAAAATTTCCAAGATCCGTGGATTCGACAAGAGCATTTCAGATTCCACTTACTGATTGCATTTTAATGTTTGTATCATTTAGCTCTCTAGCATAACATTTAAAGTTTTTCGCATTTTACATTTAAAAATACACAAAAACTGTCAAAATATCAGTGTAACCAGTCGGTTTTGTCTTAAGTGAATGTAAAGAGTTGAGAAAGAAAACAGTGCAACACTATACTGGATCCTTGTATTAGCTGTAAATCAAAGCTAGGGCTGTCACGATTCCTCGATTAGAGTACTCAAAAAAAAAAAAAAAAAAATCATCCTCATTTGTGTGTGTGTATATTTTTTTTTGTCCCCCATAAAATCTTAATCTTTAATATTTGCTTATTGGCCCATTGTTATATGTGTTAAGTCATTTTAGAGGCTATTGTTTGCTTAGGACTATTTTTATAACCACAAAAATATCCGATTACCTGATTAATTGTCAAAATCGTCAATTACCAAAGTAATCGTAGGTGACAGCTCTAACCAAAGCACAAAAGACTAAGAGAAAATCATTCACTGATCTTAACAGAGTAACTTTTGTAAGCTTAAAAAGTTGTCAGTTCTTAGAAATTTGTAACCATCTCTAAAATGACTCAATACCCAACCCTACATTGGAGCCTACTGTTTTCCATTGTTTGTGTGTGTTAGGGGTGTAACGATAATCAAACCGAACCAAAAACAAATAAATATACACACACTTATTTATTTATATTTATTTATATTTATTTTATATATATATATATATATATATATATATATATATATATATATATATATATATATATATATATATCTCATACATACATACATACATACATATATATATATATATATATCATACATACACATATATATATATATATCATACATACACACATATATATATATATATATATATATATATATATATATATATATATATATATATATATATATCATACATACATATAATATATATATATATATATATATCATACATACATTATATATATATATATGTATGTATGATATATATACATATATACACATACATACACACAATATATATATTTTTTAAATGCTTATGGTTTAGTATTCTCAGAATATAATTAATTAAATTAATATAAACGTGCAATTAGTCAACTAAAAAAAAAAAAAAAAAAAAAAAAATCTTTAGTCAGGGGCAGCCCTAGAGTTTCAAATCATGTACATACAACACCAAACAAAAAACAGCTTTGATGTATGCTGAAATGTTTCCAGCACAGCACTCTCAACTGTGGTCTGCTTCTAAAAATCAATGTGCTTTTGCCTCAGGCAAACAGAGCACAAGATCAAACAGGATAATATGGACAGGGAAATCTAAAGAGTAATTTTAACACTACAGCTGCAACATTACTATAGAGAAAAATAAATCGATCATGCTTGGGAAATATATACCAAGTTTCCCTATTTTAAAAAAAAAAAAAGATTACATCTAATAAAATTGAAAAGCAGTCATCACCCATTTAGGTCACTGCTTGTGTCATTTATAACTAATCCACAATGGAAAGATGATCCAAACCAGTTGACAAGTAACCTGATTGTTAGGTTTGAGCTGCTAACTACTTGCAGAGTATGGTTACATTTAGCTACCACAGCCTTGAAATTTCTAGACACTAATGGAACATTTGAGGAGTGGGAGAAGAAAAAAAAAAAAAAAAGTGAAGGGGAAGAGAAAAAAAAAAATGAAATGCTCGACAAGTTTGCATTTATCAACAGTGAGGAAATATGCTGACAGAGCACTCTCAGGACAAATCTCAATAACAGCAGCGCAAGGTCCGGGTCTCCATTGTTGCAAAACTAACAAAGTTGCTCCGGTAACCAAGAAACAACAATGCAAATAAAGTTCTCACTCCTGAGTATCACCGCTTAAATTCTTGGCTGTTGCTATTCAGGAAAGGCATCTTAAAAGGGACATTTCTGAGCCTTT
Organism: Elopichthys bambusa; assembly: GCA_037101425.1. Taxonomy (NCBI): domain Eukaryota; kingdom Metazoa; phylum Chordata; class Actinopteri; order Cypriniformes; family Xenocyprididae; genus Elopichthys; species Elopichthys bambusa. The sequence continues at coordinate 20,882,082 of CM074447.1, read as the reverse complement.
AAGTTTAAATCTTTAAATGGACACAATCACAATCTAAATGTTGCAATCATATTTCTGAGCAGGGTACATTGTGCATCCTGGGTTTTGAAGGGGGGGATGGGGTTTCAATCAAACTAAAACAGTGTGCACAAAGGATTAGGCCAATACCACCTCATCAGCAAATGCTATTCTTAGTCCAGCCACTTTTAACAGCAGTTGTTCTTTGCCTTAATTCAGGATAAACCTTGAGTGTAAAACAGTCTTCCTGCTTTTCACCGTGCATTTATGAACAAAGAACATGACGTAAACCACGGGATTGAAAAGAAAAAGACTCTGAAAGCCACGTACAACGTCAGAGGAAATAGATCAAAGCTCAACTGGGAAAAAAAGCTGCCTGCATAGGTTGACGGGCACAGTTGCTATATTAAACCCACTGTCCTCTGTGGCCATTTAGGCCTGAAGGGGTAAGAAAAAAATTACATCTCATACACTATTATATAGATGATTACAGCATGATACGCTTTAAATATCACAACTGCAAGATAGAAAATGTCTGATCTAGTTTGGAATATATTCCCACAACCTGCAAACATTAGACGTCAAAGTTTTATCAGGTCTGCAGATGTGACATTTAGTAGGGATGCACAATATATTAGCCACCATATCAGTATTGACCAATATGTTCATTTTTAATGTTAATGTTAATGTTATCGGCAAGATAACAAATTTTATGTTTTCAATGTTATTAAAATAATGGATTATTTCCTTTAGCTGAGACTCTTCAGATGTGCACTGTTCGCCATGATGGTTTTGAATTGCTTGAAATATGATTGGAATTAATTCAATAAGGAAAATACAATTAAGTGCAACAAGCCTGTCATATAAGCTACAAAAAATATAAGAACACTATTGTAAAAGAATGTTGTGAATTCTTTTTGCCTGTGTTTTAGCAAGTCGTTACGGGATATGCCACAACACCATGACGAGCAGAATCAAGTTAGCTTGTGCATTCACAGCCTTTTGTTTTGTGCAATTTTAAGTTGTAATATTATGGTTATTTTGTGTGTACACATTCTGACTAGCATGTAGCTTAGTTCAAGCTCACTTGTGCATTTGTGTCGTTTTGTGAAGATACAAGTTGTATTATGTTTGTTGTATAAATAACTGATTTCTCTCACATAGGATGCATTCCGTTGAGTTAATTACCCTGAGAACAAAGCACTAGAGTTTACCAGTGTTCATTTAGCTCTTCAGCTACAGCTCAAACAGCAATGCTGTTATCCGAAACCGTAATATTAGTTTTAGATGTTTCTTTTTCAAAAATATTGATGTATTATTAATAACTAGCACTTTTATTTCTCATTTTCATCAACAATATGGTTTAATTGACAATAATCAAATGATTTTAATGTGGAGGCTATTCCAATTTATCCATCCATGGCACATGCATTAATTCTTTGAGCGAGTAATGTTGCCAAATTACTTGTTTGCATTAAGAAAATTGGACATGAGTGTAAAGTTAATTTAAAAATTACTGGTTTAAACTAGTCTACTGTCCTGTATTACACTGAATTAATGAATTACATTGACGTGCTTGTGACTCTTGTGACACTTAAATTACTGTAATCAGGCTCTCAAACTGTATAAAAATTTGGATTTAGATTTATATACATTTTAGATTTTTGTAATATACCGGATATCAGCTTTCAAATATAAATAATCGTCTTATTGGCCAAAATTTTCCATATTGGCACATCCCTAAAATTTTAGGCACATCCCTAAAATTTAAACATCCCTAAAATGTAGATGTTTAAAACAACGGAGATGTACTATTAACGGTGAGAAACACCCTACCGCACTACGCAGCCCAGACCGAATACCACCTTAGTCCGATTTTAACAGGGCACTAAAGGACACTGCAGTTGAAGAGGAGTGACAACAGCTTTTCCACCTAACTGTGCCCTTCTACGTGTCAAGCCTATTCTGCAGCATTAAATGCACAACAGATTTAGACTACATTAAAGCCTACACCATCTGACCAGAACTACTTATCATTAATGTAGTGCGAAACAGACTCTATACGCTCATTAACATCCCTTTTATTCATCAACAGTTCTGCCTTAGGAAACAAATGATTGATGGAATAAAAAGAAAAACCACTCTCGACTCCAGGTCCACATGCCTAGAAAAGGCTATGTATTTTGCTGGAAAGTAGATCCACAACTAAAATCACAAAAACATCACTGTCAATTCATCACATGAACATAAAAGCACACCATTACAGTTCCCTTAACACCAAACAGTTAGAATAGAACAGTAAGAGTCAATGAAGAGATGTGGAAAAGACATGGTCTTTGTTAGTCTGTGGTTAGAAATCACTCCCACATATCCATGTTTGTTCTGAAGAGACCATTATAATCAAGACTAACAAGTGTTAGATCCAGGAACAATGATTGGGAGAAATTTGTCAAATAGAGCATCCCATTTGGAAAGGGGTTAATTCAAGGGATGGTTATCTGACATTCACAGAAAAGATTATGAAGCCAACCCTTCGTCCCAGAGAAGAATAGACTTTTTTTTTTGTTTGGTACAAAGTTAGTAGTCAAATTTCCCAAGGACGTCTTTGCTTTTGCAAAACATACCAATTGAATTTTTTTCCTCTCGAGTGGGGTGCATCCTTGAACTAACACCGTTTCTTTGCATTTTATGTTTCATGAATTTTTTGGGGAGCGAATGTTCCAAATCCACTTATTTATTTATTTATTTTTTTACAAAATATAAGCAATTGGTGTCTTTTTTGCGCTGAAAACGTCGCTTGGCTGTTTGCTACTAACCTTTCATGTTACTCTTGGGTTTGTCAGTTTGCTTGCCTGTGGGGGTTTGTGCCTGTTGCCCCTGTCCCCCTGAGGAGGCCGCTTGCTGTGCTGCTTTCTGCTTCAGCATGGTCCAGTCAAATGTGTAATCATACTGGTGGTTCAGAGTCCTGAGAGAACAAAAACAAAAAACAAGCAGGAGTGAGTACAACCATACAAACCATTCACATGACTTAAACTTCCTTTACAAAATTGTGACAGCATCTACTGGTAACAAAGATGTGGAAATCAAAGTTGTGACTAGGATGTGTCAGTGTTTCTGGCCCAGTTGGGAGTGTCGAGGTAATGCAGGAAATTGTTCATGCACCTGAAAAGAATGCGGAAAAGCTGACGCAGGTACATGTAGTCAGGTGCCTCTTCAAACCGCAACCCACGACAGTAGTTCAGGTACATGGCAAACTCTGCTGGGAACCCCTAGAGAAAGTGCCAAACTCATGTTACAAACGCAGAAAATTACATAAATGTCATGTCAACCTAACCTGCTCCTTTTAAGGATGGGGAAATGAACAAAAATCACAGTGACTTTTATATCCTAGTATTATAACAAATAGATGGCACTGTTAACAGTAAACTGGCTGTCCGAGATTACAATCATGTAGAACAGAAAATCCTGGTGAGTAACGCGCTTAGGATCAGAGCTTCATATAAGCAACTAGATGTTCGATTTGAAGATTTAATCCAAACATTAAGTTAAATTTTTGGTCTGACATGAAATTTATACTCGTTATTAGAATTAAACGTTCTGGAGGTAACTAATTTGCATTCTCATGGAGTTCCAGAATTTTAACACCACCCTGAAACCGAGCAGATGTTTATAGCATGTATGCCACAAGCAAAGTATGAGAGCACACCTTTGAAAAGCCTTGCTGTGTGGATGCAGAATTTCACATACCTTACACAACACCTCGACAGGGGTCGACATCTTTTTCTCACTAATCTTCTCATACTTCTGTTTCTTTGTGGCAGCCTGTGGGTAAAAAATTAAAACGTTACACTACGATTTGGTACTAACTGTTCATCAGTGTGCAAGCCCACAGTGTTGGGGGCCATAAATAACCCAGCTGAAAGATTTACAGCACTTTTTTAGGCACCACCTGTTAGCCCGTTTCATAGTACCTAGCCATTTTTAGTTCATTCTTTTAAGGCTTTTCCCTGTGCAGTAAAAGAAAGATGCAATAGCAATATTCAGTCACATTAACAGCCATTAACCTACTCCAATTACATATAGACAGCATTTCTAAACATCCATATTTAACATGTCCTATATTCAAACCATATACAGTACAAAAAGTCACTGGCATGCTTTTCAAAAAGAAGTCCATAAAAGACATCCTGTGTGATCCAATCTAAAATCCAGCTATTATAAATTAAAACTTGCATTCGGTCCTGCTTACCTTCAGTCCCTGCCATGGCAGGCTGGTTCTGTTGAAGTACATCAGCACGTATCCTAGTGACTCCATGTCATCTCGACGACTGTTAAGCCAAAATAAGATTAAGTCAAGCCAAAGGGCTTTTAAGCATGTCTGAGGGCAGATCATTTAAAAAAAAAAAAAACTTGAATGTATAAAATGTAAAATTAGTGCATAGAAATATAAGCAGAGGGTGATTTAGGTAAAGCACCCTTAAACTAACTCGCTGACCACTGACATGCCAACCCTCTAGTAAAGGGCAAGCAAGCAAAGCCTATCAATCACTTAAAATCGCAAAATGTCACTATCGTGAATTAAAGGTGCTGCTAGTTCTTGCAAAAGGCTTCAGAGTTAAAGGCTCAGTAAGCTATTTGCAAAGAAATGAACACATTTATTCAGCAAGTATGCAAATACAAATGCTGTTTTTTTGAACATTCATCAACAAAAGCTATGCATCATGGTTTCCACAAAAAAAAAAAATTAAGCAGTACAACGGTTTAACATTGATGAGAAATGTTTCTTGAGCACAAAATCAGCATATTAGAATGATTTCTGTGACACTGAAGACTGGAGTAATGATGCTGAAAATTCAGCTTTGCCATCAAAAGAACAAATTACACTATGCATTAAAATTAGAGGTGTACAATACATATATTGAGATATGCTATAAAAATGTGACGATATGCATCAATGATGTTAATTATATGATTCAAGATAGTTTTATAGTTTTAGACTATAAACTGCTTACTGTATTTATAAATTATAATTCACCCAAAAACTGTCATCCTGTACTCACCCTCATGTAGTTTCAAACCTGTAAGATTTTTGCTCATATTCCAAACTCAAAAGATGACATTTTCCATTGTAGTCAATTCCCCTAAACTTAAAAAGATCCAAAAAAGGTCCAAGGCATTGCAGAAATAAATCAATCGAGCAGTCTAATCCAAATCTAAGTCTTGTGAAGAGACACGATTGCTTTATAAGATGAACAGATTTACAACACACATGATATGGTGAGAAAATGGAGAATTTTAATTTCTGAATGAACTAATAAAGTTTGGGAAAAGCCATTTTGATATTTAAAGTTGTCAACAGTGTATCGCTTCTGTGTTCTACGTCAGAAAGCAGGCCCGTTATTGGCCAGCTCCTGTGTCAGCATCAGCCAATACAGAGTCGGCGTTCTGAGGTAGAACCTGGAAGCGCTGCACTGCATTAACAATGTAGGACACTAACAGGGAAGAGAAGAAATCGTTGAAGTCGTTATTTTTGTTTTTGCGCACAAAAAGTATTCATCACTTCATAACATTAAGGTTGAATCACTGTAGTCACATGGACTAATTTATAAGGCCCAGAAAGGTAAAGACATCTTTAAAATAGTTATGTTGTTGTCTTACAGGTTGGGAATTACATGAGGGTGAGTAAAGGATTAGTTCACCCAAAAATGTCTTTCATGAATTAATGTTGAATATAATGTATAATAATGCAACGGGGGTTTATTTGTGGGTCCAGATGCCAAACATCTGATTTTACCAGTATAAAAATTTTTTAAAAAAAAGGGCACAAAGTATGTGTGTAAAATAGTTCTGCATTTTCAGGTTCAGAATCATGAATATTTTTATTCTGGTGTCATCATTGCACTGTGCATGGAGGACAAAGTCCAAATCTATTCAAGTCCAAGTTTGGCATTTTTAAAATCAACACTACATTTTTTGTTAACTTGCTATCATATGTCTTAGAAGGTATAATAACATAACCCTCCTTATTTTGTCCTAAAGTATCGCAATAGCATTGAATTGCGAGTTCAGAATCGTGAATCATATGGAATCGTGACATGAGGGTATCGTTACACCCCTAATTAAAATAGAAAACATTTCAATAAAATTGTTAGAATATTTCTCAATATTACAGTTTTTACTGTAATTGATTAATTTAGACTGTGATCATAAGAGTCTTTTCAGAAACTTACCAACCCAAAACTTAACGGTAGTGTACAGTAGGGTTCAAAAGCTTTGTAGATTTCACATTTTTCCAATTTGATAGATTTTATCTATTATTAATACTATTACCAGAATAATTTGACAGAAATTTAACCATTTCAATCACAATGAGCAAAATTAATAAATTGACAATTGAAGGTCACAAAGGATGTTCAGGCAGGAGCACTCACCTCTGCTCGATGCCCAAGTGTGCGTTGATGCTGGCATAGCGAGCTGTGCCTGTGAGATTTTTGTCTTCTCTGTAGGGTATGTGCTGTCGTGTCCTGTTGTCTCGGTATTTCTTGGCCAGACCAAAGTCAATGAGGAACAACTACATAAGTAAAAAGAAGCACAAACACAGACATTTAATTTTTAAAACTGACTGTAAACAGGGAAAAAAAAAAAAAAAAGAAAGAAAAAAAAAAAGGGAAAAAAAATAAATAAATCACTGATTCCACAAACTTTTGTGTGCTGTCTGACCTATTACCTGGACTTCAGAACAAAAACATCACACCCAGCGGCTGTAATCAAAGCGAAGGGGTCATAGTCTACAACGCAAATGAAGCTTACTGGGAAAGGAAACACACCCTTTATCCAAGCAGCGATGTAAGAGTCCGCTCTAAGAGCCCGTCATTGACTGAAATATTCTCATTAGTGGAAAGCCAGTCAGATCCAGTGTCCCACACACACACCTACAGCCCGCAGTCCCAGCAAGAGCGCCTCACCCAACTGTTTTTTTACTGAGGCAGTAGCCATATTGTAACAGATCCACTCAGCCGTGCCACTGTTTGCTTGGCTCAACTAGGGATTTGAAACGTATTTCCTCTTGTCAAGGCAATTAGTTACGCCAAACATGCAATTCCGCTTAGACCTTTCTATTAAAAAGGTCAATTCAGGAAAAAAGTGGTACACAACCAAGGCTTACTAGTGTAAAAACAATACCCTGGAAAACAACAGTGCAGCAGAGACACCTGAAAGAGCACCCCAGCAATGGAAAACAATTTTGTATCATGAACCTTAAATACGTGTTTTTAGCCAAAATGATTTAAACATTTTCAAATTATGCAAGATCTCTTCTCCTCTAAAAGAGTCCAATGTACAAGTACTTGGCTATCACTTTGAAAACCCATGCAAACATTTAATATTTTGCTATTTTAACTGCCTGTCAGTGCTCTGAAGATGAATACAAATAGCGGTGATGCCCAAAGACAATCTTAGATTTTAGGAGCTGAGAACCAAATGTTATATTCCATTTTATTTAGCTGAACTGAACCTTTAAATAAGCATAAGCACAAATCTCAGGATGAGAACACATGCAACAATTTAAAGAGCAAGTGTTTAAAAGGTCAACCCTGTCAATACCAGGCCACAGTTTTCATGCATCTTGTTGGGCAAATGGCTGCAAGCTAGGCAACATTCTGACAGCAGAGACCAATGTTAGATGGCTGGATTAGGAAAACAAGCCTCAGTGCCACAAAGCACAGCTGATAAACTGAAAGATGTGTTCTGCAACAAGAACAAGCACCCAATGCAGTGAAATTAGGCCAATCAAATTATTCTGTCACAAAGTCTTTGAATACAAATCACAAAAGCACTGGGCACTGTCGATCTCCAACAACTTTAAACAGAACACAGTAAATTCTCCTACACCAAATACATCATTAGCACTGAAAATCAAGGATAAAGTAAGGGAAAATCATCATGTTATGACAGAATTTTAGAACTGACTAGGACTGAGAACAATCATCCTATTTTCTCTCGAAGTGACAAGTCCTTCACCTGCCTGTACATAGATCCCTTCAATCTGGATTAGGAGTTTAATGTCTAGTTCTGTTTAGCATGTGTGTCTGGTTTAATGCCAACAAACGTTATTGGTTATTGTTGAAAATCAAAATTAAATGGGATAAAGAACTCCAAAAGGAAAAAAATAAAACAATTTTGGGCGATTAGGAGGTGGTTGTGGTTTCAGACCTGGTTTAATCCTGAGAAAGATGGATCCTGAGAAGAACTAACAGCCAAGCTTCTTTTCCTCTTCCCCACTGGAGATTCTAAACACTGAACAGACAATAGAGGGTGCAGTGCATCAAACAGTATTGCTGACAACCGCACACGGCCAGCGCAGACAGGCAACACCAAGGCTCAGAAAAAGAACGCGAGAAGGAGCAGAGGGAGGGGAAGAGAAAGCCTAAGGCAATCCTCCATCCACCAGCAAGCTTCCTAGCTCAAACTCAGAGGAGGCTCTGCTAATGGCAGACATCTTCCCATAAGCCCAGGCTCACATAGTAGCGATAGTTGTTTTATTTCAGACCATATAATGCAGGGCCGGCTTACCTCATCAGCTCTTGAGCCACAGAGGCAAACTGTACATGGCACCTCTGGCCGCCCAACCCAGTGTCCTTTATGTCATCTATACCAATTGTCCCCCCAAGCCTGATTCTCTTTTTTGACTTTGCCAAGGCTTTATCCATAAACATTCGGCAGCATTTAACACTAGCTGTGCCATACAGTAGTTAACTGCTAAGCCCATCTTAGCATGACGCGAACAAGACAAATGGCACAACTAGGGTTAAGAAGGGCAAACTCTAATATGGCCATTCACTACAATGGGCACTTGTTTTAAAATTAGGCATGAGAAGCTTTGAGAACAAATGCAACCAACCAAAACAGCCCCACCCCTTTAAACTCCTGTGAAGGATAAATATTGCATTTCGTGTTTCAGATCATTGGACCACCTACAGTAAGGAAGAGGCTAGAATACTTTGGCATGTGGAGAGGCCAAATCAGGTAGGGATCAAGCTCTAACAAAAAAAACTAAACAAAAAATGCATGCAGTTTAAGAGGTGCGTGATTTAACCTGCATGTTATTGCAAAAAACAGTTTTAGTTTAGTTATAAAAGACAAGATGGGACAGCTTCGGTGGAAGTGACATTGGAGAGTTCAATAGAGCAGCCCAGGGTAAAGCAACAAAACAAGCCATTAGTTTACAATGGTGCCGAGCTGAGTACAGTTATCCGCAATGTGACAGGAGAGTGGGGGAGTGTATGAGGAGACTATTTCAAACTTGCGGCAAAACAGTTTTTATATGCAGGAATATTTGGATCTGAACTTTAAGTAAATCTAGGAAAATATAATTGCATGAAACATTAACAATTCTTTTAAACACTTCCATTTTTAGACTTACTCTTGTGTTGAACTGATGTCACCTGTTGGCCTGCACCATTCTTGGTCAAGACATGTCCTCATGCTTTACTCTTTCCCAAAGCTAACAGTGTTATTCTTGAAAAAAAGTTTTACTGGGGGCTGGATCAAGAGTGGTAATGATCATATGAGAGATGTAAGCAGAGAGCAGTGGATAATGCAAGCTGATAGGCCTTTTGATTCCTCACCAAAGGACAGTGGGGTTTGCAAAGCAATAGATAAATCAGATCTTCAAGTCGGCTGAGTACACTGCACTTCTTAGTTTTTTTTTGTTTTTTTTTCCCAGGGTGGATGTCAACAGCTACACATCCAAAAGCAGAGCGTGTGCATCCAGAGTTTTAGTGAAAAAGGTGACGATTTCATGTGTATGTATAAAAATAAAAGCTTGAGGCTGGCATTCACACAGACACACAATGGTAAACATTTATTCCAGACAGCACTGCCAAAAATGGTAATACAGGCTTCACTGAAGTACCAAACAGTACCAGAATTTGTAGTGGAAACTGATCTGAACTGTTAGACGACCATCAGAGCTGGAAGGTCATTGTTTTATTTTGCAGATGATGCTTTAACTTTGCCAAATGTTGCCTGTCTGCAAGGGCTCAAAATTACGAGTTATCTGAAACAAAATACAAATCAGGCAACTTCTGCACATTTGAATGGAGAAAAATAAAACTGTGCAAAGGACTTCAAAGGCTCTCAGTCGTAGGGAGAAATTAAAAAAAAAAAAAAAAAAGAAACAAAACAACAACAACAACCACTAGTCACATATCATGCACAAGTTCCATTTGAGGAGTGAAAGACATACAATCCATGTCCACAGATGTCCACAGCCCAACGTCAGGTGATTCTCAAACAATCATTAAGTTAAGCTGTAAACATTGTGTCTAAGGACTCACTGCGGTTTTATTTCTGATCCTAAAATTTTCCACCAAATATTCTTTGTACAACCCAGCCATCCCGAATCAGCAGAGCGGCATCAAACGTAACTATCACAGGCTCTCAAGCCAGTGTTCGCCCATGAGAAAGTCTCAATGTAACAGGAAACCTCAGTGATCTGCAGTTTTATTTGCAGTCAATCCTCCATGTCACTTTTAAATCAGACTGTCTTTTTTTAAATAAGGAAATGGTGAAAGTTTACCTTATTACAGTGACGGCCAATACCCATTAAAAAGTTGTCTGGCTTGATATCTCTGTGGATGAAATTTTTTGTGTGCACATATTCGATTCTGCTGATCATCTGCGAAAGCAAAACGACCAGGTTAAGATCGTGCCACAAAACCATTCAATATGTTATTATAAGCCAGTCAACCCATCATTACCTGATCTGCAAGCATTAGGACAGTTTTCATTGTGAATCTGCGGGAACAGAAGTTAAAGAGATCCTCCAGACTTGGCCCCAGCAGGTCCATCACTAGGACATTATAGTCCTTTTCTTGGCCATACCACCTGAAAAACAGTATCACATATCCATGACTACCAACAGATGAGAAAACCAACAATTATTACAAAAGCAATAAAATGATGAAAAGTTGTGCTTCTCTCAAAAAGAGCTGATCCTTCAAATCAATTCAGTGATGTATGACACTTTGCTCAAGTTTACAAGATGAGATTTTAGCACAAGCAAATTACAATTAAATTAAAACACTTAATTTAACACAGCTGACTACACAGCCTGACAAAGCATGAATCTTATCAGTTAAGGAAGTGCCAGAGTTATGCGGCACACCCTCTGGACAATGGCATCTAATATATCCAGCTTGGTGACATGACTGTAGCGTCCACAGTAACAACTATATAGCATGTTACGCTAGTTTTTAACCAACCACTTTAGACACTTCTAGCATGGATGGGGCCCCTCAGGACAAAAAAAAAAAAAAAAAAAGTATTAGGACAGTGCTTAAACCGTTCATGCCAAAAGCCTGTACAGAATCAACCAAGTGGCTCTTAAAAATATTAGTGAAGCTTTGACAACCAGTACTCAGACACACAGCTCAGCAGGTGGAGGTTCAAAAGAGTCACACATTTAGTGAACACATTGCTACAGCAGTCGCCAAGCAACCATCATGCTAGAGAGTCTCCTAAACAAAGAGGTATTGTGGAGAGACAAGGTGCAGCAGTAGACTAGTGCCCATTTGGCCATCTATGCCATCAAACCAACATCTACCATTTCACAACACAAAATGTACTTTGAACCACAAACTGGCTCCTAATCCTTGTGATGCTTATATCTAGGGGCCTGTTTACACCAAGTCACTTCATGTATTTTTATTGATCAGACAGCTATCCGATTTGTTAAAACAGTTCCATTTACACCTGGCCACATAAATGCGTCTCCGCAAAACAAATATAAATCCGACCTTCAATTCCCACGCTATGCAAATTTAACGGCGTTTACGTCAACGAAAGCAACATATGAGCTGCATTTTATTTATCATGAGCCAATTTTAAGATGAAAGACCACAATAGGAGAGAGCGCAGCAACAGCACAGGTAAGTATCACTACTTTAAATGAAAATTGTGTTGAGCGACTGCGACTTACTTTGTTTCATTTGCGGCAGTTTGCGCGTTGGCTTGCTGAAGAGATAATCAGCTACTCATCGGTGGCGATGCATGTTGTAGCGCTGTCATATCTGGCTTTAACATGTCATATAGCCCAAAACACGTTTTCACACGTTTATTTTTTAGCATTTTGTGGTTTCAACAACCAGATGCATTTACACTAGTCCAGTTTCGTCTGGAATAAGTCACAGACCATCTTCTAAAGTTTGAGTGATCGGATTTAAATCAGTCTTGAGTGCTTTTCGGAGGGCATTTACACCGTTTTTTTTTTTTTTTTTAAACAATCAGATAGCTATCCGATCAGAGAAAACGCATGAAGTGACCAGGTGTAAAGAGGCCCTAGGATGCAATTGCATCCATGCTAACTGCTTGTATAAAATCAGTGAACACCGTTTTAGCTGATATTCAGTTTTAGGCTTTTTTTCAGGTTAATTTACAAAAGTGTATGTATTTTTCTTAGCAACACCTAGAATACAAAAGCAAAAACAGAAATAATGAGAGATTAGGAAAGTTGTCCCATAAGTTAAAAACAAAAATACTGCAATGTATACTACAAACTCAAAAAAAAAAAAAAAAAAAAACCCAAAAAACTCATGTTTAACAAGTCTACTGTTATTCACAGTGCTTACAGAAGTTCATAGCAAACAGTAAATCTCTTGCTTAGGGGAACTACAGGCCTCTCTGTGGGACACTCATTTCCTCTTTTCAAAGCAAAACTAACGGGAAACTGAACAAAACCGTATAGTTTTGCCTGAACATTTTAACTTCAAACACAAGGCTGTTTATTAATCACACAGAGGTGTTGGGGTAAAAATATGCGCTTAAATAAAGTGCAGAGACACTTTCTTGTGATTGAGCTTACATAAAAGACTTTGAAGAGCACACAAAGCTCTTTTCTTTCATTAGCAAAGGCAGTGAGTGGTTTTAGGGAGTGTGGGGGAGGGAGATCTTGTATGGCAGGTTTCCCCAGCTCTAGTAACTACTGACTGAAACCAGTACTTTTACGCATCCTTTCTGCTGGAAACTTTTATTCATTCATTAAAAACTAGGTTAAGCCAAAATAGCAAAAAAATAAAGATGAGAAACATAAAACCAGCATCTTCCCCATTCAAACCAATAATTATAAATAACCTAAATTACACATAGCCTGAAAGCAATAGAGTAAATAGAGGGGAGTTTCATATGCTATGCTTTTTAGTTATAACTAATGGCTGCTTTTATGGTCTTGTCCTTAAAGTGCTTGGTAAATCCATCCAACCATTACAGGGGGTTACCTAACTCTTAACTGCACAGGCTTAAATAACTAGCTATGGCTGAGTTCAGATTTCTAATCAGCCAAGCTGCTGTCAGCATGAGATGCCATAGAAATGGACACCTAAATGCAATCTGTAATGGCAGTTCATTGGTGGCAAAGGCAGGGCATTTGTATTTATACTTTTATTACCCAAGGAAACCTTCTGTCGGCTAGATTAGTTTACTAAATGATATATTACGGTCTACAATGAAATGAGAACATAATGTCTAACAAAAACCATGGCTGGTGAAGCATTTATGACAACTTTAAGAAAAGAAACCGCACTTCACAGCAAACAAGTTATGAAAAGTTGCAAGAAATTAAGATGCAGTTAGCCTAAATTTACTGTTGTTCAGTGAATTTTCATTGGCAAAATCAAGTCATTTGAATAGGAATTAGGGCAATCAGGAAATATGTGCAAGGGCAAAAGATTTCCCAATCCAGATTTGGCCATGCAAATCATTATTGTGAAAAACCTATTCTTCGTGATAGAAATATTAAACGTAAAAATAATAGAAATATATTTATAGAAATTTAATAGAAATATTTAATAAATTAATTTTGTTATTAGTCACATTTGTGTCTGCAGGTAATGCCAGCCTTTTCCATCAAGGATGCCTGCAGCAAAGTTAAATTTTTAATGCATAATTACCATAGCAATTCAGCTTGACAGAGCCAAGAGGGGAAGGTTGAAAATAGTAATAATAATAATAAAAAAAACCTTGAAAGCAGATAAAGACTTATCTTTCTGGGCACCAGGATAATTAACATGAACATACCCAAAACAATGCTCTTTTTTCCCCCTTTCATTTTACACTTTGCATCTTCCATGAAAACGCCATGTAACAGATCAGCATCTACCTGGTGTTTGTAACCTTCTCACAGAAAACTCCAATGTTACTTTTAGATAAAAAATGGTTTACGTTTTAATGCCAAGTTACTTGGAGTAGATTTATGAAAGATTAGGCGCACTCATCCCTCAGGATCTCAAATGTCCCAGGATAAGGGTTAAAATTAGTTAATATATGACAATACCAAGAGATTATAAAAGTCCAACATAACTACATGAGGAAGCAGCCAAGAAAAATCAGTACATTAAATTCAACTACCAAGACACCTTAACCTGTTACGGGATTTCTGCACTCAGTTTGTGAAACGAATGACGTCATTTACCTTCATTGATAACATGCAAACTATTAAACATACGTGACAACCTCTATCCATTTTGTGTGAAGCCAAAACAGTCACTATGCTTTGTTCAAGTATACATCTAAAATAAGTTATTGAATGCATCCTGTAAAAGATTGGCTCTCTTATACAATTATAAATGTGTTCTAAAACTAATAGCATCGCTCGTATGGCTCAGTCACCTTGAGAAGAGAGTAGCAGTCGCACTAGGCCCTGAAACTTGTTTTCCCTCATCCGCCATTTTCTGATCGAGAGGGAGGACATGTTGAACAAACACAACAAAAGAGCAGCGGCCATTTCCCACTCGCTCATTACTCAGCAACGCACAAACACACACTTCGTGATCAAATCTCATTCATTACACTATAATAATATACATTATACAGAACACAAGGTTTATAAAGATATATTTCACCATAGTTCTTTCATAGAAACGCTAGTGCTAATAAACGGGCTAGTTAGCATGTCAACACTATCATAAGTAAATAAAAAAAACGATAAATAAAAGTATATATACAGAATTGGATGATCTAATAAAACAAGTATTGTGCGTAGAGGTAGATATTACACGTAGATGGACGTGTACTTTGTACTCGACCGTTGCTTTCGATCTCATGCTAGTCTTTCAACCAGATAAAACTAGTCCACCTACCCCATCTAATTAAAACAGATTATAATTTCACTTATAATAAGACATCTGTACTCACCTAATGTGTGGGATCCCGACTCCTCCCTGGAGAATTTTGTACAATTTGCTTTCATATAAGAGTTGAGGGTGTCTGGCTTTCTGTGATTCCAATTTCACAGCTACCTCCTGAAAATATTCAAAATTAAGTTATATTATGCATCTGCTTATAGTTTTTATCTACATATTAGGTTTTTGCAAAGCACTGAAAATGAGTTCAGTATTTGAGAGCACACTTTAGTAGTCGATCTGGGAAACCTTCCATTTCTATTAAAATCCGCAATGATACATGATTGATTGACTTCCCACAAACAGTAAATCCTCATAAAAAGTCATACAAATATTGTAAACTTTCAAGACTATACTAACTATATTTTTCAGTGACCATATGAAGTGTGTCCAGGTAATCAGATGTGATGAGCTGGACATATGTATAAACCCCTCAATCTTCTTATCCCAGACATTCATCACATGAATTAAACATCCATTTCATCTTTACCTCGCCATTTGTGATGTTGATTGCCAAATAAATGTCACCGAAGGATCCGGATCCGATTTTACGAACGAGCTTGTATTTTCCACCGACTATAAACTCGGCTTTAGAGCCACTGCTGCTGGCCATGTCCTAAAATCCGAGTTACTCTGAAACTGTGTGAACGGGTGAGGTTTTCAGGCTGCTTTCTCTTCTTCAGTCCAGTAGAAACAATGCTAGCTCGCCTAAAACGGGTCTCACTAGCTGTGTCCTTAACAACTCACAACGCCGAAAAGGAGATGATAACGGACATTGGTTTCAATAGGAGTTTTGTTGCCTCGACACAGTAAAAAAAAAAAAAAAGAAAAACAAGACTATTTCCCCTGAGGTTGAGGCTGTTTTTTCTCTTGAGCAATTCCCCGAATAGCTGACTAGCAGCTTAGCCTGAAAGGACACGGAGGCGATGTCCTCGACGCTCTCTTCGAATCACCTCGCTATGAGGGGCGATTTTTCTTCTTAAAGAAGCGCTTTCCCGCTTATTCGAACGTACATCAAGGCAACCGACGTTTTAATATTGAAGAAATTATGTGAGTCGCTGCTTTCTTCTCAAAGCGCAACCCACTCACTTCGCCATCTTGTCCGTCTCGGGATGAACAGATTCTGCTGATCTAAAGAGAGGAACGAGACCGCGCTAAAGCGCGCCGCCGCGGGCAGGGGAGGGGTTCACGCGTGATGTCAGCGAGGCTGCGGGAATGAGCGGTGAGAAACTCGAGGGCGCGCACGGGAATTTGGGAATGTTTATTGTAAAGTCAGTGCCCTACTTAAGATCTTTTAAATTAAGGGAGCTGCTTTATATTATACATCAATAAGTATGATACAGAAATGATTAAAAATTAGATCTGCTATCATAATATAAATGCACGACATAATATAAATACATTTATGTCTATTATAAGAGGCATTTGTTGGGTATTTCTTTTATATTTGTGTCGTTGGCACCATAAAAGTAGTTCGCACTGATTTGACATGTTCAATATTACACGTCTCGCGATGACTGTGCACGGTAACGCGCGTTGATGACCTGCGCTTCATGGTTCGCTGATGCCACCTAGTGAGGTTTAATGAGATATGCCAACAAGGCATAGTTCACCAGAAAGGTAAATTTAGTCGTCATGTGCTCACCCTCATGATTTTTCGACCCTGTATGACTTTCTTTCTTCCGGAACACAAAAAGAGTTTTTAAGGCAGTCACCAGTTGCTTTCTTGTTATGAAAAAAAAAGAGATGACATTAAAATAATGGTTACTTAGACTGACCATCCTTGACATTCTGCTAACCATCCCTTCAAGTCTTAAAGGTTTAGAACAACATGACAGTGAGTAAATTATTTTTGGATGAACTATCCCTTTAAAGGTTTCTCTCAATGAAGTTATTGCACACGTCCCTTTTAATTATAGTTTTAGTTCTGTTTGACTACTCATCAAACTGATTAATTATTACCTAATCTCTTGATTGAAGGTTTCAAGACAAGTTGGACAACATAAGATTTACTTATCATAACTCACTATAAAAAGCACATTCAGAAAACAAAAAGCTTCTCTAAACTAATAGGAGGCCATCAGCAAAGTAAAGCAAATGAGTAGGCTAATGACTGCATATGTAAATCCCATGCAGATTTTAAAAATAGGACAGTAAAAAGGAAAAACATAAATATTGTGAAATATCATTACAATTTAAAATAACTTTTTTCTTTATTAATATATTTAAAATATATTCCTCTAATGGCATAGCTGAATTTTCAGCATCATTACTCCATTCTTCAGTGAAATCATACTAATATGCTGATTTGGAGCATGCTCAAAAACATTTATTATTATCGATGCTCAAACCAGTTGCGTCGCTTAATATTTTGGTGGAAACCATGATACTTTTTTTTTCTCCAAGATTCTTTGATGATTAGAAAGTTTATTAAAAAAAACAGCATTTATTTTAAATAGAAATCTTTTTAAATATTATAAATGTTTTTTACTGTCACTTTTGATGAATTTAATGCATTCTTGGCAAATACAAGGATTCATTTATTTAAAGGGAAAAAAGGCCATCAGCAAAATAAAGTAAATGAGCTATGACTACATACAGTGGGTACGGAAAGTATTCAGACCCCCTTAAATTTTTCACTCTTTGTTATATTGCAGCCATTTGCTAAAATCATTCATTGTTCATTTTTTTTCCTCATTAATGTACACACAGCACCCCATATTGACAGAAAAACACAGAATTGTTGACATTTTTGCAGATTTATTAAAAAAGAAAAACTGAAATATCACATGGTCCTAAGTATTCAGACCCTTTGCTCAGTCTTTAGTAGAAGCACCTTTTTGATCTAATACAGCCATGAGTCTTTTTGGGAAAGATGCAACAAGTTTTTCACACCTGGATTTGGGGATCCTCTGCCATTCCTCCTTGCAGATCCTCTCTAGTTCTGTCAGGTTGGATGGTAAACGTTGGTGGACAGCCATTTTTAGGTCTCTCCAGAGATGCTCAATTGGGTTTAAGTCAGGGCTCTGGCTGGGCCATTCAAGAACAGTCACAGAGTTGTTGTGAAGCCACTCCTTCGTTATTTTAGCAGTGTGCTTAGGGTCATTGTCTTGTTGGAAGGTAAACCGTCGGCCCAGTCTGAGGTCCTGAGCACTCTGGAGAAGGTTTTCGTCCAGGATATCCCTGTACTTGGCCGCATTCATCTTTCCCTCGATTGCAACCAGTCGTCCTGTCCCTGCAGCTGAAAAACACCCCCACAGCATGATGCTGCCACCACCATGCTTCACTGTTGGGACTGTATTGGACAGGCGATGAGCAGTGCCTGGTTTTCTCCACACATACCGCTTAGAAACAAGGCCAAAAAGTTCTATCTTGGTCACATCAGACCAGAGAATCTTATTTCTCAGCATCTTGGAGTCCTTCAGGTGTTTTTTAGCAAACTCCATGCAGGCTTTCATGTGACTTGCACTGAGGAGAGGCTTCTGTCGGGCCACTCTGGCATAAAGCCCCGACTGGTGGAGGGCTGCACTGATGGTTGACTTTCTACAACTTTCTCCCATCTCCCGACTGCATCTCTGGAGCTCAGCCACAGTGATCTTTGGGTTCTTCTTTACCTCTCTTACCAAGGCTCTTCTCCCCCGATAGCTCAGTTTGGCCGGACGGCCAGCTCTAGGAAGGGTTCTGGTCGTCCCAAATGTCTTCCATTTAAGGATTATGGAGGCCACTGTGCTCTTAGGAACCTTAAGTGCAGCAGAAATTTTTTGTAACCTTGGCCAGATCTGTGCCTTGCCACAGTTCTGTCTCTGAGCTCTTCAGGCAGTTCCTTTGACCTCATGATTCTCATTTGCTCTGACATGCACTGTGAGCTGTAAGGTCTTATATAGACAGGTGTGTGGCTTTCCTAATCAAGTCCAATCAGTATAATCAAACACAATTGGACTCAAATGAAGGTACAGAACCATCTCAAGGATGATCAGAAGAAATAGACAGCATCTGAGTTAAATATATGAGTGTCACAGCAAAGGGTCTGAATACTTAGGACCATGTGATTATTTCAGTTTTTCTTTTTTAATAAATCTGCAAAAATGTCAACAATTCTGTGTTTTTCTGTCAATATGGGGTGCTGTGTGTACATTCATCAGGAAAAAGAATAAACTTAAATTATTTTAGCAAATGGCTGCAATATAACAAGTAGTGAAAAATTTAAGGGGGTCTGAATATTTTCCGTACCCACTGTATGTGAAGCCTATGAAGATTTTGAAAACAAGACATTTACTGAAATATAAAAACAATTACAGTTAACAAGCCATCCATTTCTGCAACAAACATTTTAAGATTTAATGAAGTTAGACATCATGTTGGTAAAATGAGACCTTTATTTAGACCACATTATCCAGCTCTGCTCCTCTCATGGACAAGAGGGATTTTATGCTTATAAGTATTGCTCTCTTTTGCTAGTAATGTTTAATATAATTGAACAGTTTCTTTATGATGCACTTTGACCAGGCTTCTCTAATAATATTACAAAACCACAAAAAATGACCTTAGTCCCAGATGCCCTTAGTCATTGTTTGTGGACCCATTACATGAATGTCACTAGTCAGGTTCTTTCTGGGTAGGCAGCAACAATGGGAGAGAGGGAGGAGTGTTGGTTAATTTCGAAAGCTATATAACTACAGAGCCCCAGCTACAAAGATACACCTGCTGAGTTTCCCACTTTCAACTCGCTCAACAACTGTGACCATGAAGTTGGCTGTCTTGATCTGCGTTTCTCTTCTCATTTACCTCTCTTGTAAGTATCAAAATTGCTGTTTGTTAAGGTCAATAAAATCAGTGAACTGTGAATACTATATGTTGTAATTTTCTTAATTAAAACCAAATACTCATACTTAGTCAGGCTACTGTTGTTGGACACTGATGTGTCATTTTTTAGCATATGGATGATGACTTTTAAATTGTTATTTGCTTTCCTGAAAATCCAGGTATGACAAGATTAAAGTTTATAAGACTAAATTTTATTCTTAAAAGCCATTAGTCTTGACTATGCACTACCCAGACAGATACTTTTTGTGATATTTTGGAATGGGTCCATGTTGTAGATATCCATGGTTTGATGAGAACTGATGACTGACTCCATTTCATGTTTGGGTGGGGAGAGAATCTGGACAGAAACAACATGATTAGAGCTGGTTTAAAGAATCTATAAGTTGAGTTGTTGTTATATGTTTAGATTCTCTAATTCTTTGACCTGAACCTAATCTGAAGTATTGCTGGAATATATTTCTATTTAATCCATGCAAATAAACTCAAAAACGTATAAGGATGTTGAAATGAAAGAGATAACCACATATGTAAAGTGCCTAAGCTATTCAAGCAAAACATACAATAGGTTAAAAAGAAAGGGCAAAACTTGCTTAGCAGCTTTTTTTTATTCTAAGCCTTGTCCGGAATTTCAGCATGGAAAACATGAGTGCCCTTCCTGGTTCAATTCTCATAATAATAATGTATCTTTACTGTTTTCACAGCGGCAGAACTACAGCAGAGAGAGGTTAGTTATAGTAAAACCATAATTTTAAAGTCACCAGATGTTGCCGTAACTATTAAAAAAATTATGCTTTTGAAAGAAGTCTTCTTTGGTACACCAAGGCTGCATTTATTTGATCAAAAATACAGTAAAAAGACTAATATTGTGAAATATTACATTTTAAAATAATAAATTTTATAAAATCATTTTTCTAGTTTAATATATTTTATTCGTGTGATGGTAAAGCTGAATTTTCAGCATAATTACTCCAGTCTTCAGTGTTACATAATCATTCAGAAATCATTTTAATATTATGATTTGGTGCTCTGTAACCTTCTCTTATCTCTATTTGAAATAAAAGTCTTCTGAAACATTATAAATGTCTTTACTGTCACTTTCGATCAATTTAATGCATCCTTGCTGAATAAAAGTATTAATAAAAAATAAAAAAAATCTTATTGACCCTGAACCTTTGAACAGTAATGTATACTCAAGTACAGTGGAGGTAAAGTGTTATGATATGTGGTTTGAATCTCTCTGATATCTCCATAATAGGCCACAGATACTCCTGATTTTGGATGTACTCGTGAGTACATTCCAGTGTGTGGAGACGATGGTATCACTTACTCCAATGAGTGCATGCTACACTGGGAGAGCAAGTAAGTCAACATTTATGCGATGTAAATTCAACATTTTGATAAGGCTGAGGCAACAGATGTGAGAAATCTCAAGCCCAGATGTCAGCTTTGAACCATTTACAAACCTGCCAAGGTTTAGTAAACAGCCATGTTTTAATTTAGAGGATAAAATATCTCTGACAAAAAAAGCAAAAGACTTTTTTTTTTTTCCCTCAATACAGTAAACATTCTTGACAGCAGTTCTAACAGTATGTGTGCCTCTTCTAACACATATCTTCTCTGTTTAGGCTACGTAACCATAATGTCAATGTAAAGCACGAAGGAAAATGTGAGACCTCCTGATTTCACTGCTTTTACAGCTATGACATCCATAATGGCTTTCCATTTAGATGCTACAACAACAACCAGCATGATCTATGAAATATTAATCCGTATCATACAGTATAAGGTCATATTCTATTGGAACTTTATGAAAGATTGATTTGTCAACATGTAATGTAATGCAATAAATCAATGAAGCATTTAAGAGCTCTATTTTATCATGAAAGTAATGACTAAAAAGTATAGTTTCAAATAAACTACTTTCATACTCTGCATTTCTTCCTTCCTTTATGTAATTTTTGTCGCTGTCCTTATAATTACAGCAACAGACTTTGCATTGCACATTGCATTTATTTTCTGTCAGCTAAAAAAACTACACCTTCAGAAAGCTTAAAAAAAAAAACTTTGGTCAATGACATGACAAATTTTTGTTTCGACCAATTAATTTATTCCAAAAAAAAAAAATATATACTATCTTAGATGAATATGTTTTTATTTTCTGAAATAAATCTCATTGTGACATTTGGGGGTAGAGTAAAAAATATCAGAGTGATACAACTGTCTTTAGATTGTATTAGAATTATAATGAAGAAAAATCCCAATTAAAATAAAACCTGATATATACAGTATCTCACAGAAGTGAGTACACCCCTCACATTTTTGTAAATATTTTATTATATCTTTTCATGTGACAACACTGAAGAAATTACACTTTGCTACAATGTAAAGTAGTGAGTGTACAGTTTGTAAAACAGTGTAAATTTGCTGTCCCCTCAAAATAACTCAACACACAGCCATTAATGTCTAAACTGCTGGCCACAAAAGTGAGTACACCCCTAAGTGAAAATGTCCAAATTGGGCCCAATTAGCCATTTTCTCTCCCCAGTGTCATGTGACTCGTTAGTGTTACAAGGTCTCAGATGTGAATGGGGAGCAGGTGTGTTAAATTTGGTGTTATCACTCTCACTCTCTCATACTGGAAGTTCAACATGGCACCTCATGGCAAAGAACTCTCTGAGGATCTGAAAAAAAGAATTGTTGCTCTACATAAAGATGGCGTAGGCTATAAGAAGATTGCCAAGACCCTGAAACTGAGCTGCAGCACGGTGGCCAAGACTATACAGCGGTTTAACAGGACAGGATCCACTCAGAACAGGAAAAGAAGTTGAGTTGCTCAGCGTCATATCTAGAGGTTGTGTTTGGGAAATAGACGTATGAGTGGTGCCAGCATTGCTGCAAAGGTTAAAGGGGTGGGGGGTCAGCCTGTCAGTGCTCAGACCATATGCCGCACACTGCATTAAATTGGTCTGCATGGCTGTCATCCCAGAAGGAAGCCTCTTCTAAAGATGATGCACAAGAAAGCCCACAAACAGTTTGCTGAAGACAAGCAGACTAAGGACATGGATTACTGGAACCATGTCCTGTGGTCTGATGAGACCAAGATAAACTTATTTGGTTCAGATGGTGTCAAGCGTGTGTGGTGGCAACCAGGTGAGGAGTACAAAGACAAGTGTGTCTTGCCTGCAGTCAAGCATGGTGGTGGGAGTGTCATGGTCTGGGGCTGCATGAGTGCTGCTGGCACTGGGGAGCTACAGTTCATTGAGGGAACCATGAATGCAAACATGTACTGTGACATACTGAAGCAGAGCATGATCCCCTCCTTTCAGAGACTGGGCCGCAGGGCAGTATTCCAACATGATAACAACCCCAAACACACCTCCAAGACGACCACTGCCTTGCTAAAGAAGCTGAGGGTACCTAAACCTTATTGAGCATCTGTGGGGCATCCTCAAACGGAAGGTGGAGGAGCGCAAGGTCTCTAACATCCACTAGCTCTATGATGTTGTCATGGAGGAGTGGAAGAGGATTCCAGTGGCAACCTGTGATGCTCTGGTGGACTCCATGCCCAAGAGGGTTAAGGCAGTGCTGGAAAATAATGGTGGCCACACAAAATATTGACACTTTGGGCCCAATTTGGACATTTACTCACTTTTGTGGCCAGCGGTTTAGACAATAATGGCTGTGTGTTGAGTTATTCTGAGGGGACAGCAAATTTACACTGTTATACAAGCTGTACACTCACTACTTTAGCGTGATCAATTCAGTATGTGTGTGTTTGTCAAAACTGATTTTACTTGGTTACATCACTTTTTTTTTTTTTTAATGGTATCAAATTATCATCACCATATGAAACTAGCATGAGAAAGAAAACTAAAAATGTAGTTTTCCTTGTCTTTTTGTGAACACTCTTACTTTAAATCACTTGTCATTGACCCATCTAGTTTTGTAAACATTATACATGGTGCATCAACTGAACATCATTCAAAATTCAATCATTTTATTAGTTCTTCATGTTCCAAGAAGGTAGCAGTACTATTTTACACCTATTGCATTTTAACCACCATAGAGTCCACAAGTGCCAGGATCTCCCCAAAGTAACCGTCCTGCTCCCCTACATCCTGCTCTGTGAGCACCAGTTCTTGGTATTGTTTTTGCAGTTCACTCAGAGAGGCTGTCAATGAAGGATTCTGTTTATACTGAGTGTGACATTGAGCCATCATGGCAAGCAGAGTTCGCAGAGCCTTCTCTCTCCAGTCGTGCTCAGGTGATGCTAAAAGCTCAGGCACCAGGCTGCACCACCCCTGCTCCACCAACATGGGCAAGAGGGAGACTTCAGCATATTGTCGCAAACGTTCCTGGTGAGAGGAATCTGGTATAATGTCCATTCCCACCTGTGATATCAGCTCCTACAAAACAAAGTACAAGTGAATTTTTTGAATGAACTTGATAAATATGGAAATTACATTTTCAGTTTGCAGTGTAAACCATTTCTAAATAACTTTCATTCAAAAATTTGGGGCCGGGAATATTTGTTAATATTTTTGTCTTTTATGCTCACCAAGGCTGCATTTATTTAATCAAAAATATATTGTGAAATATTATTATGATTTTAACTGTTATTTTAATATATTTTAAAATGTAATTTATTGCTGTGATGGCAAAGCTGATTTTTCAGTCTTTAGTGTCACATGATCCTTAAGAAATCATTCTAAAATGCTGATTTGGTGTTCATGAAATATTTCTTATTATGAATGTTTAAAACAGTTGTGCTGCTTAATATTTTTGTGGAAACCATGATACATTTTTAGGACTCTGTGATGAATAGAACATTATAAATGTCTTTACTAGGGATGTAATGATACCCTCATGTCACAATTCAATACTTATTATGATACTGAACTCACAATACTTCAAGACATATGGTAAAAGGTTAACAAAAAATTTACTGTTGGTAAATTTGGTATTACATTGGGGGTTTGAAATAGGCTTGGACTTGGTGCTGGTAACCCAATGCACAGGACAATGGCTACACCAGATTAAAAAATATTCATGATTCTGAAGCTGAAAATACAGAAAAATATGAATATGCTTGCATTCTGTCATTGACTAGATATATTTAAAAAAGCGTAGGCCACTTTTTACTGGTAACAAGACATTTGGCATTATCAGGACCCACAAATATTCCCCCATTGCATTATTATACATTATATTCAACATTATATATAGTAGTTTAATGTAGTACTGACAGTAAAACTCTGTAAACTTGAATTTTTTATTCATCACACAGTAATTTTTATTTTGGGTGAAATTTTTTGTACTGCGATATATTGTGACAATATATACACCCCTAGTCTCTACTGTTATTTTTAATCAATTTAATGCCCCTTTTGCTGAATAAAAGTATTCATTTCTATCAAAAACAACAAAAACGTACTAACCCCAAACCTTGCATGCTAGTGTAACAAAGTTTAAACTTGTAAACAAATATGAACCTTCTCAATGATCATATCGTAGAGAACTGTGATGATTCTCACACGGAGGACCTCTGCCCCTGGGGTTTGAAACAGTTCACTAAGCACCTGCACACCACCAAGCTTCAGAAAGTGACTTTGAGCAAACGGGAAGTGACGGAGTAGTGAGGCCACAGCAAATAACACCTGTATTAAATCAGAATGTCAAAAGTAAATGATGAATTCATAAACATATAAATATGATAAAGACTATTTAACTATTTACTACTCTTATTAACAGCATAATACCCATGCTTTCTTGTTGGTTATACCTTTTTCTTAACTGCCATTGGTCGCTGAGTGGCAAGCAATGTCAGCAGCTTCTGTAACGCACCGCCTTCTACTGCCTCAACTTGCACTGATGGATTACTAGAAAAATGTATATGATGGACTGCATCAGTGTAAAGGTGGAGTCACATTAGAAAATTATGTGGGTAAAAAAGGTAAACTGTCTATTGTCAAAAGTGTAGCAATGTAATGAAGCACAGTTCACACAGAAGTCACTTTCAAACCACACAGCTTTGTGGTGATCAACATGACCAACTTGAACCTGCGGCAAAATCTGTGTGGGTAAATCTTTCACCCGTGTCCAAAATTTCATGCATGGATTCCTATTGAATCCGACTGTATTTCAACTGTGAATGTTTGCTGAGCGATGTTACATGTGACTGTACCTTAAATCATGTGTAGGCAGCAATTTTGCTTGAGAGAATGCCAATTACCTTGAAACAGCAGATCCGAGCACAAAAGCAGCACTCTCCTGGAGACGAATGTCTGTATTGTTTAATGTGTTTAGAACCAATTGCATTCCTCCCATGGACACCAAATTTTGGGCATTATCTACCTATATGAAAAACAACAATAAGATTAAAAGAAAAACTTTGAGCACATTTTGTTTCATGATCAGAATTAAAGCATTACCTGGTGCACAAGGTACTCCAGTTCAAGAAGAGCTGTAACTTTTTCATCAGTTGTGCTGTTAGTATTATTAAATTGGTTTAAAAGTTTTCTCATAACTTGAACATCTGTCTCTACAAGCATGTCGAGTGCCTCCATGTCTTTTTTCAGCTCTTCGATGGGGCGGAATTGGGCCCTCACTGTATCTTTCTCCTACATTCAAACATCTTGAATTAAAAAAAAAAAACTCAATAAGCAACAAAGAAAAATGGTTAGAGATCAACTGAGATGAACATACTTGTTTTGTGTCTACAGTATCATCCATTCCTTCTTTAATTTTTTTCAGGGCCTTTTTCAGCTCCTCAGCTGTGAATGAAGGGCTGTGCATGTTCATCATCCCTTGCCTGACCACAGAGGGGGGAAAAAACTTAATAACTAACTATATGATAATGTATTTATTGTAGAATACTACATTCTTTTGTTACTATACCGGTTTCCATCTTTCCAGTATTTGAGACCTTCCTCTTCTCCCATCTTGACCTCTCTTTGGCCAGTCTGAAGATTCAGTCTGACATGAGAGCCTGCTGGAACTGCTTGACCTAAATTGAATAACAGATAAATAGGAAATGATCTGTTAATCGTCTATTTATTTAGGGACACAACAGTCAGCATGGGAATATAGCCACCTGGTTTCAGAGTTTGCCACTTGTCTGTAGGTCTAAACACCTCCAGATCTTCAGGATCCTCGTTCTCTAACGGTGTTTCTTCTCCCTTGCTATGATCACCTGAACTTTCTTTGATAGACAGGGCTGTTGGAGACTGCATAGCCAAAACATTATACTGTTTTTAAAGTATTACAATAAAAGAAATGATAAGATATGCAACATCCTGACAGCAGATCTCACCTTTACATTGTGGGCAGATATGAGATGAAGACTGAAAATCCAAAAAGTGATTGCCACTCCAAATTTGATACTCCACTTGTTTTGCATTATAAGTCTGGATATTTTTTTGGACAAAGAAAACGCAATACGCTTGCAAATAAAACATAAAAAATAACCTGGTAAACAATCACACGTCATCCATTGCCAGTAGACCAGCCGAACCTAAAATCCATTCCTAAGTTTTTACTAAATTAACTCATTCTGGATTTGCCCATTCTACCGTAAACATGTCGAATTATGTTTTATTCAATCTGTTAACGTGCTGAGTCTAGCAGCTGTACCGTCCAGAAAGAAACAACTAGAAACCATGTGCATTTCCGCAGTGCATCTGAACGACATACGTGAACCAATCAGATAAAAGCAAGTCTGTTTTCAGAGTACGTCATTCTTTCTGGTCGCGGTGATTGGCAAACGTGCTATTTTTTATTCTTTTTAGTCGAAAATCAAGGTTTTGTAAATTTATAAGAGGTCATAAAAGCAGGCATAATAATTTTTTTTTAATGGAAAACATATTGTTTAAAATATTTTTATATTTGACTCAACACAGGACACAATTCTAGAAATGTAATGTAAACTACCTGTTGATTACGTAATGTGGATTACTCAAACATAATACAAATCTATAAAAACTTTTCGTTCCAAGACCACAAATTAAGCAAATAAAATTGATAAGGATAAACCATTTTGCACAAAGTACAACTGCAGCAGAGCTTAAGAAACTGCAAATACTACGTGATAAACAATAACACAATGGCTTATATACTGTTTATCAATTATGTCTCAAAGAGAAAAACAAAAACTGATGACCATCACAATCTGGCTTTATTTTTCCAAATGTTTATAAACCATTATAAAACATGGAAATAATGGTACACAGGAAGTTCATTACAACATATACAGTAAGCAAGATAATGCATTAAGACTGCATTAATTCATTTTTTATTCATTAGTTAATTATATTACAGATGTATTAATAAATGTGAACAAATTATAAAATGTGCTTCAAATCATGTGCATAGACTGCACAAGTCAAATCAATCACTGAATGGTGTAAATTACAAACCTGCTAAAATATTTATACAATATATTGTTGTTGTTGTTTTTAACTATGACAAATGATTCACATTTTGCATTAGCCGAACTACTGTTGAGCACATTCGTTTGCCATGGTTTTTTCTGAGTTAACATGAGTGGGTTGTTGGTACTTTTTCCTCTTCCTTTCAGTTCTCCAGTTCTCCTCCTCTTCACTGCTATGATGATTTTGATCCTCTTTCTTGCTATTGGAGTCACTTACAGGAGACCTACAGGCAAATTATTCAGTTTGTGGTGGTTGAAAATATAGATCTTAAGTGCTTAAATTTAATGTCATAGAACAACATTTTTAAGTTAATGTTATTATTATTTACTACTGCCACAGGAGTAAATCTTTAAAAGTAAGTATTTTAATGTCACTGTCTGACAGTTGAAGAGCAAAAAAGGTTAACTCTTGTATTACTCAAATATCAGGTTACTTTTCATAATGATTTAACAGTCCTTAACAGTTTATCTTCTTATAGTCTAGTCATTAAACAAAATCTCATGCGATTAAATGTTAAAATAAGTTCCTTCGAGCAACTGGATTCCTGAGAGGCAGCGGTAGAGAAGGAAGTGACGGTCGAGGAGTGAATGTTCTCATAAAACCCAGGAAGAGGAAGATGACAAAGACTGTAAAGTTGACACAGCGCAGCAGAAGGGAGAAGGGCTGGCATGCAGAGGTTGGCACTGACCTGGGCGCATCTGGAATGCAGACTGGGGGATCCTCACAGATTCGAACAGACTTGCTCTCACGGGGGATGATAGGGTTGGGTTCTGTGGGCTGTGCAGACTGCAACGGGATCACAACTGGTTTCTCAATGGGATGACTCAGGGTTTTTTCCTCTGTGTTTTCACACAAGCCCTTGTTTAGCTCAGTATCCATGGTTGCAGTATCCTCCTTGCTGGGTGCTGACTTTTCCTCTGGAACTGCTACAGGAAACTTCTCCCGGCGGCGTTTCTGTACCTGAGGTTTGTTCGCCTCTGAATACATAATGTTACATTTATGACCAGTATATAATAGCAGCACAAAGATGGATTATTACAGTAGTTAAGTAATAAAATGCCCAGCCACTTTTTCAAGGAAAGTATTTTTCCCATAGGGATTTTTAAAAAGTCTTTGTTAAAAGAGTTCTAGGCCATAAACCAAACCAACCAGCTCTCAGATGAACCACAACATTACAAACTTTGATTTGAAGCAAAATATTTAAAAAAATAAATAAAAAAAAATCAGACAAAAGGACAAGACTGTGGGTTAGGGTTATTAAATTCTGTCATCAGTTACTGGCCAATACTGAGTCTGCGTTCTGTTGTGGAAGCGCTGAATGTAAAAGAATGACAGGAGAGAGACGAATTTGTTGAATAAAGTTATTTTTGTTTTGTTTGTACGCACAAAAAGTATTCTCATCGCTTCATAACATTAAGGTTAAACCACTCTAGTCACGTTGACTATTTTAACAATGTCTTTACTATTTTTCTGGACTTTGAATGATGGTAATCATGTTGCTTTATATGGAGGATAAAAAAAAAAACTGTTGGATTTCATAAAAAATATCTTAATTTGTGTTCCGAAGATGAACGGGGGTCTTACAGGTTTGAAACGACATGAGGGTGAGAATTTAATGACAGAAATTTATTTTGGGTGAACTAACCCTTTAAAGCTTTACATGTTATTGTTAAAAATCAATTCCCCTATGGGGGAAAAAAAATTAATGGGATATTTACTTTTCACGAGTTCACACTTACAAATAAGTCAGATAAATAAATGGTATGCGTATTAGGCGTGCTGTCCGAAGAGAGGGCTCCGAGCTCGGTATTTGGCCTGATCCCAGAGTACTCCCTCTGTATTCTGGTTAGGAAGATAACCAGGCGAGTATGAGGAGACAGGGTGGTGAAGGGATGCTGAGAAACTGTTGAGGAACATAGATGAGTCGACTGTATTTATGACATCCTCCACTTATGCTGATTGGGTAGACATGCTGATTATTGATTGCTGACGGCTGGTTGAAATGACGTGATGATTGGATAGATCATTTGAAAGTGCTCCTCCCAAACTTTGTTAATAAAACATCATTTATGTAGAAAAAAAAAAAATTACCATTAGGTGTGTATTTCATCTTTAGTTCTTCAAGCTTGACTTGGAGCCTCATATTGTCACTTTGTCTTTGTTTCAGCGCTTGCTCGGTGCCATAGAGTTTCCTCTCCAACTCCAACACTCTCTGACTTTCAGAGAGAGCCTTCATTCTTGCCATGGATAACTCATCTTTTAGTTTCTCTGCATCCTTCCTATACACATACATGTCATTTTTGCATTAAAAAAGTACAAAAGTACTACTACCAGTACAAATAATTAATGAAATAACACTTACTTTGAATTTGAAAGTTGCATTTTTAATAAGTCTGTGTAATAAGTCTCATCCATATGCTCGCCTTCTTTAGATGGGGCAGGTGGATGTTGGTCTTTTACAGTCGTCTGTTGGTGACAGAGTTGCTAAAAACATTCCTTAAACTGTTCAATGCTGGTTGTAATATGCTAAGCTTACCTTCTCTTTCTCCAGTTCTCTTACTTTCATCATAAGGCCTTCTATCTCATTGTTCTTGTCAGATAACATGAATTGCAATCGTTCAAGCTGGGCTGGGTCGGCCCGGTTGCCCTGGAGCTGCATAAGGGTAGCTATCTGCATCTAAAACAGCAGACACAAGGAAAACAATAATAAGGAAAACTATAAATAAAATGTAAAGCATGTCTCAAAAACCACTATTTACCTTCATGCGTTGCATATGCTGTTTGGTGAGAACATGCTGCTTTTGTAGAGACTCATGCAGTCTTTTCATGCTGTTCAGCTGCCGCTCCATGTCTGCTCTCTTGTCCTCTACCTGTGCAAATCCAAATATTTTATCACAGTTTTTTCTTTTTTCTTTCTTTCTTTCTTTTGTTGTACTGTTTCATTATTATGAAGAAATACAATGCCCCATATTAACTGTTTATACTTAATTTATTAGGTTTACTACCTTATTTTTATATTGCATTGATATAAAATGTTATTCAGTTGCTCTCTAAATTAAGACTTCGTGATAATTAAAATAAGTTATAAAGAAAGTAGTAGAAGTAATCAATTATAAATACTGTACCTCAGAAAACAAGGAATTGCCTTTGCTGTTTGGATCTTGTGCCTGTTGCAACACCTGTTCCAGCTGGATCTGAAGGTCTTGGTTGGCTTCACGAGCTTTCTACATTGAGTAGAACAAAAACTGTCAAATATTTTTCTCTGTTTTCCCCGCTCAATCGGTGCTGAAAATGTGCATCAGAATTCCATGTAGATACACTATATCAATATAAGAAACATTTTTCTAGAGCATTACCTACAGAACTTTATCAATATATAGTACTGTTCAAAAGTTTGGGGAAATTCATACTTTTATTTAGCAAGGACACATTAAATGAATATAAAGTGACAGTAAAGACTTGCACATTGTTATAAAAGTTTTCAAATGAATGCTGTTCTTTTGAATGTTCAATTCATCAAAGAATCCTGAAAAAATGTATCATGGTTTTAACAAAAATATAAAGCAGCACAACTGTTGTCAATTTAAAGAAATGTTTTAAATCAAATCAGCATATTAGAATGATTTCTAAATAAATAATAAAATATATGAATATAGCAAAAATAAATGCTGCCTTGGTGAGCCATAAGAGACCCCAAACTTTTGAAAAGTAGTGTAAATACACGTTTTATAAACATGTTTACTTGAAAATGTTAATTGACATGCCTCTAAAGCATTATAGCAAGACACTGCCTCTTTCTCTCTCTCTTCCTTCTCTTCTGTGAGTCTCTCCAGTTGCCTCTGGAGGGTAGTGTTGGCCAATTGTAGCTGCTCTTCTTTGTATCGTGCCTCCTGAAGCTCCTGCTCCAAAGACGCCTGCAAGACAAGATCACACTTCAACACCAAGGGCACACTGACATTGCTTATTTCTATGACATATGTCCATGTTCT
Source organism: Elopichthys bambusa (assembly GCA_037101425.1). Classification (NCBI taxonomy): domain Eukaryota; kingdom Metazoa; phylum Chordata; class Actinopteri; order Cypriniformes; family Xenocyprididae; genus Elopichthys; species Elopichthys bambusa. Next base: position 20,849,667 of record CM074447.1, on the reverse strand, counting down.
TCCATTAAAAATAAAGATAAGAAAGTACTCTACCATTGCTGATTCCATATCCATCTTCTGCACTTGCAGCTCAAGTATCTCTGAGGACATCGTTTCATGTGCACGTTCTGTAAGAACACGCAGTTCTTCGGTTTTGCTGTTTAGTACTTCAGACTGCTGGTCCAGCTTGTGTCTCATCTGCTTCTCAGCAAGTTGAGCCTCCTCTAAATCTGTCTTAATTTTCTCCATCTACAAAGGCATTTTATCAGCACCACAGATAAGATAACATCCCTTTTCAGGACAATAAGCAATTTTTTTAAATTATGCTTCAACCTAAAGTGTGTAATTTCTTTCTTAGTTGCTATCTTGAGTCTTCAGATAGGATTCCAACTGTCGAAAATTATTAAAATGACATACTTCAGCGGATGAAAAGTGGAAGATGAACGAATCCTTCATATGGGGAAAAACATACCACTTCTGAACAAGAAAAACATATAAGCTGACCTTATTCTTTAAGTCACTGAGCTCAAGAGCATGGTTCCTCTCCAGCAGAGTTTGTTTCTGCTCCATTTGATGTTTCTGTTGGTTTTTGACAAGTTCGAATTCTGATCGCAGACTCTCCAACATGCGGGCCTTTAACTCAACTTCTCTTTCCAAAGAGTATTTCTCTTGTTCCAGAGTCTGCAATTAGAGAATACTGTCAAAATTACATTTGAACACATTTAAGAAATAATTCACTGATCAGCTACTGTTAATCATCATATTGTGGTCGATCAAATGTTGCCAATCAATGTTGAGTCAGTACCTCTATGACATTGGACATCTCGATTCGCTGTTCCTCCAATTTGTTGTGCATATCCATTTTGTCATCCAAAAGTTGAAGTCCATACTGTCCAGCCTTCTGAAGTGCCTCTTCTCCTTCCTGCACCTTCCGCCGTAACACTTTAATCTCATCCTCAAAATCTGACATCTAAAATGAGATGAAATGAGTGTATGTGATCATTAATGTAGAAGATTGTGTATACTTGTCTCACACACACGCATGTTGGGTATCCATGTTTTATTGGGACTTTCCATAGACAGTGATTTTTATACTGTAGAAGCTGTATTCTATCCCCTAAACCTACCCATCACAGAAAACTTTCAGCATTTTTAGATTTTCAAAAAATATCACTTAGCATGACTTATAAGCTGTTTTCCTCACTAGGACCAAAAATATCCCCACGCGGTCAAGGATTTCAGATATACATTACCCAACTTTGTAGGGACATTTTGTCCCCGTATGTAGGGTACACCTGAAGCACAAACATACACACACATGCGTCAGTCACCATTCACAACACTGACTAGGGCTGCCATTCTCTTTTAGTGTTTCATGGAAGTCAGTTCTTAAAAAAAACAAAAATATTAGGGTGAGTAAATGAAGACAGACTCTGATGGTTTTGGCCAACTATACAGTTAACTGCGTTAGCTCGTTACCTCGGGTTAACTATGCAAACTTCGATCAAAAACATCGCGTGGTATTCATAAGAAGTCTGTTTTCTTAGTGCCACACACAACTGACAGCTACAGAACAAAGTAGATGTCTAAATGTGTTTACCTTTAGATTTAAAGGGTAGTTGGTGATAGCAATAATATATCTGAAGAATGACCTGCCCCAACCGCTTTCCTGCTCGGGAACTCTCAAACTGCTAGTTTGAATTCTGCAGCAGTCGTCAAACACATATCGCGAGAAAACGCGAGATTTCCAATCCTGCACAGAAAACGTCGTCCTCCAGTCTTCAGATGTCACTCGGTATATATATATATATATATATATATATATATATATATATATATATATATAAACATTTTACATTAAAAATATCACTTATATTTTCTACATAAAATAAAAACAAACAAAAAATAATAAAAACAACAAAAATGCTTTAATGCCTTAACTGATTGCAGCGAGGATATGGAAAATCCACAGAAAAACAAGAATGCTGTTTTTAAGCATAAGCCCATATAAAGACTATAAAACACAAAACTGTTATGGTGGTTTTTAAGAAATTACAAAATAGATTCACTATCATTCAAAAATTTGAGGTCAGTAACTTTATCTTTTGAAAGAAGGCTGCATTTATATGATCAAAAATACAGTAAAACAGTAACATTGTGAAATATTACAATTTAATAAATAACTCATTTTTAAAATATATTTTAAACTGTAAAATGTTTATTCCTGTGATGGCAAAGCTGCATTACTCCAGTCTTCAGTGTCACATGATCCTTCAGAAATCATTCTAATATGCTGATTTGGTGCTCATGTAAAATTTCTTATTATTTTTTAAATTTGAAAACAGTTTTGCTGCTTAATATAGCATATATAGAAGTTAGGTATTCAAGTTAACTAGCCATAACTACAATTATAATCACATTCAAAAAGAGTAAAAACTTGTTTGACTTCAGGAAGTGTGACTGTGGAGAGAATTACACATCAATCAACATTTATGGGGTTCCTGGGGAGGTTTTCAACAGTTTCAGATTCCTTGGCCTTCAGTTTCTGAGATGGCAGACAACATGGCCCTATTTACACCTGAAATACATCTTGGGTGAGCTGCGATCACAAGTGCTAAACAGATTACCCAAGATGGATATAAATGGTAAAATTAATTTGTACCGATTTGAGTATTAATCTTGTTTTAATTTATACCAGGTGTAAACGGGACTCATGAGTCACATCCGTATCTATCGCCAGCTCCGTTTCTTGTTATTGGATAGGCATAAGAAATGAAGCACAATTCATTTCTACCTTACAATAGTGTCCTTACAAACAGCATCACTGTTTGAGGGACAATATCCCAGCCCACGGTGACTTATGACAACTACTGAAAAGATGACTGCCCTGACAGGCATTCAGTGCATCTTCTTGCAGCCCAAGAGCCAGGGACAATAAATAAATAAATCAATAAATATAACTCAACCCAACCATATCAGTCCTATAGTCTTATAGGTCAATTCAAAATATGCAGCCATAACAGCTTGAAACTTAATCTCACACTTAGACGATGGATGTGTTTTGCATATTAAAAGGTGAGAAGAACACTCTCATACATATACATTGTCTCCACCCATCAGCATTAAGTGTCACCAAATATCTGTAAAGTACTGGCTCCAGACACTTTATCTGTTATGCAGATCACGACTATCAGTTCCTATTGCTCATGCTGAGTGATAGGTCACCCATCTGTCCCCTCAATGAAACTTTTGAAAGAAGAAAATTCGGTTTTACAAGCAAGTTTTCCAGTTATGTCACCACACTTTACCACTGACCTCATTGCCTAAAAATTTAATTATGTTTTGTTTGTGTGTGTGCGTGCTTGTTTTTCTATCCCGGTGGGGACTTCAACCTGAATGCACACTGACTCATGGGAACTTGTGTCAAATTGAGGTCCCCATGAGGAAACAAGCTTATCAACAAGCAATCATACAGATTTTGTGTGTGTGTGTGTGTGTGTGTGACATTTGTGTCACTCTTGGTAGCTTTTTTTTGCCCCAAGGACTGGTCAAATGTGAATTCTTAGTGAGTCTCTATGTTTTTTACCTGCCATGCTATCTGTTTCATAATTTGAATATTTCTTATTGCATCTTTTTATTTTGGCTGTCAGATATCTGTATTTGTTTTCTCAGAGGTGAATATTGTTGAACGTGAAGCTAACAGAGCTGTTCAGTTTGTAGTTCTAAGAGAATGAGCATTTCTAGAGATGGGTTCCCCCAAAAAAGTCTTATTTAAAATGTCAATTTTGGACTTATGAGTAACAGTTAGCATTATTTAAAGAAACTTTGACATTTTGTTCTACTACATAAATTATACACAGTCACCATAATTTACTACATATATGCTGCATTTTAAATACTTTAAAGGAAGTGTGCATATTTAAAAAATAGTTTATTTTTTATTTGGACTTTTATGTTTAGAAAAAAATGCTATTTAAAATACAGTATTTTGACATTATTCCACAAAGCCCGCCTTTTTATTTTTATTATTTAAACTTTTATATGTTTAGAAAATAAAATGCTATTAAAACATTAGTGATATTTTGATACCATTCCACAAAGCCCGCCTTTTTCAGTGAATGGGCGTGTCTTACTGCAGAAGAGAAGATTGCGTCATGACGACTGTCGTTTTAAAAAAGGCCCTTTCTTAACAGTTGAATCGTCACGGCGGTCTAGCGGCGAGATATGTCAGGAATGGAGCAGCTTTGCAAACTTTTCGTTGGCGGTCTGAACGTCCAAACAACTAATGATGGCCTCCGCGCTCATTTTGAACAGTACGGAAAGCTAACGGACTGCGTGGTGGTCCAGAATGATCAACTTCAGCGGTCTCGTTGTTTCGGCTTCGTAACTTACTCCACCGCAGAGGAGGCTGATGCAGCAATGGCCGCTAGGCCACATGTGGTAGATGGTAAAAACGTGGAGCTGAAGAGAGCAGTGGCTCGGGAAGACGCGGGGAAGCCCGAAGCTCTCGCCAAAGTCAAGAAAATATTCGTCGGGGGCCTAAAAGAGAACATCGAAGAGAACGACCTCACCGATTATTTCTCGCAGTTCGGCATGATCGAGAAAGCCGAAGTCATCACCGACAAAGACACCGGCAAGAAGCGCGGGTTCGGCTTTGTTCACTTCGAAGATAACGACTCGGCCGACAAAGCCGTCGTGCTCAAGTTCCACATGATCAACGGAAACAAAGTGGAGGTTAAGAAAGCGCTAACGAAACAAGAGATCCAGGCCGCCGGTGGAGCCCGGGGCGGCAGGGGGAGAGGAGGAGGAAGAGGTATGGGGCGAAATCAAAATGGCTTCGGCGGCGGGAGAGGAGGATACGGCGGCTACGGTGGTGGCTATGGCGGAGGCTACGGCGCCAGTGAGGGCGGCTACGGCGGTGGCTATGGAAGCGGAGGCTACGGAGGAGGTTACGGGGGCGGATACGGAGGGGGCTACAGCGATCAGATGGGAGGCTATGGCGGTGGTAACGGTTACAGTGACTTTGGCAGCGGATACGGCCAACAGTCCTCCGGCTACGGGCCCATGAAGGGTGGAAACACGTACGCCGGAAGGAGCGGCGGAGCCCCTTACCCTCGTGGCGGCGGCGGTGGTCCTGGTTACGGCAGGGGTGGCTACGGTGGCTACTAAAGCAGGTTGGGAAAAGACTCGGAAAGCTGTCCCCCCAGGTTCTCTCGGTTTCCACATTGGGCTCATTCACCCGGCCATGCAAGAGATGGCGGACACTGTGAAAGCATACCTTAAAGACCTCAGTTCTTAACAGGTAGGAAGAAGATCTCTTCCCAGAAACCTGACTTGCTCGACCAGCTGTAGTTGTAGGACATGTTCTATTATATCTATCTATATCATTTTATTTCCCACGTTTTAGGACATGCAGCAAGTTGGCCCTGGTTTTCTTTTCCCCCTTTTTCTTTTTTTTTTTTTTTTTTTTTTTTTTTTTTTTTTTTTTATAAATGCGATTTGTTCGTAGCCCATTCGTTTTTAAATTCAGTTTTGTTCAACACTGGCGATTTGTCAATGCATTCTCAGTAGACATGTTTCCTATATAAAATGTTGCTTAGCAGTGTCATGGGGGGATTAACGCATGCAGTTTTGAGTTTGTGTTCGTCTTTGTAAAACCCACCACGAGTTTTTCCAATCTAGTTTATCATGATGGGATAGAGTAGAATACGTTATTTCTTTTATTTTGTAAACTAGAGCAGAAACTCACTCCTGAAGTTCAGTTCAACGCTGTATGAGCATAATTACTTCCAACATTCTCTTGTGTATTGTATATTATGTCTTCAAATCAATCCAGTATTGTTAAACATTGATATGCAAATGTATGTTACTTTTTAAATAAAAGTTTCACAGCTTAATTATCCTTTTCAGACGGCGTTTTGGCTGATAGACTTTAATGGGTTTCCACCACACCTGAGATAGCCATTATAGCATGTACATATGCATTACTACTTGACAGAATTAATTTAAGACTGCCCCACATTCAGTGATACACAAGTATATATATATATATATAAATATAGTGTTTATGGTTTATATTTACTCTTGATTCCCACATATAGGTGTTCTTTCAGTTATTCCAGTACTTCAAAATAGCTGTAGCAGTTTGTTTGTACAGGGAACCTGTTCAGTACCTGGGTTCGATTGTGATAGGACTGAAATATCTCATTAGGATATCATCCTGCGATCTAGGTATGTAATCAACCTGTCTTCACTACGTGTTGGTCAAGTATTGCAATTTTTCATAAATGGATTATATTTATTCCATAAGTTGTTTTTAATTAGTCTCCATCCATAAGTCAAGTGGACTTTACATGAACTGGTGCGATGGAATTTGGGTCTGTAACACCGCGGCTTATTAGGGCCTTCACTTGATATGCCATTTAAAGGTTTTTTGTTTTGTTTTTTTTTTTTGTTTTTTTTGATTTGTTTGTTTTTTCCTTAACTTTAACAAATACTTGTCTTGTTACATTACTAATGTGTTCTCTCTTTCCTGTCTTCCTCCCCAGGAAACAATGGATGCCGGACTCTGCCCACATCAACTGTGGCCATGGAGTTTGGTCATCTGCATGATCGCAATGTTTTATTTTAATAATGGACTGGTGAAACATGGGATTTTATTATTTTTTTTTTTAAATCTGTTAAAATTTGTGTATATATTTTTTTTTTTTTTTAAATAAAAAAAACTTTTAAACTTTTGTTACTTTATTGCTTTGAAACAAGTTTATTCCTGTGGTTGAATCTGTAGGGATGGAGAAGATTGTGTATGCACAAATCCATCTCTAATCCTCAAATAGGTGGTCCAATAGAGTAGGCAGGAGAAGGAAGCATCTCTTAAATTAAGGATGTGTAAAATATGCAAACGGCTCTTTCTACAGCAGCCACGCAATTAGTGTTGAGTATTTTGTCCGGTGTGATTATTGATGCAGGTGCTCTGACAATGTGCATTTTAGAATTATTCACACATGTTGGACAAAGTCATTTTTGTATGAATTTTTTGCACCATAAAACACAAGTGCATTTTGTCACTTGTGACTACATGGTAATACAATGAAGCAATAATAGTCAAACATTCACAAATGTGATTTACAAGCAAAAGCGGTATCCATGTGTTGTATCTGATGTCTCATCTCTCTCTATTATATATGCTACACAGTTAATCTTGGCTACTGTCAGTATCCATCTAACATACTGTATTTCTTGGGTGAGACTCGTGATTTTACTGCTCCTGAAAATCACTGAAACTCACTTGTGAAATGTGCTATGGGTACTGTAGTTTTACTTACCAAGATGCTTATAAAACTGCCATCGTAAGGTAGGCTAACCACAACCCTGTAAAATTTATTTATTCCAGTGTTTAAAAACCGACTGAAATATATATATAAAGAAATTGCACACAAATAAATACTTCAGAACAGAGTATAACACTATAGAAATGTACGTGGCCTGAAAATCACACTTTTGGAATACTTGGTATACTGATACTTCCACGATCACGTGAATACTGGATTCAGAAAAGGACGGCAATATTGTTTCGATGTATCAGCTTAATCTTTGTAAATTCAATAATACGGTAATAAAGTTCCGTTTCTAAACTCAAAACGAAAGTGTTTACAAATTAGCATTGATCCCTTTAAGTCCAGCCCATAATGCGACATGTTACTTGATTGGACGGGGTTGGTTTAAGTGATTTACTTTGTAGCCAATCAGAGTCAACTACGTGTATGTTGACGCGCACAAAAGGAAACGCCTCCGCGTTTCAAAAGCATTGCCTTCTTTCTTCCGTTGCGTGTGATCTCCGTCAGTACGTCCATTGTAAGAAAATGACTAACCAGCTTTGTAAACTATTTGTTGGCGGCCTAAATGTCCAAACAACCGACGAAGGCTTGCGGGCACATTTTGAACAATATGGACAGCTGACCGACTGCGTGGTGGTGATGAACCAGCCACTACAGCGCTCCAGGTGCTTCGGGTTTGTAACGTACTCGAGCGTTGAGGAAGCAGACGCCGCCATGTCTGCTAGGCCTCATGTCGTGGACGGCAACAACGTGGATCTGAAGCGAGCGGTGGCCCGGGAAGACGCTGGTAGACCAGAAGCACTAGCCAAGGTCAAGAAAATATTTGTTGGGGGATTGAAAGACGACATTGAGGATGAACATCTCCAAGAGTATTTCTCCCAGTTCGGTGCCATCGAGAAAGCTCAGGTCATCACCGACAAAGACACCGGGAAAAAGCGAGGCTTCGGCTTTGTTTATTTTGAAGACAACGATTCTGCCGATAAAGCCGTCGTGATGAAGTTCCACAGCATCAGCGGACACAAGGTGGAGGTGAAGAAGGCGCTCACCAAGCAGGAGATGCAAGCTACTGGTGGTCGCGGCGGCAGGGGAGGCCGAGGAATGGGCCGGGGAAGCAGCTATGGCGGCGGAAGAGGTGGTTACTATGGCGACTACGGCTATCAGAACGGCGGATACGGTACCGATAGCAGCTACGAAAGCCAAAGTGGCTACGGAGGCGGCTATAGTGACCAGATGACCGGTGGATACGGCAACGGGAATGGCTACAGTGACTTCGGCGAGGGTTATGGACAGCAGGCTTCTGGTTACGGTGCCATGAAAGCAGGCTACTTTTCCGGCAGGAGCAGTGGGCCATACCCACGCGGAGGAGGTGGTGGCGGTGGTGCAGGATATGGAAGAGGTGGCTATGGTGGATATTAGAAGCACTAATGTGACTCTAAGCTGTACGTCTTTTTTCCTTTTTTTTTTTTTAACGCAAAATGTGGACACTGGACTTTCAAAACTATTCGTTTGGTATTGGGTTTAAATTCGAGAACTGCTCTGTGCCATGACCAGTACCAGCAGACACGCGTTTTCCTTTGTTTAGTTTTTCAGTGGTCATGTTTACCCAAATTAAGCCTGTAAAACACCATGTAGGCTTCTGTATGATCTGTTCTAGGTTTATTGCCTATCCATCGTTAGAGACGAAACTCAGGGGTAATAATGAAATTAAGCAGCTCACTTTCATTTCATGACCTCTTTTGTTTTAAGTGTAACTTAATTGTTTTAATGCCATTACACTTCTTATTGTACAACTTTTCTTTTTTTTTTAAAATATTTAATTTGATCTATCAGTGGCCATATAAGCCTTTTAAACATTAAAAATCTTTTTCGTAAACTTTTGTCCTTTTGTCTCCCATTCTTGATTCCATCCACTGTTTCAGATGTGACCCTTTCTGTAATAAGTTTAAGGTCTTTAAGCCGTTGGGCAAACATTCCTTCAAATATTTTTGGCTACCATCTGTTAAATCTTGAACATATTGTGATTGTGTGGTGGGTTTATTTATTTATTTTTTTGACCCTGTGTTAAAGTAAATATTACAGTTCAAAAGTTTGTTTCCGCAAGATTAACTTCTTGCTTTTATTTGGTGATTGACCAAAATGGGCAGCAAAGGCTCTTGTTATAAATGACTTCTATTTCAAATAAGTCCTCTCAAAGAACTTTAAAGTATTTGGCAAAAATATTAAGCAGCTTTTTTTTTTTTTTTTTTTCCTCCAACATTGATTAAATCAGCATCTTGGAATGGCTTCCTTAGGATCATGTGACTGAAGACTGGAGTAATGATGCTGAAAATTCAGGTTTTCAACCACCAGAATAAAATTTTTTTTTTTTTTTTATAAAAATTACATTCAGTTGCTTTGGTATGTTTCTTGAATCATACTTAAGATTTGCAAACCAGTGTGTTTCTCAAAACAATTTGTACAAGCAGCACACAATGGATTGCCTACAAAACCCTGTAACCTGCTCAAAATATTTAGGTTCATCTCTCAGAAGTATGTCAATAAACATATCAGTGCTATCAGAATGTCCTTGTCATTGTTCACAAACAAGATGTCAAAATGTAGTCATGTCAGTATTTTCAGATGTAAACTGAGGCTATGATTTTGATGACCGTGATTAAAAATGCACAAGACTGCACTTTATCTGTATGGCATATAAATTTAAACTACAAATTTACACAATTGTGGGATACTGATTGCAAGAGACTGGACAGGATTCAGTTACACTTTTACTGTGCCTGTTAACAAAGTACAATGTCATTGCAATTTAAAGAAAAAAAAGACTATGTATATACAGGTGCTGGTCATACAATTAGAATATCATCAAAAAGTTGATTCATTTTACTAATTCCATTCAAAAAGTGAAACTTGTATATTATATTCATTCATTACACACAAACTGATATATTTCAAATGTTTATTTCTTTTAATTTTGATGATTATAACTGACAACTAAGGAAAATCCCAAATTCAGTATCTCAGAAAATTAGAATATTGTGAAAAGGTTCAATATTGAAGACACCTGGTGCCACACTCTAATCAGCTAATTAACTCAAAACACCTGCAAATGCCTCTAAATGGTCTCTCAGTCTAGTTCTGTAGGCTACACAATCATGGGGAAGACTGCTGACCTGACAGTTGTCCAAAAGACGACCATTGACACCTTGCACAAAGAGGGCAAGACACAAAAGGTCATTGCAAAAGAGGCTGGCTGTTCACAGAGCTCTGTGTCCAAGCACATTAATAGAGAGGCGAAGGGAAGGAAAAGATGTGGTAGAAAAAAAGTGTACAAGCAATAGGGATAACCGCACCCTGGAGAGGATTGTGAAACAAAACCCATTCAAAAATGTGGGGGAGATTCACAAAGAGTGGACTGCAGCTGGAGTCAGTGCTTCCAGAAACACTATGCACAGACGTATGCAAGACACGGGTTTCAGCTGTCTCATTCCTTGTGTCAAGCCACTCTTGAACAACAGACAGCGTCAGAAGCGTCTCGCCTGGGCTAAAGACAAAAAGGACTGGTCTGCTGCTGAGTGGTCCAAAGTTATGTTCTCTGATGAAAGTTAATTTTGCATTTTCTTTGGAAATCAGGGTCCCAGAGTCTGGAGGAAGAGAGGAGAGGCACACAAGCCACGTTGCTTGAGGTCCAGTGTAAAGTTTCCACAGTCAGTGATGGTTTGGGGTGCCATGTCATCTGCTGGTGTTGGTCCACTGTGTTTTCTGAGGTCCAAGGTCAACGCAGCCGTATACCAGGAAGTTTTAGAGCACTTTATGCTTCCTGCTGCTGACCAACTTTATGGAGATGCAGATTTCATTTTCCAAATAGACTTTGCACCTGCACACAGTGCCAAAGCTACCAGTACCTGGTTTAAGGACCATGGTATCCCTGTTCTTAATTGGCCAGCAAACTTGCCTGACCATAACCCCATAGAAAAACTATGGGGTATTGTGAAGAGGAAAATGTGATATGCCAGACCCAACAATGCAGAAGAGCTGAAGGCCACTGTCAGAGCAACCTGGGCTCTCACCTGAGCAGTGCCACAGACTGATCGACTCCATGCCACGCCGCATTGCTACAGTAATTCAGGCAAAAGGAGCCCCAACTAATTATTGAGTGCTGTACATGCTCATACTTTTCATGTTCATACTTTTCAGTTGGCCAAGATTTCTAAAAATCCTTTCTTTGTATTGGTCTTAAGTAATAATCTAATTTTCTGAGACGCTGAATTTGGGATTTTCCTTAGTTGTCAGTTATAATCATCAAAATTAAAAGAAATAAACACTTGAAATATATCAGTCTGTGTGTAACGAATGAATATAATATACAAGTTTCACTTTTTGAATGGAATTAGTGAAAATCAACTTTTTGATGATATTCTAATTATGACCAGCACCTGTATATACATACATTCATGCACACACATACTGTACATATGTACGTGTGTGTTCGTGTTACATTATGTCTTTACTTTGAAGGTACTGTTTCTACAGATCGCCACAGTGCAGCTCCCAAAGTAGATTTACTGTATAATGTAAAATGCAAGTATATAGCATTACAGTAAGTTCACAGTATAGTGAACATTGTCTGATATACCTTTCGACCGGTCATGACTGAGAACATGATCCACAATAATGGCCATTATTTCATCAGAAACGAGTCTACAGTCTTGGCCTCTTCTATCTCTTCCTCTGTTTTGCTTCTGTACCCTTCCACCACACATCCTGGCGGATGAGCCTATTTTTCATCACAGTAAGTGGCAAAATGTCAGTCATACATCTTAGCATATGTATGAATCAAAACAGTTGCTCACTTCAAACTTTTGAAGAACAATGTCAACATGTTTTTTTATGAAAAGAGACAAGTTTATTAATAAGTATATTGACAATGTCAATACATATATTAAGAAATTATCTATTAACCACACGATGCAAATTTATTTTGTAATTGTATTCAGGGTCTATGCTCAAGTGTGCATATCCAGTTTTATTTTACAAATATTAAATAAGCACTACTTACTACCCACTACTATTAAAAACTACTAAAGCAACTCTCTGAATTCAACTTTCTAGAAATGTAAGAGCAAAGCAACAGCGTTTTACTATAAACAAATTTAATCTCCAAGCCTTCATCTGACCCTGTTCCAATCAAACAATAATACCTGTGAAAATTCTGAGTGATGGGGTACAACAATGTAATGTTCAAAAGACACAGCCTGATGAATGGTTGCTGTATTGTGTCTTTCTCAATCACTAGCAATAGTACATGACCCCAGAGATACAACAAACCAAGTATATGCTTCTTATTACAAAATGCTAGACATGTAGATGTTAGGAGAATAGTCCAAGATATTGCATTTTTTTTAATTGTTTGGATTGGAACACAATCTGTTCTGAAGTGGCAAGTTGGGATATGAACACTTGATTAGCGTAGTGTTACTAGCTCCTCTGATGATGTTGGGTGGATGGCAATGGTTCTGTCAAAGTCTGCTTTAGTAGCCCCCATGTTAACAGCCACAGCAAAACCCTGAAGCATCTCATCACAGCCAAAACCCTGCATATGGAGACCAACCACCTAAAAAGAAAAGAGGTTTAGAAGTGACTTAAAGAAAATGACTTATTGTAACAGCAAAGAGACTGATCAAATACAATTAAATAATGATTCTTAGATATTTCATACTCATTTATGATCAAAGGACTGATTATGCCCTTACCTTTTCATCTTTGCCAGCACACACCAACTTCATGATGCACTGACTCTTTCGAGTGGTGATGGCGTAATACATGGGGGTGAAAGAAGTGGTATAAACCTTCACGTTGTCCTTTCCCCAGGTCTTGATTGCTTCATCTACAATACATAACATTATTAAATATTCCATTAAATAATATAAACAGATAAAGCTTCTGAATTTAATACTGTATTATTAAAGTGTCCCTATTATGCTATTTTAAAGGTTCTTAATTTTGTTTTGGAGGTCTCCTACAATAGGTTTACATGGATCCAAGGTATAAAAAAAAAAAACAAAAAAAAAAAAACACTTTGCTCTTTGGAGCCTACTTTGCTCTAATTGGTCAGATAGCCCAGTCTGTTGTGATTGGTCTACTGCTTACAGCGCTTGTCAGAAACAAAACAGCCATTACCATATCTGAATTTCAGCTCCGGAGGATACAAACAGTAACGATGGTGACATTTTTTTCCATCGCAATTCCAGCTTGAGTTCTGATCCTTTTGAAGTGCATGCAAAGTGGATTTGCAGCGCTGAAAACAGCGGCATGTCGACAACACAAACTAAACTGTTCCAGACGTCAGCTAGAACTGCAGTGTTTGAGGGCGAGTCAAAGTAGACGTTGTTCACGGGCAGCCAATGAAGACCATAGGCTGGCATTATGCAAATTTATTACATTGTTACGTAGGTATGTAACTTTGGTATCAAGTCAGTACTGAAATTCTGAAAATGTGACGATACCCGCATTTCTGTAGTACCAGTAGTACCGAGAATCCGGGTATATTCGGTACCCACTGATAGGGCTGTGGCAGTATTTACTTGAATATGACATGAGTGAAGCACAAAGCTTTGTTTACTAAAGAAATAATAATAGGTTAGCATAATTGGTAATAGGTTAGCAATTACATGTGACATCGCAGCCATGGAAACATTTTGGTTCATGCCGAATGAGAGAGGTATGCGAGTCCATAAATTTAAGCTTTGTATTCTGTTTTGTGAATCGCTATCTGGTCACCCGGTTATCAGAGAATTTAACAATATTCCATTAGTTATTCCACTGAACATGGAATCTCTGTTTATTTTCCCAAATCTTCACTCACGCAGGGGATTATAAACGTTTCTTCCTTTTGTTCGCTTTTAGGCCTATTATAGGCTATTCGCATTCTTTATTATGGTAAAGTAGAAAAAACACCGTAGGACAGAAACCTTTTTGCTTGCACTCAATTTCTATTTAACACAGTTTGTGCTTGTTATTAGACTTTATAAGGCGCGTCAAGTTTATTTGTATATAGCGTGTTTCACACACGCTGGTGATTTTTACTTTCCCTTTCTCTGGCAGCACTAAATCAAACACAGCCTGAGTGTCTTGCCCCTGCGGAGGATAAAACTCGCTCTTCAGACCTTTTACAACAAGTGTCAGTTGCTTGTAACATCAGGAGATAACATGAAGATATTATTAAAGAGAAATGGTCTCTTTCCTGCTTGTGTCCCACATCCCTCTCAAAGCACAGAGCGGCTATATGACGCATCTTAAAAAACGAATGTTTAAAAAAAAAAAAAAAAAAAAAAATTAACTTTATTATTATTTAGGTTACCATTAGTTACAGATGTACAGATGTATGATTACCATATCATATTTAATATGTCTTTAAAATAGGCTATATAAAATAGTAAAATAGTTCAATAGTAAAATTTTTATGGTATTGGTACTGGAATTTTGGTACCGTGACAACAATATAACAGAGACAATAACTTTATTGCAAACTGCATGAAAGGTAATATTCAAAAAAGCATAACAGGGGCACTTTAAATGATACAAAATTAACATTAACTAAGATTAATAAATGCTTTAGAATTATTTTTCATCATTAGGTCATGTTAAAGGATTAAAGGGTTCACCCAAAAATGAATATTATACCATAATTTACTCACCCTCAAGTCATCCTAGGTGTATATGGCTATTTTTCCTACAAAAACGTATCGCTTCACTTCAGAAGGCCTTTATTAGCCCCCTGAAAGCGTATGGATTACTTTTATGATGGATTTTTTTGGGCTTCAAAAAAATGGTACTGTTCACTCCCATTATAAAGCATAGAAGAGCCAGGATATTTTTTTAATATAACTCAGATTGTGTTTGGCTGAAAGAAGATAGTCATATACACCTAGGATGACTTGAGGGTGAATAAATCATGGGATTATTTTCATTTTTGGGTGAATTAACCCTTTAATTAATTCAGTTAACTAATGTAAACAAATGAACTTTTTGTAGTGTTACCAATAAAAAAAAAATAAATAAATAAATAAATAAATAACTTTATTTAAAAAATTAGAAATGTTCCTTGGTAACTAACTCAAATAAAATAAGTTGAAGTTGAAGTACTAAAATTACTCAAACTAAAACTGAAATAAAAATCAATTAAAGCTATATTTATATATAATAAAAAAATACTGTAATATTATATAAATAAAACTAAAATAACAAAATAGAATATTAAATACTAAAATAGCTACATATAGAGTCTGATGAAAATCTCAAGATACTATAAGAAAGCATTATTTGTACATAAGCTCACCTTCAGTTAGTCCTACTGTGCCAATAGGTGGGTGGCTGAACACAACTGTAGGGATATTATTATAATCAATTTTGGAGTCTGCTTTGCCCTCAAACAGTCGGTGAGCAAGCTTTCTGCCAGCAGCAATAGCAACTATCCACAGAAAAAAGGGAAACAACAACAGCTTAATAGTATAAACTGAATATACATTCCGATTAAACAGATGCCATTAAAGTTTAATCGGAATGTAAAGTTTAACCCCCCCATGTGATCATGAAACCTTACCGGGTGTAAGAAGAGCTCTCCCACAAACATCCCCAACTGCATAGATGCCTGGACGTGTAGTGTTCTGGAACTCATCCACCACGATATGTCCCCTTTCATCAAGCTTCACACCCTGAATAACAATGCACCCTCTGTTATTCATACTTTATCACCAAGTGATACAGTGCAAAGTTAAAGCCTACAATACTATCTATCTAGTGTGGCTCCTGCGATTTAAAGGAATTCTCTGGGTTCACATGAACTTTATCAACAGCATTTCTGGCATCTTGATCCTTTAGTTTATAAAAAGTAAAAATGGTGTGTACACTGTTATAATGGCCTCCAGAGGGTTTAAAAGCAGAAATGTACTGATTGTATTTTTGTTTAGGTATAATTATTAATTTTTCTGTACAAAAGGGGTAATGTTATCCTGTGTGCACAGACAAGGTTGGTAAGAGATTTTATCATACTAGTCTTATGTATTATGTTTAAAGTTCTTGTGTTCTATATTGTGATGCACATCCAACTGAAATGTATTTTGTAATCCCGGACCATTTCAAGTTATTCAGGTATTTATTATTATTATTTTAACTAATAATATTTTACCAATCATATTTATAATAATAACAACAACAGTAATATTAATCAAACTGAAATAAATGCTTACTATTTGACTGAGGTTGAGGCCAGCGGTGTTGGGTTCCCTGCCAATAGCCCAGAGCAGACAGTCCACCTCATGTATGGTGTCCAACTTCTCCTGTGCATCCTTGTCCTCAGGGTCTTTTGTCACCAGTGTAACACTGAGGCCCTTGTCAGTCTTCTGCACTGACTTCACCTGTAAACAATGTATTTTAATATATTGATATAAGATATAGTTCGGGGGAAAATCATAACTGAAAATCTGCCAAACAAACTGATACATCAGACTGACCATCTACATATTACCTTACTTAATACTACTCAGTACTAGTTACCTGAGTATTTTTCCGTAAGTCAATACCCTGATTTTGCAATTCTTTGGTGCAATTTGAGCTTATCAAGGCATCGAAGTTCCTCAGAACCTTGAAAAGAAAGAACACAGTCATTGCTTACTTTGGGCTAACATGACAGTGGCATTTATCCAGGTGACGATAAATGGGGCTCTTACCCCGCCTTGTCGGATGATGATGGACGTTTTGGACCCCAAAGTGGAAAGGATACCAGCCATCTCCACAGCAATATATCCTGCCCCAACTATGACACTACGTCTAGGTGGATACAGTGATCAGTTATTTTATGATAAGATAAGAAAAGACAATAATTTAAGTAAAATTTAGCAATCAATCACTTACTTAGGGCAAGATTCAAGTTCAAAGAATCCATCACTGGTAATGCCTAAACTGGCTCCTGCAATAACATTGAAAATTACAAAATGCAGCTGTTGTCAAAAAATAATTTTAAAGATATAGTTCACCCAAAAATGACATTATTTTTCGTAATGAACAAACATAAGCCCACCTGGCACATCATCCTCACTGACAGTGGACGGTTGGCCACCAGTGGCGATTAAGATATGGGCTGCTGTGTATTTCTTTCCATTGACTTCAACAGTAGGTTCAGGGTCGTCTGTGAACCTTGCATAGCCGTGAATGGACTCAATTTTGGCCTATGAACAACCACAAACAACTTCTCAGTCACATCAATACCAATCTTAAATGTTTAAAGAGGCCATATCATGCATTTTCATAACGCTATTTAATTTTTTCCCTCAAAGGCCGCTTAGTACAACTTTTGTGCTAAAACAACTATTTTTCACCGTCTCTGATGCTTAAATGGGACTATTTTGCTGTCATGCCTTTAAGATTTCTATGTAGAAGATCAAGAAATTTGATTCCTCATGATATGAAAACCATGTTAAATTTAATTTGGTACAAAAAACAAACAGATTTTGTCTTTTATGTTCCACAAATCACTTTGCTGACTGAAAAGTAACATAACACAGCCTACCTTGTCGAGGTTGCTCCGGTAAATCTGATTCAGGCGACTAACGTAAGCATCCCTTTTGCGTTTAATAAGTCTGAAAAAACACATACCAAACGAGTGACCTTTATTCCATTAATTTATTATTGTCATATCATTCAAAATTCGGACAGATGTACTCTCTAACGCTTAAATCGCCTCTACTCAAACAAATTACTCCACCTTATGCTTTTGTGTCTGACAAGATCACCCAAAGCTGCACTGACATTACCACAAAAGGGAAGGAAAACAAATACTGAAAGCTGTAACGAATCAGAGCAAGCAGGAACTAGACTATCCTCAATGATCACAGGAGCAAAAAATATTTTTTTGTGACAAGAATTACCACATCTTCTTACAGAAACAATATCCTCTATGGCAAGCCATCATTACGTGTATCCCTCAAAACTAGTGTCTTTACTAATGTTACTGGTAATTGGTTACACTTTATTTTAAAGTGTCTTTGTTACACTGTAATTATACATTTAAGTAATGAGTAATATGCGAAATGAGAAAGAGAACTCAATTCAGTACTCGTGCGCTGTTTTCTGTGTGCACACGCACAGAGAGCTGAGCCTCAAACAGCTCTCTGTGTAAGCGCACAGAAAACCACTCGCAAGTACTGAATTTAGTTCTCTTTCACATCTTTAAAAATCTCTTGAATGTTTAAATTGACAATACTTAAAAACACGTGCAAATAATATACTTTTGTGATGACACAGCACTGGCCCGCTTTATTTTGTTTTATTGTTACAATGGCTTGCCATAATCCTACATCCACAAAAACCAAACCAAACAACCCAGAAGAAAACCCCCAAGTGTTATCTTACTTACTGCCAGCTAAAATGTGCTTTTGCTCCCTCAAATCCATAGTCTTCATGATCATGGAGATACTCTGCATGAGTGGATGTATTCCACATAACCTGGAAGCATGCAAAAGGACACAATTTTTTTAACATTATTTATTAACAGTTCTGCTTAAATTAGGCAATCAATTAAGTGTAATGATAAAAGTAAAAAAATATCTCTCTCTCTCTATATATATATACCTTTTTAGGAACACAACCAACATTCACCTGCAGCAGAAGAGAAGTTTATTGGCCAAAGTCAATAATATCAGCAGACAAAAAAATGCATAGTTGCTGGACTAAACCATCACACAAAAAAGAGCTGGATCTGGATTTTTCCCAAACACCTCTGTTCATGTGACTAATCCAGCGACCAATTACTGTAAATAACTCGTCTGAAGAACACATCTATATGACTCTAAGGGAAATGTGGTATTGCAGAAGCAAGATGGTCTTTACTCACGCAGGTACCTCCGAGCTTGTGACTTTCGATGACGGCTGAGGTGGCACCGAGTTCAGCCGCCCGCCGCGCGCCGGCCAGCCCTCCGGATCCTCCGCCAATCACCAGAAAATCAAAGCGCGTGACGGATTCAGAGGCCATGCTGCGACTGATGAGTCTACGAGAAGATGACAGCGATCGTCCAAGAGTAAGAAAAGACGCTCGCAGTCGAGCCAACGGGTTTAATATTTCCATAAGCAGGAAGCCAACACCCCGGCCAACGCAGTAGTTGAACTAATGGGAGGGACGTGAAAGCCAATGCTTAGTCATTGTGAATTGACACAATAGTGTGTAAATCCCAGAAGCAAGTCTGGACAATAGTCATAGTTACCCATGCTTATTACTGTCCTTTACTGTCAATCCCATTCCCAATATCCCGGGTGCTCAACTTACCACTGAACACAAACTCACCGATGAAGTGCAGCCGTTACATATATACCTGTAGCGAAAACCCGTTTGCAGTACATTATAAACATTATATTCAATAAATAAAGTGTTGTTGCTTAGATGTGTTGAGTTATAAACTATTTAGGTGTATCTATGCTGCCCATCTTCGTATTCGGCATGGTTTTGTTTTTAACGGAATGTGTCGATGTAAACTGCGAAGTCAGAATGAAAACCAATAGAAGCCGGGCTGAACTGAGCATGCGCGTTTCAGCATGCTGCTACACTGCAGAAACAAACCAAGACAGCAGCGTTATATTAATAGGCTACACATTAATAGCCAATCAAATGTGACATTAAAGGCATTTAACATGTTACAGTGTTGTTCTTTTTAGTTTTTTTATTCATTAAAGAATCCTTAAAAATTATAAGATAATAAGACGTTTCAATAAATTATTCAATAAGACATTTCAGCACCAAATCAGCATATTAGGATGATTTCTGAAGGATCACGTGACACTGAAGACTGGAGTAATGATGCTGAAAATTCATCTTTCCCATCACAATAATAATAATTACACAATAATTAATTACATTTTAAAAAGTTAGTTTAAATTGTAATATTTCACAATATTACTATTTTTGCTGTATTTTGAATCTTTATATGACAGACAACAGATTTGCTAATAGTAACTGAAAAAAAAAAAAAAAAAAAAAGATTCATTTCCATGTATAAAAACTCATTAGTATACCAAAACAAAAAGTAACAATAGAAAAATAAACCTCTATAGAACACATTACAACTTGCTCACCTATGCCTTGACATAAAAATGTATCTTGGTATCCAGTAGGAGAAAAAAATGGACTCCCCTGTCATTCAAATATTTCTGATGACCATTACAAATGAGAGGATGAATCTCAAGTAAAGCATTACATCAGTGTACTTTATTAAACAAGTTACTAATGAAGGGATGGATTCTGAAATCCACTGCCGCTTCATTACATATCTTTTGAGTTATTAACATTTATCTTCCTAAATATAAAATTATATGAATGTCTTCAACTTATGTTAAAGCATTTATTTTGCTTTTCAAACACTAGAGAATAATGATGTATATTGTCTGTTCCTCTCAATGAGAGAAAAGAACATGTTATCAGTATGTTTTCAGAAAGTTTCCTGCTCAGAGAAAAGCTCAGATCAACTTCAACCTTGAAGTAGCTGTGAATCATGTGTATCTATGTATGTGCGCTAAGAGTTCTGTGCAGGTCCTTTGTACTGGTGGACAACTGGCACTCTGCTGGAGAACAGACAGACGCCATGTTATGACCCCAAAAGGACATCCAGTACATAAATCCAGAGTCCCCTCGTCAGCATCCTGACAAAGAGATATGCTTCTGACTATCTGTCCATGTGTGTAAGATTACCAAATTTGTCTATTTTTCTTAGCCAATCAGAATCATTCAACCTGAAGTAATGATGTAGTTAGTTGACTCTGTTAGAGTGTAATTGTTGTGGACATGTGAATGTATGCAGAGCGGCCTAGAACTCTGTGTCAGACTTGAAGCTGGCTTCTGCTAATGAAACTGCAAACTATTCTTCAGTAAAATTTTCTTCAATTTATTACTATTTTTTTAAACTCTGACTCTGGGTCTTCATTCACCATATCTGGTCTTTAACTGTAAAGTGTCCCCTACACTAAACTGAATCAAAGTGATTAGGCGGCAACAAGTCAGAAATGCATTTTTCCCATAAATATTTTCTTTATTGATGAATTGTACAGAACCAAAGAGTTACACAAGGACACGTCTTGAGCGGGGCGATTTCACTGGTCATTCTCGTAGTCCGCGGGGTTCTTTCTTTTGCTCTGTTCATGCGCATGATTGCCCCATGTGTAGGTCATGTACATCAGAATCATGGCTGTAAATAGAGAAGCAGGTTTGTACAAAAGTTTAGTCACTTTAAACAAACAACAACAACACAAAAAGCAGCCTGTGCATTGCTTAATTTTGTCCCAAAATTACTTACGTGGTGCAACCTTGAATACAGATGATTTGAATCGTCTCCATACATTTGGGATTCCCTTGGAAAAGTAGTTTGGGAAAGCCCTCTGCTCAAAGGGGGAAATACTGTAGGTGATCACATGCCTTATCTTGGCCAAATCTCCAAAGTGATGACCCATTGTGCCAAGAAAGCTGATCTAGGAGAAATTAAACCAAGCTACAATTCAGTAATGTTTAAAATAAAATAAGCAGCCAGTTTGTAGACAACAACATTTGACTGTCAATTATTGAATAACTTAAATACATTTTAACAGGTGGTAAATGTAAAAAAATGTGCCATTAAGAATAAATTACTAAAATATATTAAAAAAGAAAACAGTTTAAGTTAGCTGATAGGGTGAAGTTTTAGAGAATGCTTTAATATTTATAATGTATACATTTGAAATATATTGTTAATTATATTAACTAAAACAAGTTTATAAATGTTCCCCTTCAGTATTAATCCAAGTAAAATTTTACATTATCTCATGTAATAATTAGTATTGTTGAATCTTTGTATCTTTTCAATAAACAGTACATTTGAACAAGTCAAAACATCTGTACTATGTACAACATCAGGCTTGGAACATAAAGCTGTAAAATATACAGAGGTGGTTAGTTATTGTACGAAAAGACGTTCTTTGAGTCAGGATAATTTAATACACATAGATGTTACTCATTGAGTAACGAATTGATAGATGATAACGTTACACTGATAAACAAGACTCAAACGTATTTTGTACATCATCTGGCAAAGCTTATAAAATTAACGAATAGAGGAACGTAAAATGATATGGATTAAATAGCTACTTAACTAGCATTAAGTGACAAGAAATGCAGAGAAAACTCACTGACCATTTTAGTCACATTTATAAGCGTTACGTGGCTAGGCTAGCAGCTTTCTAGAAGACCTTGCTTGACATTCATCTCAGTCGCACTGTCTCTGTTTACACACACATTTATACGCCACAAACATACATTCAATCGCTAAACTAAGATAATATCGCTACTTTTACCTCACCAAAGTCAAAACACAAGAACAAGAAAGGATTTTCTGCACACTAACCTCACTGCTTCTTAACACCCTTGTCCAGCTGTGAATTCTACAACTTCCGCGTGTAACCGTGAGTCATATCCGTTTCCTTTTAATTTCATGCTTTCTCATTGGCCGTCCGCTCTACTGCTTCCTGGCTATCGAGACATGTGAAGGTCAGCATAGCGCTGAAACACTGAATATAGTGGCCAGGTATCACCATTAAGGAGCGTTTACTATTCTTCTCCCCAATGGATAATCAAGGAGTCACAGCAGACCCTCAACTGCAGCAGTTTATCGAGATCGAGTCTCAAAAGCAGAGGTTTCAGCAGCTAGTTCATCAGATGACAGAAGTGTGCTGGGTGAGTGTGTTTCTGTCCTATCTGGCTGCATAATGCATCCACTTTATGAGGCTGTACATGTATAGAGAGGGCTGACACTGCACTGCACAGTATCCTGTCTGATCACTGGCATGTTTATGATCTGTGGGTTTGGAAGATGTTTCATTATGTCGTTCAAGCAATTAATTTAAGGTGCTGCCCTCTTTAGACGTGGAGCTTGTGACCCTTTGGGGTTCTCGGTACGATTCACAGCTCACCGAATTCATTTGAACAAAAATACAGTAAAAACTGTAATATTGTGACAAATGATTATTAATTAAAGTAACTATTTACTTTTTTTTTTTTAAATATGTGTGTGTGTGTATGTGTATATATATATATATATATAAAATCTATCAAAGCCACATTTTTAGCAGCCATTACTCCAGTTTTCAGTGTCACATGATCCTTCAGAAATTATTCTAATATGCAGATTTGCTGCTCAAGAAACATTTCTTATTATTATCAGTGTTAAAAACAGTTGTACAAATTGATGAATAGAAAGTTCAAAAGAACAGTATTTATTTGAAATAGAAATTCTTTGTAAAAATATAAAGGTCTTTACTGTCTTAAAAGGATAGTTCACCCAAAAATAAAAATTCTGTCATCATTTACTCACCCTCAAGTAGTTCCAAACCTGTATGAATTTCTTTGTTCTGCTGAACACAAAGGAAGATATTTTGAAGAATGTCAGTAACCGAACAGATCTCGTCCCCCATTTACTACCATAGTAGGAAAAATGGTCAGTGGGGGGCGAAATCTGTTTGGTTACTGACATTCTTCCAAATATTTTTTTCCAAATAGGTTTAGAACTAATTGAGGGTGAGTAAATGATGACAGAATTTTCATTTTGGGGTGAACTATCTCTTTATTGCATCATTGCTGAATGAATACATGTATTAATTTCTATATTTTTACTTAACTTTTAAACATTAGTATATTTTTATATACATGACTAATAAAGAGCTGTATATCTTATTCATGTGATATGTGATGTATGTATAAACAAAAGTAAAAATTTCCACTTCACTACTAATACTAATTTATCTCATGTAATATGTGGTGTAAATCTTTATTGTATCCAATTGTCCAGTTGTGTAGCTCAATCCAAAATGGATGAACAAAAGATTACAGGCCCTTCAAAACTATTATGTGTGGTTTGTAAAATGCAGTAAGGTCATCAGTTGTGGGTTTCTTTGGAGCTCATAGTGTGTTTGTCTTTGCAGGAGAAGTGCATGGATAAGCCTGGTCCAAAGCTCGACTCTAGGACAGAGGTGTGTTTTGTAAACTGTGTGGAACGATTCATCGATACAAGTCAATTCATCCTCAACAGACTAGAGCAAACTCAGAAGAGTAGAGGAACATTCTCAGAGACCATGACAGACTAGTAGAACTTAAGCCACTTGTTGAGGCTTTGTCATGCCAACAAGAACTGTGAGGCAACCGCTATATACAGGATTCAGTAAATTTCTCAAAGACAAAAGTGCCTCTTTTTGTTTTTATTATTTTGAAGGCCATATATTTGAAATCATATGGATGCATGTACAGTCCCATAGCAAGCCCTTTTTACCATCGATGTTATTGACATTTCCCAATTCTAAGACTTTGGTATGAAATTGAGTACACATTTTGGAACATCATCTGAAAAGGTCTCTTTGTACAGACCTGATCTGGAGTTGAGGAAGAGGCTCTGCATTTTACTTTCGTCAGAGTACATACCAAGTACACAATTCATCGTCTTACAGGGAATGTTTCAAGATTTGTGGCTTATTTAGTGTCTGTTGAAATGTGAACTTGAAATAAAAAGACAACATGCTTTCTGCAGTTATTCATATGATGTGTTAAATGTCACAGGAGAAAGCAGAGTTTAAGTTAGACAATGCTCAAGCTTCTTAAATAAATACTAATGAGACTTCTTAGAGGTTTCGGTGTGCTATTTAATAAAATAGCTTAGCAGGCACTTCAGATATACATAGAAAACAATGCACCACCTCTTAAGTTCAGTTGTTGCTTAAGAAAGGATTTTTTCACGTATATAGATATGTGTTCCCTAACACTAGTGTAGGACATTTACACTACTATTCAAAAGTTTGGGGTCAGTAAAATTTTTAAAATGTGGTAAAAAGAAATTATTTTTATTCAGTAAGAATGCATTAAATTGATCAAAAGTGACAGTAAAGACAGTTATATTGTTACAGAAGATTTCTATTTCAAATAAATGTTGAGTTTTCTATCCTGAACTGAACTGTTTTGAACTTTGCCATCACAGGAGTAAATTCAATTTGAAAAATATTTAAAAAAGTAGTTTAAAATTGTAGTAATATTTCACAATATTACTGTCTACTGCATTTTTAAACATATACTGTAAATGCAGCCTTGATGAGCATAAAAGATTATATTACAGAACCATAAAAAAAATCTTACAGACCCCAAACTTTTGAACAATAGTTTGTAAGTAGTCAAACACATTTTATTAAACAATATCATACTTTTATTGAACAGATGAGGCATTAATATAAAGCTGATCAATTTAAAGTGCTTGATATGAATGTAATCATACATATATCCTTTTTTTCCAAAATATATTTATTGGCAAATCATATGTATTTTCTAAACAAGGCTGGTTTGGACATAAAATAAATAATATAACAATTCAATAAGACTGTACAGCAAATATTTAAACATTATGCCTCTACATCAGGATTTTTGTTTTTAAAACAAGTGATTGAGAATGTCATCGTTACTCTGAAAATATCAACAGTATGAAATTGTAAAAAAAAAAAAGAAAAAGAAAAAAAAAGGCAAGATGAAAACTTAAAATATTGTAGATGGAAGATATGTAAAACAAGTACCTTGTTGAAAACACAAAATGCTAAAACACAAAAAAATGCTAATTAAAGTACTCTCACAGTATTAATGGTCTGCAATGTATATTTGTACAGTAGCATGTAGAAAATCATCTGTATTTTAGTAGTCACTCACACGAGGAATGACAATTTTTGCTAATATTATTCTAGGTAATAAATGTACCATTGCTCCTCTTGTCTAAACTCTCAGGAAAAAAGCCCTTTGCGCTTCTTTCTTTACTCAGATTGCTTTTATCCACAGTAATTCTCTCGTCAGTTGGTAAGGCCACATACTGTTGGCCCCACGTGCTGCCTTGAAGTCCGTGGTGCAGATATAAAGGTAGAGAATCCAAGCTAAAGTTAATGTCCTTAAATGCATGGAGAAGGAAAATGCCAATGATGATGGTAAGAAAGCCACTAACAGTCCCAGCAGCCCCATCGGTGGACATTCGAAGCCACTCCTTAAACAAGATAGCTGAACAAGCCATGACGGATATAGTGAAGAAGACATAATAAATAGGTGTAACTATAGAGGTGTTGAAAATGTCGAGGGCTTTATTAAGGTAGCTTATCTGGATACTGATACAGATCACAAGACATATGAGCAGAGCCCAGAACAGTGGCTCTTTCAGCACAGCTGTTCCAGCGAACAGCTCTTTGATCCCAATGCCAAGGCCTTTCACACAGGACACAGATAATGAACCAATCACAGAGCAGATGAGGATGTACACCAGTACATTTTTCTGACCATAGCGAGGTGCGACAAAGATGATCAGGGCCAGGCTACTTACGACAATGCAGACAGCAAAAGCGATGAATCCTGTGATACATGCAAGAAAGACGACTTATAAAAAACAGTATGCTCATGGGATGCTATAGTGTATTTGTAAATTAGGTAGAACACTACCTGGATCTTTGAGTTTCTCTGCCATTGCTGTCAAAGAAGCAACCTCTTCTTCTTGCGGAGCATGGAGAACCATAACTGTGGAACCGAAGATGCACAGCACACAGCCAATTTTCCCATGGATATTCAGCCGCTCACTCAGGAAGTATGATGAGAGCACAGCACTGATGACGAAAAAAATAAGGTTGTACATTTTAGAAAAATAATTATAGCCCGTACAATCCCAAAAGTGTTAGGTAAATACAATTTTTTAAAGAAATTGATACTTTTATTCAGTGAGGATGAATAAAATTAATCAAAAGTAACAATAAAGACTAAATAAATGCTGTTGTTTTGAATTTTTTATTCAATGAAAAAATTATAATTCCCCAAAAATATGAATCAACAGAATAGTTTTCATCATGTGACACTGTAGACTGGAGTAATAATGACTGCTGAAAATCTTACGGACGCCAAACTTTTGAACAATAGTGCATCTCTATCTGTGACTGCAATTTTTGAATGGTGGTGTACTAGGTAAATTTACCTGACCAAAACACTCAGCGCTCCCAGGGGTGTTACTAATGTGGCAGGTGCAAATGCGTAAGCTGCAAAATTTGCTGCCTCACCTATTCCCACTAAAAATAAAATACACGACAAGGCAAAAGATTGTGATTAGGGTGTTCATAATGACAGATTAATGTGATTAATTGCCAGTGTTGGGGTACTTGAGTTACGTAATCAGATTACTTTTTAAAGTAACAAGTAATGCATTACTTTTTCAATTTACATCAAAATATCGAAGTTACTTTTTCACATTTATTGACCGACAGCTCTCCTGTCCCCATGTTGAGAGAAATAAAGTGCAAAGGTGTTGTATGCGCTCTGTAAACATGATGGTTATTGTAGTTCTAGACTAAATGTGATCATGCATTTACTCATCTCACTTGCACAAAAACATTCAGTATTCCTCAAAATGAAAATAAATAGTGAAAAGCAATCTTAAAATTTTACACAAACCTGTAATAATTAAATATATTAAATTACACAAATATACTTTATGTATTTAATCTCACTTTATTAACCAATGTCTTTGCTGCTGATCCTCAATGATCCAATTTAACCATAACCATTTTAAAAATTACTTCTCCTGTATCCTATTTTTATTTAATCCAGAATGGCAGCACAGATGTAAAGGTTTGTTTGAGCTGTGCCCTGTACTGTACAGGCGTAAATATGCATTTCCTTCAGCATGAGGCTTATTCACTTCCAGTGTGAAAGGGCCTTATCATGCCAAAAATAAAAAAAACTTTTTTGTTATTAAAAAACAATGAAGCCCAGCCCAGGTGAGAAAAAGTAATGCAAAAGTAATGTAACGCATTAATTTTTAAATAAAAAGTAACTAAGTAACACAATTAGTTACTTTTTTTAGGGAGTAACACAATATTGTAATGCATTAATTTTAAAAGTAACTTTCTCCAACACTGTTAATTAAGAAGATCTATAAATCCACATACACTGATCATATTTACATGCACATCTGATTAAGGTCCATATTCTGGTTAATCCCTATAATTCATCTTTATTAATGACAAATAAATACATAAAACAATAATGTCATACTTGATATAAGCCCTGCCCACCACAACCATTCTTTCAGGTATGCATATCCACCCTGACCTGAATAATGGAGAAACAGACTGGATTAGACAGCACAAGAAAAAGGAAAATCAATCATAATGTCAAAAACAAACAAAAAACAATGCAATTCAAATACTGTATAATAAAGTATTGTGCAATGGTAGGTCAGTCGGTAAATTCCAATCACCCACCTGCTCTAGTAGAGCCATTTTTTGCCAGTCGTAAGAGGCCTTTCTTTTTCAATATAAAGCTACCACCGATGAAGATAGTGGAACTTACAGCGAGTGCCAAACCAATGTAGAAGTCAGAGCGGTTTGCAGCATCCATCTGAACGTAGTTGTAATAGAAGAACTAGATGTTGAATTTGGCTATTAGATATTTTAGTTACATCGACAGGGCTGTCTAAAAACCTGCCTACCTAGACAAAGTCTAGGTAGCCAACAGCCACAGAATAAAATAGGAAGCGAATAGGATCATGTGACTCACTCCTGCTTTTCACATCGCCAGTTCTTCAAAACAATAAAACATGAAATTTCACTGTAGATTATTTGTTCATCTGCTCTAAATATTTATAACTACAGGAAATGCATGATCACAGCATTCACAGAGGTCAAGCTACTTATTAGAATGATTTAGGTCGATTTTGGTTAGCGCACTAAGCTTTAATGTATTTTACGCTAGCAAGCATTGTCGTTTCATGTTACGGTACTTAACATTAAAGAATACTTTTAAAAGACTATAGAAATTTAAATAATTCTGAAAATAACTAACCTTGCATTCGTATCGTCCATCGGTGGCAGTTTAGTCTCGTGTGAATAAACTTCCTGTTGAAGTTACTGTAACTCGGGTTGCCAGATATTTTTTATTAACTTCCCTATTGTCAAACATGGTCAGTCCGCTGCCTAGTCTGTCTGGACATTTTGGGGAATTGATCTTTTCTTCAGCTATATGAAACCATTCTGAGACAAATGCTACATTCCAGGGTTTATGATAACTTAAACTACATTTGTTGAAACTGTAAAATTCTGCTTTTGAAACTCTTCAAGTGTGTAAACATTAATATCAAATGTTTCATTTTTATCCTTTTCCAGAGTTTAAAATCAGCATTTTGTATTTTGAACAACAACAACAACAGTTATATGATAATGATAAAATATAAATAAAAACATTTATGTAACATGGAAATTAATAGACCAGGTCGGGAGACCGGAATTTTTTATATTTTTATTTTCATCCAAATTATGTTTCAGTGTAAAAAGAATCTGCACTCGTAATTAAGTGTTTACTGACATTAATGAAGACAAATGTAATTTGTAAAAGAAGAGTAAAAATCAGTGGAGCCAGAGGAATACTGTAAACTGCTCTCATTTTATTCAGTACACAGCTAGATGAAAAAGAAAAAGTCTAATCTTTAATTAAATATCCATCAGATTTCAACCACAGGAGAGAATGTGATATGAATAAAAAATATTTACACAACAAGCCTGGAAGATTTCTTCTAGAGATTGTTTTACTAAAGTTTACTTCTATATTTTTGTATATCAATACACAGCCTAATCAATACACAGTCATGATGTATGTACATTACAGTCCTAAATTTGTATTGTTGTTGCTGCTGATTATTATAAATAAAATAGTTTTTGATTTATATATTAAACTGAGGGGGATTTTATAGCATAGCTTGTAAGACTGCAATATTAAATGAAAAATCACATTCCTTTTTTTCTTGCAACATTTAAAACTCAAACAAAATTATCCAAGACATATGTAACTCGGCATTCACATTATTAGGTTCTTAGTTGAAAGAAATTAATTGAGGAGGTTATTCAAGACAAGTTACATAATAATTATTTCTATTGCATATGGTGGACTGTAACCTTAATGTTCAAGGGTGCACAGTAGTTATGTCTATTACATATTGAAAAGCAAATCCTTGATGGTAATGACAAGATCCACAAATGTGGGCCGCTCATCTGGTCTCTACAAGAAAGAAACAAAAAAGAGAGATGGACATTAACAGGCACTGTATTAACAGATAAAAAGTTTTAATTCACAAAATGTTTTGACTATTAGTATAAAGCTGTGTATACCTCATGCCAGCAGCTGTTCATAATGGAATAAACTTTGTCATTGGCCATTTGTGGGCGATAAAGCCGGTGACCTGAAGAAATTTTCTCTACTATCTCGGTGTTGTTCCACCGGTCATATGGCATCCTGCCCAGAGTGTACACCTCCCACATCAAAACACCTGCCAGACAAATAACATAAGAGAAAATGAAACAGTTGGTTTGACAGAAGGTAAAGTTATGCTGGGAATACAGTGGTGACGCACCAAATGCCCAAATATCTGACTTGCTGCTGAACTTGCAGTAAAGAAGGACTTCAGGAGGCGACCAGCGCACTGGGAACTTTGAACCAGCAGAGCTGGTGTATTCATCATCCAGAACATACCTGTATGGACATAAATAATTTCTATGTAGAGAGAAAGTATGGTGAATTGTGCTTAAATAGTGTTGTCTGCCATGTATACAATTACCTTGACAATCCAAAATCAGTCACTTTAATGGTTCCATTTGAGTCTACTAAACAGTTCCGAGCAGCCTATGAGAAAAAAACCCCAATAGTTTACACCTTTTTTAATGGTAAAATATCTCTTCTAGTTGGCAAAGAATATTTTTGTGTTACACGGACCAGGTCTCTGTGGATGTACTGATTGGCTTCTAAGTAGGCCATGCCCTCGCTGACATCTTTACACATCTCAAGGAGAAGAATACTGGAGGGGTGCTGCAGGTTCTCCCGTAAGTAATTCAGCAGACATCCATTGGCAAGATATTCTGTGACTATATAGATGGGACGTTGTTTTGTGCAGACGCCATAGAGCTGCACCAGGTTTTCGTGACAGAGTTTCCTATTATGCAGCAAAAAAATGATTATAGAAAAATAAACATGAATGAATGAATAATCAAGTGTATCAACAACTTTGATCGCAACCACAGATGGAGAAATGGTACCATTCAAAAGTTTGGGGTTGGTAAGACTTTTTAAAGGTGCAATGTGTAAAATTTGTAAGGATATATTGACAGAATTGCAATATAATATTCATAACTATGTTTTCAGTGGTGTATAAAGACCTTACATAATGAACCGTTTTGTTTTTATTACCTTAGAATAAGCCGTTTATATCTACATACACCACATGTCCCCCCTCCATGTCAAGCCGCCATTTTGCGCCAGCATGTTTCTACAGCAGCCCTAAACGGACAAACACTCTACAGAGTGCGTTTAGTCACTATGTTGTTCTTCTTCTAAATTGTTAGTTTTTTTTAGAGGCAGCTTGCATTGTCACTGCTTTGAATACACACAAAGAAGTAGTAGTAGTAGTAGTCATCATCTGGTTTATTAGAAGCAGAGACCGTTCTTTGTTAGAAGTAAGAAGAAACCTCATTGCTTTACTCTCTGCTGTCACAGACGACATCTTTGACTTTTGTCGGCAAGAGGGCCACCGTAGCTTCTCTATTTTGCTTCGAAAGGGAGGGGTGAACTGCTGTTGGTTGCAGTTTGCAACCTCACCACTAAATACCGCTAAAATTTACACACTGCACCTTTAATGTTTTTGAAAGAATCTCATGCACTGCCAAGGCTGCATTTATTTGAGCCAAAATATAGTACAAAGAGTAATACTGTGAAATATTATTACAATTCAATATAACACTGTTCTGTTGAAATATATTTTAGGAGAGCACTAATGTATGAACTGAATTTGGTGACAGTACAGTGTGTTACAGTGAAGTTATTGAGTATTTTTCATAATATAAAATTAGCAAAAAGGTTTTGCACTTTTCAGACGGTCCCTTAACACCTGTCTCTCCGCCGCCTGCTTATAGTGACCAATTTATATATTATAAAGCACATTTGAGAAAATTGTGTTGTTGTAGCTCGTTGTCTAGGTTACTATGATTGGAAATAGCCAACTTTACTGAACTGCTTTACTTAAGCACTGACTGCATTTCTGTATATTTGAGTCCAACAAGTTCAAACTCTATGAGTCGCGCATTATTTGTGTGCATTATTAATGTATGGAGCTGACTGAAACACTACTGCCAGCCAGCGGGACATTAAAGAGGAAGTGTTTGTCCGAGCTCACAGCAAGGGAACGATAATATCTTTGCGAGGGAACGCAAAAGATTTGAAAAAAAAAAAAAAAAAAAGAAAAAAAAAATTTTTTTTCCTCCCATCCCAATTTTTTTCCACCAACACGTCCCTTTAGGGGCTCCGTACGTTTTCAGGGAAGAGTAGATATTTTATCCCATTGCATGATCATTTGGTGTAGAATTCCGTTTATAATGTTGATCTGGTTACCGTGAAAACAGTGTCACGCGCTAGGCACGTGCTGCTGCTTCAGCCATCATATGGTAGAAAATGTCCAAATAAAAAAATGTGTTCAACAAGCTGACAGAAGTCGACCAATTTCTTTGTTGGAAGGATGTAAATGTAACTGTAGTTTTAATGTTTTCTTGGTAAATATTCACTTTCCCATATGACCGCGGAGGAGAATCGGATGGGCATTCAGCGGACATTTTTTTTTTTTTTTTACAGTCTATGACAGACACCGACACAGTGTATTATTATTATTATTATTATTTGTATTTATTTCAACAAATGACAACCAAAATCAAACCCATAGAAGCTCGTGAACAGTTTTGTAGTGTCTACGTGCAAGTTACTCATTTACAAGCAGAGTAAGAGTCATACTCGCAAATGTAATGTTAATTATTAAAACAAACAAAATACAACACTTTCAAAAACACTCAGCTTTGTGATTATTTTATTGAGTGATAGGGAGTGGGTTCAATCAGTGACATTATTAGATTTGATAGTGATTAGTGTTTTTACACGTAGAAAAGGCGAAAATTGTATTACACCATCCAGGGTATCACTTTAGAATAATGGTCCGTCATTAATAAGTAACTATGCAGGAAGTAATGCAGGACAAATGAGTAGTACTACATTAACACTTCAGCTACTACTATTAACTAATATAGAAACAAGCTTAACTAATCAGTAAGTAATATCACA
This sequence comes from Elopichthys bambusa, assembly GCA_037101425.1. NCBI lineage: Eukaryota > Metazoa > Chordata > Actinopteri > Cypriniformes > Xenocyprididae > Elopichthys > Elopichthys bambusa. Next base: position 20,816,148 of record CM074447.1, on the reverse strand, counting down.
TTTAGAAGATAGTTCCTTATTAGCCAATCAATAATTACCTATTGAGATTACCATCATTAATAACTATTAACTAACGGACAAATTGTAAAGAACATTATCGTGTGTCTGAGACGTAATCTTCATCAAGTCATCATTTTTACTCTGAATATAGTCATAAGATGCATCATTAATTACTCAAGTGTTACCTAGTCACTATGCAGGAACTACTAGTGATCAGAACCATTAATGTTGTGATTAGTAATTAATTAGTAATTCTTTATCATTTGTCATAGTTACCTATTAGTTCTTAATGATGCCAATCTCCTTCTCTAATTATTGATTAGCTAATAAGGAACTATCTTAGTCCTAAATTTGATATTACTTACTGATTAGTTAAGCTTGTTTCTATATTAGTTAATAGTAGTAGCTGAAGTGTTGTACTACTCATTAGTCCTGCATTACTTCCTGCAGTTACTTATTAATGGCGGACCATTATTCTAAAGTGTAACCCCATCCAGTTTTTTCCCTGAACGATGATGTGAGCTCCTGTTGCAATTCTCGATTCAGCATAAATGACCTACAGAAAATCAAAAATACTGCCCTTAACGTCACTAGTACAAAGGCAGCGCGATATAAACAAACCCAGCCCTGAGCGCGGCGCGACGGCAGCTTCACATTCTCTATATCTACCTCCTCGATGGCAGTCTTTTTAATTCAGTAGAAAAATCGCTCCTCCTCATAAGGTTCATGTCCGAAATATGTTGTGATTTTCTGTTTATACCTTTCTAAACCAGCACAGTACGGACTTTTCCCCATCTCTTCCTTTCTAATTTTTACTGCTTGCCCTACACATTAATTTCACGTGTCACCAGAACCACGTGATTGCAAACAACGTATTAAAAATAATATTATTAATAATAAAATTATATTTAAAAAAACTTTTGAATAGTAGTTTATACTTACATCATAACCTTGGCCTCCTCAATGAAGTCATCCTCTGACATTGAGCCCTCTTTGACCATTTTAATGGCCACGTCATGGCGGCCTTGCCATTTCCCATACTTTACCACTCCAAACTGACCATTGCCAAGTTCTCTGATAAATGTAAGTTGACGGGGGTCGATCTCCCAACTTCCTGGAATGAAAAGTAGTGGGAAAGGGCAATTTTAGCACATTGTTTTAATCGACAGCATTCACAACTCTCAGAACCATACAGCTAAATATTTACATTTATATTTTTATGTTTATATACTCAGCAGATGCGTATATCCAAAGCATTGCATTCAAGGTATGCATTTTATCAGTACACGCATTCCCTAGGAATCGACCGTTTGACCTTGGTGTGATTAGCGCCATGCTCTAACAAATATAAACTTACCATAACCCAGACCAGCAGTGCAGGGAGCATTCTGAGCCCGATTTGACACAATGTATTTTAGTCTGCTCACCAGACCTGAAACAGACACATTTTCTTTGATTAAATACCTTTCGAGACATAATTTGTCATTGTGTATTCACATGCGAGTAGTTAAGGTTACCTGCTGCGTTGTGCTGGTGGTAATTAATAAGGTCTGGGATACTGCAAAAATTGTGCTTCTCCGCTAGATAGAACTGGCCTTCTGCAGTGACACATATGTTGTAGTGTCTGCAACTGCCAACAGCCTCCCTGGAGAGAGACCAGAAATGAAGTTCACACAATCACTTGGGATTCAAGTCAAACTGTAAATCTGTTTTACAAAGAATTTAAGACAGCAACAACACAGTCCTGTGACAATTTATACAGTGTGAAACATGAACTGTGATAGGACTTATCCTAGTTTTGCATGAAGAGATTTACATCTCTCTTCTGTAGGGTCAGTGTTCCACTCTCATTTTGATAAGTTAACCGTGAAACAAATGTTTAGATTGATCAAACTCACCCACCAGCCTTGGTGAACACAGACACAGTGTATTTTCCAGTGAATTTGCCAGAGTCTCTCACCAAGAAACCGCCATCTTTATTCTGTTTTTGTTTTTTTAAAGATAACATTTCAGAACATACTGTATATTAAACAAATATATATGGTTAATTCAAGTCAGTGTGCCAATGTTTATTATCATGTCAATGTAAAAAATGTGGCACATTTTATTCAAAATCAACCTATAACCATTGCCACCATTGTTCTATACTTACTTCTGTTTTCAGTAAATTCTCTGCCTGGCTACGGTTGATGTTCTTGCAGTACCAACTACGAGATAGATATGAAATAATCTGTTATAATCAGTTACAATGTAGCTGGACTGTGTTTATAAAGTTCAAAATTGTTCACCTTTTCAAACTAGTGTACAAAGCTATAGTTGTCCATTTTGTTGAATGTATACTTACTCATATTTCTCCAATCCATTCAAGGCCTGAGCGATGTAGTTACTTGGGATGTAGCCTTCTTTTCTGTAAACAGTGTAGGAGATCACTAATGCTTTTTATCTAAGAGAACACAGTCCTAATTGCACAGCTAGTTCCACCTGACTACCTTTTACCCACAGCCTGTAAAAGTTTCCCCAGATATGCAAATAATTTGACAGCAGTTCATGTGTTTATCAAATACATTCTCCATTAGCACATTTAGACAATTTTGATAGAGAACAGATAGATCAAGCATTACTAGTCATATACTTATTCATTTTGCAGTCTCTTACCCATATTTATCTCTGGCTTTAAACCAGTTGGGATCGTTGATTTCTAAGAGTGTGTACTCCTCATCCTTTCTCAGCTCTAGATCATGGGGAGTCATTGGTGCATACTCATATTCAGCTATAACAGTCATGCCCACACTGAAGCCTGGGGGTTGCATGGGTGGTTGGGGTGGGAGAGGCCTGGGTGGCTTTTCCTAAAACAAGAAGGTAACAGATAATTTCTCAAGGCTAAATCTAATGGTACGTTATGTATGTACTGTCACTGACTGGATAAACTGGTAACTGACCTCCTCGGGTGTTGGTGGAAGAGGCTTTCTGGAATCACGATTCTTGGAACCTCTTTTGAAAAACCCTTAGAAGTTGTTAAAGAGATGATATTTACTGAATAAATACAAATTCAGTTTGTTTAATTAGCATTAACTATTAAATATTACACCATACTTAAGTGTTAAATTAGTAAAGCAATGGTGCCTTGTTGAATACGGATGGAAATATCAAAGAATCCTTATTGTGTAACAAATCTTTATGCAGTGTTGTTCAATGAATGATTCTCTTAGTACTTTTAGGTTCAATAAATGATTCTCTCAGTACTTTTTTATTATTTCAATAGTAAATACATTTAAAACCATTCAAAATGTGTGTTTACACAGACTTTATAGGTAGCATAAATGCAAAATAATAATTGGCCTTAGAGGGATAGTTCACCCAGTGTCACGGACTTACTGGTTTGCTTTCATTTTCATGAACTTTTAGTTTGTCTCAGTTACCTGTTTTCATTTGTTCCATTTTCCTGCTCTTCATATGTTACCATGGTTTTTGATTAACTAGTTGTCCCTTGTTCATCACTGAATTCATTCACCCTGTGTATTTAAGTTCCTCATTTCATTCAGTTCTTTGTCTGGTATTATTTGTGTGTTGTGTTCAAGCTATTTCGTTTATGTTTCTTGCTATTGGATTACCTGAGTTTACTTTGTTTAATAAAAGGACATATAATTGATCTTCGCCTCTGCTCATCATTATCGGGACTAAAACGTGACACCCAGAAAATGAAAATTCTGTCATTATTTTGTTTTGTCTATTCAACAGCATTACTGTAATTACGAGATGACAACACAAGACGTTTTACTCTGAGCTGCTCGCAGAATCGGAATTATGCATTTATGGCAACACTATTAACGCCATGGTACAAGTTGGAACTCTCTGAAGTTAACAAGTTGTAATTAGGAGTTCTACAAGGACGTGAGCGTTTTTTCAAGTCAGAATCTCATAATTATGGTGATTTCAAAAGGGCATGAACACACCTAATGATGACAATTTTAATTTTTGGGTGAACTTTCCCTTTAATCAAATCAAGCCACCTTTATTTTTATATAGTGCTTTATGCAATACAGATTGTTTAAAAGCAGCTTTACAGTGATAACAGGAAAATGATCCAATGATGCAAAGAGAGTTCATTTCAGCTGTACAGCAGCTCTAAAAAACAGTATCATTGTTCAGCTGAAGTCAGTTTGGTGTTGATTCAGTTTCGTTGTAAAGATAAAGATAATTATTAAATTAGTTAATGTCATCTATATGTCATCATCCAGCTCAGTTCTCAGTTTAGATTCACTAAGAATAACCGGCTTGTATGAGTCATTTATTGAAAATCGGACTACACTGGTCACACAGGAGTTGCAGATGTATTGCTGGAAAGACTGTAAGAAGATTGTAATATTTCTTCCGATTCGGCAAGAAAAAAAAAATCTACCTTGAGAACCATTAACAGATCCAAAAATTCTGAACTCTATTGTGCAGCAGTGTTTAATTTATTTTCACACTTTAGTTTTACAGACCTCCATTTTTGGTCTCCAGCACCCTGCAGCCCATGGCCTGCTTCACCTCCTGCTGGCAACACTTCCATAAGCCATCCTCCCAGAAGCACGGGTGATACTTTTGCATCAGGTCCTTGTTGAACCGCACCACTTTAAGACAGGTACATTGTAAACCATTTTCATAGAATAAACACAGAGTTTTGCATATGACTTGAATGTTGTGTTATGGAAAGCATTCATGCTTTTCTCTTTATCTTTCCTATAATGTAGTCCACATAAAGGTGGCTTACAAATTTGAATAGACTTTGTGATAATGACTTAAAATAAATACTGACCATTTTTTAGTTCATGTATCCAGTGCTTTCGAATTTGATCCGATTTAGCAAATACATAAAGGGGACCTTCGTCATAGATTATCTGCGAGAGAGAGAGAGAGAGAGAGAGAGAGAGAGAGAGAAAAAACACACAAAGTTATATATGTCTTTAGATGAATCAACTGTTGCATTTCAACATCATATATACTATTGCTAAATGTTTCCTCTTTCTTTTGAAGCTTTACTGCACAGGAGGTTTATGCTTAGCTTTTTTTAGTGCTATTTTTGAAGACTGCAAAATAGTCATACATGTTTTCATCAAAAGTAACGTTATATAAAGATGTATAAATACATGTAGCTCATAATTTTTAAGCAATAATCTGAAAACTGAAAACCACAAAATGTTGTTGTCTGACGCATTCATTTCCTGGTTCCCTTTCTGTTTGTCGGTGGTCTAAGGATGGAAAACTCACTTTTTGTGCTTAAGTTGCTGAAGCTGAGTACAGTGTTTTTGTGTGCCTGGCAATTTTACAGTGTCAGCAGCACCTGTTAAATTCTGTTCTTCCTCTGATTTCAGACTTTGAAGAGGAAAGGTTTCACTTCTGCTCTTATCATGGCTGAAATACCTGAGTAGTGTTTCTTCTTGCACTCTATCAGCTCCATAATATTTATACCAGCCCTAAGATGTTATCAGATGTTATCATTTACTAGACAGCTAAGTTCCCACTTAAGTTTGTGAAGAAGTATGTGTAGTCTTATTATTTGCAGAGACCCACCTGAAAAGGGAAGAGTCGGTCAGGAGGTGCGCTGTCTTCTGGTAAAACAATCTCCACACATTTGATCTTGTCAATGTCCACATAACCTTTCAGGCTTTTCCTCTTCTAAACGGTGAATAGGATTATGATATCAAAAGGTTTAAAATCGCAAAACATTATGGTTTAAATATATTAAAGTCACAATGTAACGGAAGTAGAGTCACATCATTTATTCTGTATTGTGACGTACATCCAAGTGAAAAGGGTTATCAAAAATTAGATCAATTTTGAAAACAGAGTGAATTTCCAATTCATGCCAACTTTAAAATAAAGAGTTCTTTTCCTAACATCTACTGTTATGCTAAGAAAATGTCAAATACATACACACCCCTTTTTCGGCATCATAGTCGTAGTAGGATATTTTATCCTGAGTGAGTACAAACAGCCTTTCTTTGAAGTTTAAAGGTGAGGTCTTCTTCTTCTGCTGGGACCGTTTTATAAAAATCTCCTCCAGAATGCTGTCTGGCATGTTCGTTTAAATCTGTGTGAGCTTTGGGGGAAAAACAAACTGTTATTGTTAAACATATTTCATGTCTTCATTGATTTCATGATAGTTAACTTTTTAAATGATGAGATACTCTATATTGGTTTTGTTAAATATGTATTTAGTAGTGCTGTCAAATTGACTAATCACGATTAATCACATCTAACACACACACACATACATACATACATATATACATATATATATATATATATATATATATATATATATATATATATATATATATATATATATATAAAATCTATTTACACACTTATGTTAGATGGGATCAAGATTAATTGATTTGACAGCACTAGTATTTAGCATTTAAATATGTAAATATTTATTTGGTTTTCTTAAAGGGTTAGTTCACCCAAAAATGAAAGTTATATAATGTTATATAAGATGTTCGTTCATCTTCGGAACACAAATTAAGATATTTTTGATAAAATCTGATTGCCAGCAAGATCATTTCCGTATTCAGTGCCCAGAAAGGCACTAAAAACTAGGGATGCACAATCCGATACTCAGGTATCGGCTCCGATACTGCCATTTTTGCCGGATCGGGTATCGGCCAGATGGGACCGATCCAAATCCGATATTGTGCGTGTACTATTCTGTGTTATTGTTAAGCTCCACAAAAACATTAAAAAGCACCATAAAGTTCCATAGTTTAATATGAGATACAGATAATTATTTAAGTCGTTAAATTAAAGTTCACGTAAATGCCTCCCTCAGCTGCGGCTGTCAGTCATTCTCCATTCAGCATTCAGACTGCGTGTCGCGTTCGGTTATGACAGTCAACACAATGAAACTCTCTCCAAGATGAATCAATGTTTCTATTATTATACTTCATCTGTAGACAACGACACCGGTAATACAATACGCATCAATATATCTTCACTTTGTGCTTTGAACCTTTCAATGCGGAGCGCTGCCATACTAAAAACATATTTAAAACAGTTCATGTGAGTATAGTGGTTCAACCTTAATACTATAAAGCGACGAGAATACTTTTTGTGCGGTTAAAAAAAATAAAATAAATAAAAAATAGCGACTTTATTCAACAATATCTAGTGATGGGCGATTTCAAAACACTGCTTCATGAAGCTTCAAAGCTATATGCATCTTTTGTTTCGAATCAGTGGTTCAGAGCGAGTATCAAACTGCCAAAGTCACGTAAACTATTGAAATTTTGAAACACTTATGACGTAATGAAGCCTCGTTTACTGAAATCATGTGATTTTGCCGCTCTGAACCACTGATTTGAAACAAAAGATCCGTAAAGCTTTGAAGCTTCATGAAGCAGTGTTTTGAAATCGCCCATCACTAGATATTGTTGAATAAAGGTTTTTTTGGCGCACAAAAAGTATTCTCGTCACTTTATAATATTAAGGTTGACCCACTGTAGTCACATGAACTGTTTTAAATATGTTTTTAGTACCTTTCTGGGCATTGAAAATGGCTCAGTGAGGCAATGGAGGCCTCACTAAGCCATTGGATTTTATCAAAAAATTTCTTAATTTGTGTTCCGAAGATTAACAAAGGTCTTACGGGTTTGGAGCGACATGAGGGTGAGTAATTAATGACAGAATTTTCATTTTTGGGTGAACTAACCCTTTAATATGTTTTTATGTCCCCTGCAGTCAAACCACTCTGCTTTTATATCTTAGTATCTAATGGTAGCATTTATGCTAGACCAGTTTTCCATCAGGTCTGTACAATGATTTTGCTTGTCTAAAGCTGAAGATGGATTTAGGCAGCAGTGTCTGATTTGAAATGGTTTGCATGAGCCCTCCTGTCAAAGTCAATGATATCCTTTGTTGCCAATATTTCCTCCTGTAGATCATGAATGCTTCTTCCTGATCTGATCTAAGCTGTGAACCCACAAACTCACTCATCTTTTCACTGCATATCAATATCTCACTATGTACTCTTCACTATTTACAAATCAAAACTGAACGTCCACAATCTTCTTTCCTAAAAGTCTGCGTCTTAGTTAAATAAGGTCTTGGGAACAATGTTCTTATTCAATATTGATACTGTAGGTTGAAATATTTATGTAGGCAATACAAAACAAATACTTCGCACTACTACTTGGACAATCATCTTAATGTTACACAGCATCATAAGGGCAGCATTGAATCCAGCAAATAGATGAAAAAGAATGTATTGAGGAAAAAAAGCATTTGTTAATCATTGAATTACCTTGTTGATGAACTTTTTAACTGAATACAGCTTTTAGGTTTGCACTACAATATCTAACCTAATGTAACTTCACACATTTACATGAATCAATAAAGATTAGCCTACAAGGTTGACTAGTTTTTGCTCCAGAGAAGCATTTGGTAAAGTTACCTGTATCCCAGTGTCCTTTAAAACATCTCAGTTCTGTTCCTCATTACATTCAGTGCCTTCGCAAAAAGTTTCTCTCACATAGTTGTTAAATGCTGAGTCGTCTATGTTTTGTGGTAGAGAAACTAAACTGCCTATTTTAAACACCATGCAAGCATTTCCTGGTTTCTTCTTCTGCCACCACCACTGCCTTTTAACACCTTCAAAAGCTTGTAACAAAAAGTTTGTAATGAACACTTTTTGTATTCTGTGACAAATATGAACATCACTGCCACTTTATATTTCAGTTGATACTGTAAATTAATTAAAATACCAAAAGCATCTGCTGCTGTATTAAACACACTCTACACCTATAATGGTGTTGGTTTGGGATGTCAGGACTGCAGTCTGCATGCATTGGTTTTAGCGGCCTTGTTTACCATGAAAGCTTAACATTTTTTCAAAGGGTAATGACTTAGAAGACTTGATACAGGGAAGTTGCATCAATGTTGATCTGTGATACAGAGGAAGGGGAAACACAGTTCGTATCGGCATCAGTAAGCAGTACGAGTCAGATAATTACTGTTAAGCTTGTCTCTGTTTCACATCAGGGTTTTTTTCCAGGCAGATGTTGCACAAGTGTAACCCTTAACAATTTGTTGATTTAGCCTACACTGCTTAAAAAGACCATAATTTCCTATAATACTTAGTGGCAGGGCAGGTGGATCTTAATTTTAGGCTAAATCATACATGTTTTTTATTCATAACTAATGTGGGTGTTGTTTTCCTGTTGAAAATTTTGCATACATTTTATGCATTAATGTGGTTAACAGTTTAAATACGCGCTTTTCATTGAAAATGATGTTGAGCAACAGGAACCTTCTAGAGTGTCCTGTATCTGTAAGGTTCCTGAATGATAAGTATGCAAGTATCACTCATGTTTGGAGGGAGGGAACTGCATGGGCAAAAGATAGTCTGCCACATTAGACCACAATTTATCAACACCTTAGCAATGGTTCATATTTTGCTTATTCACTTGGCTAACTTAAAGTCAAATGCAACATCGCAAATAAATATTTAGTTATTTTAAGCAATGTCATTGATTGTTTTTAAGCAGCTTTACAGGAAATAATGATCAATGAAGAGAACAGAATTCAACTGTGCTGTAAAACAAATATAGCAATATAGCTGAAGTCAGTTCAATGTTGATTCAGTTTAGTTCAATAACTGTGTAAAATGAGTTGAATTCAACTATAAGCAGCTCTACAGAAGACAACAGTGTTGTTATTCACTTTGGGTCAGTTTAGTGTTAATTCAAGTCAATAACAGGGTCGATGATGTGAAATTTGTCAACTATGAAACAGTTGATTCTATATATAGCAGCTCTGCTATATATATATATAAAGCTATAAAGCAGCTCAACAAGCTCAAGGTTTAACAAATGAAAACCTTAACAATAATTTAACCTTAAGTTTAAAACAGGAGGTAGCCTACTAAATGTAATATGACAGTAAATGTTATTTGATGGAATTTTAATTTGCATCTTTGTACATCACTGATATCCACCAAAATGGAGTCTTTTCATTGTGTGATGTACAAATGCAAAGCATAGATGTTAGATATTTTCTGACTGCATCTTGCCATGTACTCTTTTACAAACACACAAAGGTGTGTAGGAGTATGAACATTTGATTAAATGTTGGTTATGAATGTTACAGTATTAAAAACAGGACTACATCCATTATTAACATCGAAGAGGATTCCCTCAAATTATTTGAAGAATTATTGATAAATATGAATTTTTTAGCCAATTGCTAAACTTTTTACATTTTGTCCACCGATATCTTACATGTTTGGTAACATTCTGTCTGTCATAGCACATATCTCCAGTGTGAAAACACCAGCCTTGTTCTGTTCATATTTGGTGACTTATTTTGGATTTCACTTTGGATAAAAGCATCTGCTACATGAAGAAATATAAATGCATAAAAGCTGCACCCTATATGACTATATATGACTATAAATAATGTTATCAACCCTACAACAGTGTCTTGTGTACCACTGTGGAATTTGCTGCGGATCTGTTTTTGCATAATTCAGTAACATTATGGAGTGAAACAGTGAAAAGAAAGTGTAAAGTCCATTATTTCTCCCATGTACAAGATTCTGTATGCAGGATCCATTTAACAAGAATGTTGCATGAACCCCTTTATAACATTTATTAACAAATAGATATGTGGAATGTTACATAATTATGACTGTAAACAAATCCCTGATGCGAGACAACAATATATACTGTACTGATAACTATAATTTAAGTAATTTTCTTGTTAAATTATTATTTTTACTTATGCATTCTTATTTTTGTAGATAGCTTTTTTAAATGTAATTATATTTTTATGGTAACACTTTACAGTAGGTTTCATTTGCTAACATTAGTTAACATGAACTAAGAATGAACAACACTTCTACAGCATTTATTAATCTTAGTTAATGTTAATTTCTACATTTACTAATACATTATTAAAATCAAAAATTGTATGCATTAACATAATGCACAGTAAACTAATATGAAAAAATAATGAACAGTTGTATTTTTATTAACTAATATTAACAAAGCTTAATAAATATTGCAACAACTGTATTGCTCATGTTAGGTAATGTTAGTTAATACACTAACTAATGTTAACAAAAGAGACCTTATAAAGTTACCATTTTTATTATAAAACTTTATTATATATGCTAGGGTGGAAAAGTTATTGTTCTGTATTTTGTATTGTTCCTGTTGATAGTATAACAAAATGTTGATTTACTTGTATGACCATAAATCAGGAAGGTTAAACAGTAAAGATGATTTAAGGTGCAAACATCATTTGCACAGAAAAGAAACAGGAGCTAGGAGCTAAAATAGATTAGTTAAGCCATTTTAAAACACTATCATGGAGTGTCTCTCTCCATTACATTGTGTTTGAAATCTCTATATAGCAAGTTTCTATCTATTAAATAAAGTATTTTGTTTGCTTTAGTTAGTTATCTTTTCAAGCAACAACATTACTCAAAATTTGACCAATCACAATTAATAGCAAATTACACAATCTTACTCCTTGACAGAGGAACCGTTTTCGGCTAATAAAGAAACCTAAGATATCTTACCAGAGTTGTGTTTTATCCACTGTGATCTGGCACCAGGATGAAACCAGTCAGACTGAGTGCCGTTTATTAAACTGGACTGTGAATGTGATCAACAGTGGACAAAACTCCACCCAACCTCAGGCCTCTGTGTTACTCAGTTCCCCTTTTGCTTCCTGCTAATTTTCATACTGTCGCTCATGCAGGGCTGCTGTTAACACTTTCACGCAGCCTGTTAAGACTCATATTCTGCATGTAACTGATCTGTACACAACTCTGATATTCAGTTTGAGAAGTCTGAAAATGATTAATCCAAAGCCTACTTGACTCATTTGATGAATAAGACAATTACAGATGGTTTCTCTGTAGTCACAGCACCATTTAATGCTACAAAATATTAACCTGTTAGCGTTCCACTGTACACATACCTTTCAAAAGAGACCAAAACCATGAATATACTCCAAATGGCTCAAGAACAGCATGCAATTTACTTTGGGTATGCTTTTTTTTTTTTTTTTTAGGCGTTTAGGCAAATTTTACAGGAAAGCTAAGGGGTTAAAAACAATACATGAAATGTGGATGATTTGGATGTGATCTGTATTGTTACCAATAAAATAAGTTAATATACTGAATGTCTTGATTTTAGTGGACACCATAGTTTTGAACTCATTCATGTAAAACCTGACAAAATATGTAAATGATGAAAGAGATGCGAAATCCATAATTCCAAAAAAATGTCTGGGTGATTTCTGGTCATATGCCGCAATAACATATGCAAGTATCCAATGACCCACTTGCCAGACAAGTAATGTGCCTCCAAAACACATGGTGGTGCCATTACATGCATCCATGAACTATATCAATTACTTTTTCTTTATTTATTTTTTTGTACAATATATGTTATAGTCAAATTAAATTTATTATATTTACGACTTGGTTAAACACTATTTTGTTATTAAAACAAACTCATTAGTTATTGGAAAGGCACTGGTATATTTTTTAAATAAATTTTGGGTTTTTTTATTTAATTTTTGTTGAAATAAATTTTATTGTGTAAATGTCATCTCTATAGACATGGCATGGACAGTAAGATATTGTGTGCATTTATCAAGATTTAATCAATTAATTTTATCAGATTTGTGAACATAATTGTGTTTATGATGAAATTAGCCTTAGTGAGTCAAAAGTATGTAACCATTTTATTCCAAAAATGCTTAAAATGTAATTTCCGCCACATTGTGTTTTCAAACACAATACATCATTTATGATAATTGGACATTTGTTGGTACAGAAAATCTTTTTTATGCCAGTCTGATCAGTGTTTGGAAGAACATGAGAAAGAGATTTAGGAGATGGATATATGAATTGAAGTACAGCTTCAGAAACATATTGATTAATATATTGAGTGTAATGTGCTTATCAGATTTTAGTAATGCAAAAGTACCACTGAAACTTACACAGATGCTTTATTTGATTCAGGTCAACTACATAATTTCAGAACAAGGCCTGAGCTGCCAAATGATTAGCAAAATCCCTGAGGTTCTTTATGTATGTTAAGTACATAAAGTAATTTGACAGTGCAATTCACAAACACATTGTAAGTCTTCAATATGAAGTAGAACAAATCATGGAAGAACGTGACAATATGTTTCTATAGCATAGTACTTTTCTAGTGAACCAAAAACATTGACACTGGGAAATACAGGTGTAAAGTATAAACTGCAGGTCTTAGATTTTTTTTTTGTGTTTTGTACAGCAAATGATACCCAACTACCATTTTTTGAAATACTGATTTCTTGGTGGGCACTTTTAAAAAAGTTAAAAAAAAAAAAAAAAAAAAAGATTCTACAGCAATATTCAAAAGCTAAAAAGTCTTAATAAAAAATATCAGGAAGTGTAATTCGATCACATTAGTGCAATAGTAAATTTTTTGTTTCAAAACCATTTTGCTTAGCAAATCATGTCACAGGGTGTCATGAGGATAGCTTTTGATAGGGCTGACAGTGAGAAGTGTCGTGCCTGTAGGATTGACTTGAACCATCACCTTTGACAAGAGATTCTGGACACCCATTTCCTGGTACACGGGCAGGATCTGCGTTACGTTGCACTTCGGATCACAGAGCTGCCAACTAGGCAGTGTCGCCACAGAAATGGTGAATCTGCGTGGACCACCAATCTCCTGTCTATTCATCACTGCCACGGCCAGCCTGTTGCCTGACAAGGGTCGTTCCCACACCTCAAAACTATCAGCCTGTGAACAAGCAATAAATGTATTACAGCTCACAGACAGATACCGTAATGAAACAAATGGATACTAAAGTGGGCTAAGATGCTTTACCTTTAATGTACGATAGCCTTGCTTGCCCAGAGGGTCCTGGTTGATGGCAATGATGTGTTTGTTCTGCAGTAGTTCTCTGGCTTTGGGACAGATGTTTCGCAGGTCGTTTGACATCAGAAGCGGGGCAGCCATGATAGCCCACAAGGCCATCTGAGTTTGCTGCTGATCGTGGCTAAGGCCGAAGTTCCCTATGATCAGCTTGAGGCATCATATCCAGAAATATGTTATGACTTAAAGTTGTTTGCACTGTGCTAATTTTAAATGACTCATGTAAACTTGATGAGATGAGTGAAATGATGAGATGAGATGCTTCAGTTCATACCATGTCAGGGTCATTCCATCCACCTGGTCCTGCCACTGGGACCAGGATTTTCTGATGATCAGCCGTCCAGTCCAGGATGCTTTTCACACTTGTCCACTGGTCATACACATCTCCATAGTTACGCCAGTGGTTACAGGTCTTGCGAATTGCTTCATAGTCAGGCTGAAATATAAGATACAGAAAACACTTTTCTACCAAGCAATATTTACGAATATAAATTCTACTTTATGAAGAATTATTTTAATCCACTTACATTCTATTAAAAATGGATCGTTTATGCCATTTCAAACCTATATGACTTTTTCGTGTTGTTGAAAACAGTTTTGGTTCCTGTTAACTTCCATTGTATTGATAAAAAAATACAATGAAGTTCAATGGGAACTAAATACTGTTTGGTTATCAACATTCTTCCAAATATCTTCTTTTGTGTTGCACAGAAGAAAGAAATGCATACAAATTTGAAATGACATGAGGGTGAGTAAATGACAGAATTTTAATTTTTGGGTGTACTATCATATTAAGGTAGCAATGTTGTGAAAGTATAAAAAGTACTTACTGCACCTTTTATTAAAATATCTCCACGTGTCTCACCTGTTGGTGTTGCCACTCATATAATGGCCATTCACAGGAGTATACAATACTTCTGCCTGTCTGGTTTAGAGCTCTCGACATGTTCATATAACCTAAGACACATCAAAATGGTGTAATACAACAAACAATTTCTTAGCAAAACTCTACATTTTTTTTTTTTTTTTGTATATCAAATTACCTTCTCTCAGCTGATGCCAGTCTGGCATGAAACATCCGTCAAATTTTAACAGATCCACACCCCAGTCTGCAAAGGTTTTAGCATCGATATCATAGTAACCTAAACTCCCAGGGTAGCCTGCACATGTTTTTGTGCCAACATCTGCATATATTCCCAGCTTCAGACCTTTGGCATGGACCTGAGAACACAATAAAGGTCAGAATGGAGTTTTACTGTGATATAAGCAAAACAACAGTAGGGGGCGATATATAACTGACAAAAGATTTGGAGCAGCCAAGTTATGGCCTATTGCTAAATGACAACTACATTTAAATATAGTAATTGCCTGATGGAAGGTTAAGTGTATGCTATTTCATTTTTAAGATTACAATTATTTGGACATGAGGACATTAAAGGAATAAAATTGCCATGTACATAATCATTTCATATATTGCCATATATGTAATCATGTATGTTTTTTTTTCTGCCACAGAACATCAAATTACATTATTAACTAAAATAATTAAGGTAATAATTATTAACAATATTTGATCAATTATTGTAATTATGAAATTACATTATTACAATTGTTAATATCATTATTTTAAATATTTATAAGATTATTTTAATTATGCAGAATATCCACGCTGCTTCTTTCCATTCATCAAAAGCAGATAGTAACCAGAGCCTTCAAGCCATCTTCCAAGGTGATATGATAGCTTTGTGTGGGCAATATATGAAATATTTTATTTTCCACTGAATATCATTGACATTAAGGCTAGTAGATGATGAAAGGACAGTTCTCCCCAAAAATTCTGGGAATTCTAGGCAATGCCACATGTAAGCCAGATGCATGTTGCCTCTTTTATGATGCTAACAAATACTCACATAATCTGCCAATTTTTTGATCCCACTGGGAAACCTCTTGGGGTCAGCCTGCAGACGCCCCTGGGTGTCCCTCTCGTGCGATGGCCAGCAATCATCAATGCACACAAAGTCATATCCAGCCTCCTTCCATCCATCCTTCACCATCACATCTGCCATCTCCATGAACAGCTCCTCTCTGCCAGGACATACAAGGGCATAAGGAAGAGGGTATCATGGTAAAACATCTGCTCACTGTATGGGACAGATTGTCTGCATGTGCAGGTGTGAAAAAACAGCATCTGTTCTAAACAGTACTCTATGAAACCCATAACTGCCCTTTGCCTTAATGAGTGCAGAATGAGAAGATCTCTATGTATGGAATGATCTTGCATCACGTTTTAGCTGTCTGACACTCATGTGACATCGGTATTCAGGTATCTAGTTTTCTTCTTTATTCTCTTAGTCACCACGCAATTCTCCAATCTTACCATTTTATGCATGAAAATATCACCACTGAGCATTTTAAATAAACCAATGAAGTCAAAACGGTAATTAAAACTGTGATTCTTTTTTATTATTATTTTAGGAAATGGTGACCAGTCACCAGACCTATTTTACAAGGCCTTTATACAATAATTTAAATTTTGTTTATTAAATCCATGAACATTAGGCTTACTACTTATTTCCCTGTTAATTGTCTTATTTGGTTTTTTAAATTGTCCTCATACAAAAATTACTGTAGCAGTATCATGATACAGTGATTGCAATGCCATAGTCTGACGTATACCATTGTACTGAATGATTACCATATTCACGTACAGACATATACATTAAAATAACATTCTATTCAGAAGTATGGTATTACTATGTTACTTTTCAGTGACGAGAATTTGCAACTTATCAGGTCACGCGCTCACCTAATGCAGTTCTGAGGATCCGCATCACAGTCGATGTTGCACATAAATCTCTCCCAGTGCAACCAGCCCATTGTGGGAGTTAACGCCAGACCATTATCCAGCGACGAAGCTGGGACTAATAAAGACACAAGCCCGATAAAGACTGTATTTGAGACACCCATATTAGTTTGCGCTGATGAATGACTGAATCTAAAGGCAACAGGTTGTTACACTTCCGTGTTTACAGCTTTTCAGTCATGCACGCTCCTCGATCGGTGACGTCACACGTACGCTCCCACCAAAACAAATCACAAACGTGTGTATGATTTTATTTGTCGGCGATTTATTGGATTGTGATAGTGTTTTGTCTGAAACTAGAAATTAAAATATGTGCAATTATCTGAGTACTGATGATTAAAACACATTAAACACATTTTGACTTTTGTAAAGCCTTGCATGTGTCTACGCTGATGTCATTGTTCATATATGTTTAGGCCTACTACAAATTACAGTACTTTAAAAACCTACTAGTCGTCCTTAAACTGTATAAAATAATGTCAAGTACGGTGTGCGCTGTAGGGGTGAGTTGTGACCCTACATTTTACGTGTTATTATGGTTATAATATTTTTTTGTTCAAAACAGTTATTAACCACCCTGTCAAACCATGTGTGGGTAGCAATAGCAGTTGGAGTGTTTTCTGAACACTCTTTGCTAATTTATAACTATTGTTTATACTTACTACACAGTAGTATAGATTAGGTGTAGGAAAAGAAAGATCTTGGCAGTGCATCTTTGCACGATTCATCACAGTCCATAAACTGGCATTTCTTTTAGAGATGCACAGATCGATTGGCCGATTTTCCTCATGATCGGCCCGGGTCGGTAATCGGTCGATCAGTCTCACTTCTTACCGATTCCGAGCCTATCTGTTTTGTTACCAGAGGCACAGGCAATAATGTCAGCTGCGCTCTATTGTGCATAATTTTAGTCATTCCCGCAGGTTTCGTGCTCACACCAAAAGCGCGTGCACCACTGATCTATATCCACCTTATTCCTGACTAACCTACTGCTTCGAATTATGGGTTCCACTTCCGGGTTCGGGGAACTTCCATTTAAAAAGACTGAAACTAATCGTTTCAAATCATAAGGTTGCCCTACAAATAAAGCTTATCCGTCAGTTTGACCGAATGAGCTATCGCTTTTTCTTTCATGTTTTATTATCAGACATTATGAGAATAACGTAACGCTTGGTATTTTAACATAGCATGTTATAACAAGAATATCTATGACAAGAGCTCTTTTCAGTCGCTGCATTCTATCCTCGTGATTATTTTCTTTTGTCCATTTGCCGCAGTAATAGTATGAAAAAGGACAACATATACTGCACATTTGTAGTCTGTTTTCCCGATATAATTTACAATATATCCCATTAATAATTCATGGAATGGAGTGCACGAAGAATCTCTCGTTTTTCTCCCCAAAGCCTCATGTCTCTTTCCAGGTTTGTTTTCACAGATAAACTTATTATCTGTAAAAAATGACGGAAATCACTTTGAAATAGTATCACTCAATGCTGAAGTCCATGAACATGTTTTTTTTATTAAGGCAATGTATATTACATAATACAGATATATATCACTATAGTTATATTTAACCCGTCCGTCATTGCTGTGGAAAGAATCACGCTTTTTCATGGCCTGTTGAAAGTACCTTGCTGATGCTTTTACACTTTTAAATGCCCTTTTAATGTTCGTTGGTTGAAGGGTGAGTAGAATAATGTCATCTCATTGTACCCAGTTTAAATATAAAACGTATTAATGCGTATTATGAGCGAGCCTTTCACTGACTGTTTACAGCTTAACGGAAGTTACACCCATAATTCGCACAAAGCGTTGTGGGGCATAGGAATAAGGTGGATAAGTGGAGCGAACAAGCCACGCTCAGTCTCAAACAGAGACAGAAGTCAAACAAAGTCACAAGTACCAAAATGAGTGGCTTACTGCGCTTAAAAGGTCAAATACACACAAAATCATGTCAAAATGCCCGTCTTGGCGATTATTCAGATAAACACAATCAGTTTTAGATCGTTAAACAGCTAAGAAAGAGAATGCATGTTGTGTAACAGTATTGGGCCCGTTCATAATCTCTTAAAGGAACAGCAGTCCAATATTCCTGCTGCTGTCTGTCATGTTAATCAAAGAACAAAAGACAAAGAAAATCACTTTCTGCTCTTGACTAAATACGTTTTGTAACTTTAATGGCAAGAACGAATCTGTATTTAATATTTACAATAAAGACTACAGAAATTAAGGTGACCAAAGTAAAACAACACTGGATGTGTTATTTTACATTTTGTTACTTTATTTATGTAGTATTTCTTACCTAATTTAAAACGTACTTAACCTGAAAAGCTCTCTTTATTCTATTGCATTTGTTTGTGCTGTTGTTTGCAATTTTTTTATTATTTTATTACTGACTTTTTACTTTTGTTTTTTTTTGTTTTTTTATAAAAATATAACTTTGAGTTGAAGAAAAGTAGATAAAAAATCGGTATCGGCAGATCACATTAACAAAAAAAATTGGAAATTTGAATCGAGAAAATTGCAATCGGTGCATCTCTAATTTCTTTAATATGAAATTCTGTATTTCCTCGCTGTTCAAGCCTAAAAAAATGACTAACAAAGTCTGTCCTTTTCCTAAATGTCAAGGGTTTGGGTAACCCTAATATCAACCTATGTACCAAGGGGGTAGCCATGATAAAAACAATTTATCACTCACAGTAGTTTCTATCAAAGCCAAAGCAATGGTGCAAAGGCCTCCAAATGTCATAGTTCAATTTTTCTTGGGCTTATTGATGGATGGATCAGTCAGTAGGTCTGGCAACAAAACTGGTTTAGTAGTGTGGCAGGATCCAGGTTTGCAGCAGTGATAAATTTTTCAATTTTTTGATGTTTGCTCCATTGCATGGAAGGAACTGCCTATCTCCACCTCAGCTGTGCTTTTTCAAAGGATGGATTGTGGAGGCCCACAGCCCACTCATTTCTCCTCGGGGCCCAAATGCCTATCCATCACATTTCATTTTGCCACTGTGCCATTTAATTGAACAGGTTGTCACCTCTGGCTTATGTATAGACATGTTATGAAATAACGGATAAAAATGGAAAGTAGTCAGGGGGACCAGGAGGGATTGGTGGGAGGCTCCCCAGTGTGGTTTGTTGGTTTTTAGTGTGTCTTATATTGTAGTTTGTAAGATCTGATTTATCAGGATCTTTTGATAAAATGGCCTATGTAGCTTTACTGGATGAAATAGATAAGCTTTGGTATTTCAGATATTTGTGTTAGTGTCATTTATTTCGTTCATTATATTTGAGGGTTGAAATCGCTGGAAAGTGCCTAACTACTTTTTCACAGGCCTTTTCTGTTCTGTGTAAATTTGTAATATTTCACTGCGTGCTAGGCCATTAGTTTAGTTGGAACTAGTTGTACTCAACTGATATTGGAAGATGGTTGCAACACCATCCCCCTTCTTTAGTGCTCCTCTCCTTTATGAAGATGTCTGTCAAATGTGTGACTTCAGAAATTATGGTCTTAATTATAATCTTAGTGTTGGGTTGCTTTGAAAATGGTTTCCAATAATGGTTTGTTTTTTATTACTCTCCAACATTATTAACAATGATCTCATAGTAACTCCTTCACTGAAGAGTTACACGGCTGAGTTGAGCTCTAGTATATTTTGAGAAAATCAATTTTAATATTGTGATCAATACTTGATTCTGCTTGCAGTCCTCCAAAGCATCACTGAGTGAACAGAAATGACCTTCTTGAATGGTATGATTACTGTACTATAATAGTGTGGCATTTTACAATCTACTTTTGTAAAGACTGAATGGTTTTTTGCTCTTGTAGTAATTAGATAGAACTGCTTATTACTGCGGTGTTGCCAGTAAATAGGACACGGTGAAATCGATGACCTGCAAAACTGGTGGTGTGATCCTAAAATAAATATAGGAATTTACCTCCCTTCTCACTCTTGCCAAGAGGAAAATCCGAGGAGCTTTTCAATCTGATGGGTGTCGCAAAGGCTAGGGTTGCAGCATATGCGTTTAAGGAAAAAATTTAAACTTCAAAAATGTGACTTGCATTTTTTAGTTTAGCTTCATTCATGGTGTTTTTCGGTGGTGCTGTTTCTTTATGCTTTGATTTGTGTTTAAATGGATGCTTCAATAATAATAGTTTATGGCAGGTGTTTGTTCATAAATATATGCACATTTTTATTTTGGTGTTTTATTTGTATTTAAAGTACTTACGGAAATATCTAAGGCCTCCTTCACACTGACAGTGATTAAAATCAGCAATTACTGTATTTAATAAGCTTAAATATACAGACAGTAGATTGGAACAACATACTGTATAGAAAAACTTAGCTGTAAAAAATAATGCACTGCTGTGAAGGAGAGGCTGTAAAAGCCTTTTTTGTAGTATGAGGTCAACCAGATCAACAGTTACATTTCCTTCTTATATCTTTAGCAAAGCATTGTTAAACATGAGTGGAATACATACCACCATGAAAACCGACCTACAGGAAACCAAAATATAAGGCAAATAGGTGGTGATCAAGAGGGGGAGAAGTACATTAACAAATTCTCCTCAATACATGTTTAAGCAATAGTATGTAGATTGTACATTAGGATATCTCTTTTAAGTTCACCACAATTCAGTTTAGTTTATAAACCAAACATGACATAGTTACATGTTAGAACACACTAGTAGATAAATAGTATGTAGTGGAAAGCACATGGGTCCTATGGTACAGGTGTGTCACTGAGGTACAAACGACTCTGTCTTCCCAGACAGAACCGTCCTGAGCCTGAAGTGTCCCAACCCTGTTGAAAAGGTATGTTTTGAAGCATGGCAGCTGGTTTGAGCTGGTTTAAGTTGGTCCTTTGTTGTTCCTTAGCTGGTCATGAGCTGGTTTAAGCTGGTCAAGTGCTGGTCCTAAGCAACTCCTAAGCAACTAGCTCCAGCTCAGGACCAACTAAGGACCAGCATAAACCAGCTCAAACCAGCTGCCATGCTTCAAAACATACCTAACCAGCATATGCTGGTTTTTTCAATAGGGAACAGTCCTCAATCAGCATATTGATGAATCCCTTGCATCATATTAGCATACTGTGATGATGAAGCCATTGTCCCATGTTTAAGTCACACCTTTAAAGGGATTTCTGAAGTATTAGGGCAGTAAAGAGTTTTACCCATATTCGCTCAGCCCTACAGCTCTCACATTGGCATATAAAGATTCACACGACACAGTTGACTTGATGGATCAAATTGCCTAATCCAGGCTTCAGCATTCTGGTGTTTTTCTCTGGTGCACTCCATTGCGGATTGTCCATTACACTAAATGAAGCCAACACAATCTATTTCCTTTTTGTTACACATGAGTAGCACACCTAGCAGCATGGGATCCACTTGCTGTGGGCTAAATTGGATCAAAATTAGTTTGCCTCCTCTTTGAACAAATCAATTTTGGTCATGTGTATGAAATGTCTCCTGCAGGACTTCATAAAAAATTCATAAAACCTGTAAGGTTCTGCCTCTGAATGACGTTACTCTGGGACCAACTTCTAATTATGTTTTTTTGTAGGAACCATGACAGTTGTATGCCTTGTAGGTATAGCAGAGCCATGGTGTGACCCTAAAGTGCTGACTGTGTGGGACCACCACATTCTTGTTTTTCATGTTTATTTCACTTTCGCCAGTAATTATGAGCAGCAATATTGTGCAGAGTTGTCAGGGTAATCGCCTACTCCTGGAAGCAAATGTCAACACAACTTTCAGCTTTAAGAGATTTGGCTTCATTATATGTTATGCCTCATACAGTTTTCCTCACTTCAGCTGTTTACTGTCAAGAGGGGGGTGGAGTGGGGGGGTGGGGTGGGGTGGGTGGGGGTAATTAAGTTGCGCCCATAGTTATGGGATTTGTTCTGGGTTGTTGTTTTTGACCAAAACATAGATATGTAGCAAAGTTAAGGCACTGAGAACCAGACCGAATGCTTGACAGAGATAACTGTCACTTTTTCAACATTTCATGTATTTATTTATATACATTAGAGAGCTGTGACTGGAAAATGTGAGCTCCTCCAGCATTTTTTTTTACACCCAGCGGTTTAAATGAAACATTACAGAGAGTTGTCGGGAATGCCTGTTTGGACAGCGTGCAGCTCCGTGGGCGGCGAGCAGTAAATAATGGGGTGTAGGAACTCCTTCAGCTCCTTCCGTCGCTGCCCCCTGGACTGAAACACCATCCTCCATGGGCGATGAGGCAACCCTGAGCTGCTCTACCACACTTGTAATAAAGAGAGATGATGTGATTTTTATGATGGAGGCCCCAGCAGAGACAAATGTTGTTGATAATGATAATGACGGCACTGGGAGTTGAGGGCGGAGGTGGAGAAATGGTGCATGAGCTCAATTCACTTGAGCCCCAGTTACATCTTCCTTTCCTCCTTTCCCTTTCCTCTGTCTGCAACACATTCCCACTCTCATCTATTTCCCTCCCTTTGGGTTTGGTAACACCCTCCCCCACCCCCTGCCACTCCCATAGACTTATTACTTTCTCGTCCTTGGTAGGCAATGGTTTCCGTGGCAACAAGGGCTGTTCACTTGTTTCCCCTTATTAGACTATCATCATTTTTGTTAAATAAAGAGCTGCAAATGATGGTATACAGATGGTATAGATACTCAAAAATGTGTACACCGTATCTTCTCCCTAGGATGCATAAGAATATTTAGTATTAATCAAAATGTTCACTTGAATGGTGTGATGTACGTGACATGTTTGGCATTTGTGGTAAATAACCCATTATTGCATAGATTTGCACAGCATTTAGGGCAAAAAGTTGACAAATTATGTTCCACAATCACTGTAATGTGGCCTGGTGTTTTCACTATGTTTCTGAAATGCCTTATTGAATGTACAAAGTACCTTATTTTAAAACCCATATATTCCATAAATGATTCAGTCTGGCTTTGTTTTGTTTTTGTTGTAAAACTGATATATTGCATTATATGCATTTTTTGAGGCTACTGAAACATTTTATGTGGATTCTAGACCATTTTAAACATCATATTTCGACGTTATCTACATCATGCAACTGAAATGCAATGTTGTGAAATGTTGTAAAACCGTTTTATGTTTTTGCTAGATGCTTCCAGTCACCATAGGATTTTGAAATGTATTTCTGTTGAGGTGATAAAAACAGTATATCACAAACAATGGTCTAAATGTCAGAACTATCTCTGTTGTTGGTTTCTGCTTATTACCTAGAGCTTGTGTATTGATTATGTGCTGAAAAGCTTGGTAGATTCCCAAAACAATCTGAGTAAACAGTGTCTGTCTGTTGCTGAAGCAAAAAGCCAAGAGAATATAACAAACAGGCCTAACCTTAAGAAACATCACAAATGGTCATTAATATGCTACAGGTGGCATTCTGAGAATTCCAATGTGATATTTAGCAGAAGGACTTACCCCTTTTTAATTGCTATGGAGAGAGTGACCTTTTTATTTATCACTGTCCTGTTCTCTGTGGAGCTAGTGGGGAAGCGGAGAGGTTATTCCTCCAACAGACATGTCTCCTGATTTTTAGCTTTCTAGACACATTGACACTTGACTTAAGCATTTGACATTACTTCGGACCGTGCAACAGGATGTCCCAATTTCTAGAACTCTAGGACTTTTGGTCACAACAAATAAAAATAAACCTAGAACCTAGAGACCTACTAACTAGATTTTTTTTCTAGAATTTTTATATTTAAGTCACAAAGAAAAGTTTTATCTTTCTATAGGCTATTTTTCCTGTTTCTCGATTTCCTATTTCCTTTTTCTTGCCTTCTAGACTGCCTTCTAGGCTGACATGACATAAAACAACCAAATATATAAAATAAATGATAATTTTACATCATATACTATGCTGCAACACTGCAAACCATGCAGCATTGAAGCTAGATTGAGCCACAAGGTCAATCTGTGATGTTCAGATCCTCCATTGGTCAAATTTCATTTCGCCATACACATTTGCAAGTCACCAAACGTCTTTGATAACTAGCATGTGCTTCTTTCTATGTGCTTGAATTCATATGCATGAGAACTGAAGTGAATAGAGCGTGAAGTGTAGTGTGACTACACACTAATATCGAATGGCTGATAGATAGCAGCCATGGAAGGACCAGCTTTTCACCACAACTTTTTTTTTTTTCTCATCTGTTGTAATAGGATATATATACACTGCCTGGCCCCAACCCAAAAAAAGTCGCTGTTTGGATTTTAATAGGCAAATACCTAACAATCTATGAATGGATCATTATTACAGTGATTATTATATGTTTCTAGCATGTTATATGTTTGGCAACGGTTCTTTTAACCCTTGAAGATGGAGTGTGTAGCCTTTCATTTCTTAAACAGCCATGTATGAAGACACATGATGGCCATATTCCAGGATGACAATGTAAAGATTCACCAGGGTTAAAATTGTGAAAGAATGGTTCAGAGAGCATGAAGAATCATTTCACACATTAATTGGCACCTCTGAGAACAGACCTTAATTTCATTGAATGTCTTTGGGATGTGCTGGAGTAGACTTTACAGAGTGCTCACCTCTTGCATTGTCAATACAAGATCTTGACAAAAAATTGATGCACCTCTTGATGGAAATAACATCGCAACATCCCAAAAACTTACACAGAGGTTAAGGTCAGTGCCAATTCATGTGTGAAAATGATTCTTCATGCTCCCTCCCAACAATTCTTTCACAATTTGAGCCTAATGAATCTTGACATTGTCATCCTGGAATATGGCCATGATACATCTTAATACATGGTTGTTTAGGAAATGAAAAGCTACACGTTCCATCTTTTAGGGTTAAAAGAACCGTTGCCAAACATATAACATGCTAGAAAAATAATAATCACTGTAATAATGATCCATCCATAGACTTTTTTTTTGGCCAGGCAGTGAATATATATATATATATATATATATATATATATATATATATATATATATGACAAATCTCTGAAAATTTTTAGCATGGTATGGATATGACTATATTAATGTATGTCTGTAATGTTGCTGTTGATTATTGCTGCTGCAGTGCAAGTACAGGAACTTGCTACTGCTAATACATATGCTGTTGTGCGTATGTAGGACATACTGCTGCTGCACAAATAGCATGTATATAAATTACCTATAGCAGATCTATACAGGTGGAGCTGGGGAAGGTGGAGGGTTTCAGAGGAACTCTGAAAGCACACTGCAAACTGCTATAGTGAATGCTAACCAGCCATTTAAATATTGTGAGCAGCAAGCTTATTGGCTGCAGATGCAACCTGAACCAATCAGCTTGTGCCAAGTAGTTAACTCTAAGAATATCATCAACCTGTGCCATCTAGAGTTTCATGACAGAACTAAGCATATATATTATTCAGAGAACTTCTGTGCACATTTGATAGATCTAAAAAATTTCCTTTCAGATATAAAATGGGATTTGCTGAGTGTTTAGCCACTCTGTGTGTGCCAGTTGTCATGGTGACAGACAGCTAGTGATGTCGGCTTGCGGCGTATAGTACTGTGTTACGGCGAGGTCCTGGCCTCACTACGGCAATGGTAAGAACTGTAAAGCTATTGCACTTTAACCCAATCGCCTGTGAATCAGGAACATCCACCTCCCTCTCTCCACAGAAAGTCATTATTTCTCATCTCACACTGCTGAAATTGCGGCACTGATTCAGTGTCAACATGGCGAAGTAATAGCACACAGGTTGTCTTTTTCCAGCTGTCTCCAAGGTATTAAAGTGTGAAGGATGTCTAATGGGTGGGGAGAAAGAGCAAGGAGAAGAAATCCTCTGTTTACCATGACTGCATATGAAGAGAGGTTTTCTGAGGAGGAGTGGGGCACAAGAAAACAAGGAAAAGGAAGAAGTAAATGATTTTTTCACCTCAAAATAAAGCAAATGGACACCAAAATATTTTCCCTCGTTAGCAGTGTCTACAGGCTGTAAATATCCTAAAAGGACAAAAATAAAAGCACTATGGAAGTAGTCCAAGTGGTAACTTTTCTGAAGTCTTACAGGTTTGTCTGAGAAGCAGCATGTAGTTTCAGTTATTATTCACTGATAATCTTTTCCTCCAGCTCTTAAAGGGGGGGGATAATGCTATTTCATGCATTCAGACTTATTTACACTGTTAAAGAGTTGAATTCCATTTCTAAACATGGCCAAAGTTTCAAAGTTTCCAAATCCTCACGAACTTAGGGGTCTTTTTTTCCGCATATGGGGGCGGAATTCCTTGTACGGGCACTTCTCCCAGAAGAGCGCGCGCGCACATGTCGACCAGAGCGAGAGAGCAAGAGCACGCCCATCAACGCGCGTTCGGCTTTACGGAAGTCGTCGGCAGCGCTGTGCAGGTCACAAGACTTCACAAAATCAACAGTGTCAACAAAGAAGTTGGAGTGTGGAGCTTCAAAGAACCCAGTGGAGCTGAGAGTTTTGTGCTCACACATTACATTGATGCGCTCTCCATATTTGTCATTAAAATACCCAGAGAAACTGATAGTTGCAATCACTTTTTTATTAGTTAAAATGAATGGAGAATATCTTGTGTTTTTCAGTGGCTGCTCGAGCCCTCAGGATCGGCGCTTATGGTTTCATGAACAAGGCCCAGTTCTACGCTGGATTTACAGATCATTTGAAACTGAAAGATGGAGCGTTCACAGCAATAATGATCCCAGTCATGAGTCGAAACCGCAGGTGGTGAGTAAAACTGCTTCAAATGTCTGTTTTGTTGGCAATCGGCGCGTAAGTGCATATAATGTAAACAATACGAACGTTATTCATCATTCACTATACGCTATATTCATTATAGTGATTTAAAAGTTATCCATGGATAATGCGATGGTGTATTGCGTGTGTTTAAATATATTTGTTTAGCTGACCATTGATAGCTTGCAGACGATCTCTACACAAAAGCTGCACATGCTCGTCACTCTTTAGCTATGCTCACACGACACGCCTCCGGGCGCTTGGCTGTTTTTGGAAAAGACTCGTATGTAACTTTTATAAATATGATAAAACTAAAGACTTTTCGGCGATATGAAGAATGCTATACTACTCTATAGGTACTTAAGCTTAACATGAGATTGGCAAAAACTGTGTGTGATACCCCCCCTTTAAATCATATATAAATATGTCAGTATGGCACCAATTGGATGTCAGTAGCTTCATACATCATTGGTCTGTACCAAATGTTTATATTTATTTATTTATTTTTTGGATCTTGACAGCCTGTGGTTACAGTGAACTTTAGTTGTATTCTGTGGAAAAAAAAACAGTCTACAGGTTTTAAATGGCATGACAGTGAGTAAATAATAAGAGATTTTTCAGGTCTGTCTTCTCTCCTTTTCTTGATGCTTTGCTTTTTTCAGCTGAATGTATAAAGATAAAGAAAAAATGGGTCAGTAGTCAGGGATGACACTCAAAGTTGTCAGCTAATGCACACCTGAAATGGAGTAAAACACAGCTGTTTGGCAGAAGATGTATGCGTTCTTACTGGATCTAGAAAGGGTCTCTACAGAAATGCACAAGGCGAAGCAATTAAAAAAATTGCCTGAGACTCTTACCATACTAACCGGTGTATGATTTCCAATCATTTTCTCAGTTAGCTCACCTCAGGCAGCCCCGCTTGAAACCATTAACACAGGCAGAGAGAAAATCAGAAATGACACAAAAAAGTGGAGGAATGGTGAAGGGGAGGAGAGAAGCGAAGAGTTTTTTTCTGACCATTTGGCTCTGGGTCAGATCACTTAGATCCACACCATTTAATGTGAGTAATTCCTTTGTGTATGAGCTTTTTTTTGTTGTTGATGGTTTGTAACAATTTTTGTTATGTATGTGCAGTTAATATCAACATGAATGTGAGTGTGACATTAAATATTATACAAGTTACTATTTGGCTTTTCTGTGTTAGTGTATTACAGAAAGACTGTAGGCTATTAGCAGTTCACATTTTTAATTCGGCAAATCATTTGTTGAACTAATTTGATTAAATACGCTGATTCGCTAGAGAAACTAGTGGCTGTCTTAAAGGGTTAGTTCACCCGAAAATTATCTCATGATTTACTCACCCTCAAGCCATCCTAGGTATATATGACTATCTTTGGAACACAATCAGAGATTTAAAATATTTTAAAAATATCCTTAGTCCTTTAAGGTTTATAATGGTAGTAAAAGGGGGCTGCATTTTGAAGTAAAAAATAATGCATCCATCCATAAAAAAAAGTAATTCATACGATTCCAGTGGGTTAATATATACTTAGCCCCGGACATGACATGCAGGAAAAAAATAGTAGGCTAAATTGTGTGATTTACTAATTCGTTCCCTCGATTTATTAATTACTAATGCTCATGATTTATAAATCGAGTGAACGAATTAGTAAATCGTGCACACGATTTAGTAAATCAGGGGAACGAATTAGTAAATCGTGCGCACAATTTAATTTTTTTTCTTGCATTTCATGTGCAGGGGCTCTGTAAATAAAGGCCTTCTGAAGCGAAGCGATGCATTCTTGTAAGAAAATATACATATCTAAAACTTTAAATTAAAAAAACTAGGTTCCGGTGGACGACTGTACGCAGAATGCGCAAGTCAATTTGCGACGGAAGAGTATCCTTTGACCTGACGCACAACATTATGATGAACGTGGAGGTGCAGAGGATAGAGCAAAACAAATAATCGGTCATGGATTATAAGTCTAAAACGATAATTTTTAAAGAGAAATTTCGGAGGATTTCGATATAAGAGAAGAGGAGCTTGAGTTTGTTTGAACCACGAGAGGCGTCTAAGCTTACAATACTCCTACATCCTGCGTTATACATCACGTTAGAGGATTAATAATTTGGACAATAATAATACTATAACAATAACTATAACTATAAGTTTTTTACCATGCTAATTCTATGAGAATAGGAAAGTCCACACCACAAGGCCTATAACAATAATGACATTATCAAGAATGATATTGTTAGAATTACTTTTTTTTCCCCCAGCTGATGAATGATAAAAACATCCACAGCCAATTAGAATCCACCCGACTTTTTTAGAACGTGAACATTTAAAGTGTCAGACGAGAGGATTGCAGCTTGCACTTAAAATAAACTGAACATTGTCTGTTGGTGTGGCCACTTATATAGTTATCATTACAGTTTCTATTTAAAGTTATTATTCTTGGCGTGAACAGGCCTCACTGGCAATATTCTGTCTAAAATGTACTGTGTCTTGTCTCGATGTTCACTGAACTGTTTTATAAAAGCAATCTCACTTGTAAATAAGAATATTACCACAGTTGTAATTTCTTTCTGTGTCATATACAGTTGTGAACACAGCTCTTGCTTGTGTGATATTCAATAATCTTTGAATATCTTTAAATCTTTATACGTTTTTTTCATTTTTTCTGGACAGGGCGTCAGTCTTTTTCTAATGCTCTTCTTAACTGTGCCTCTTGAATTCTGACTGAGCCTGAATGAAACTCAAGCTTCAGTGAAAGGTACTGCAGTGTTAATGCAGGAAATCAAATGTATGAGTAATTCTAGCTGAATGATTGAAAGAGTTGAGCTGTCAAGGTGGTACAATTGTGTAAGACTGTCTGTTCCCCATCCCTCCTCTACTTCACCCTCCTCCTTTTCATTTTAACTGAGCCCAGTGTGTTTTAAAATCTATCAAATATTGTCTCATCGTGATCTCCGAGCTCCATCAATTACAGGGGCTTTTAAGGCACCCACCCTGGGGTTGGCTGTGACAGATGGGTGGCTGGACAGGAGGAAAACACTTTCCTCTTTGTGAGAGGAGGACAGAAACGGGAGATTTAAATCAACCAACTAAAACTCCTCTTTTACAGAATCATTTTTACAGACTATATGATTTTTTTATATAAGTGATAATATGCATTACTGTCGTAAATGTAAGTTAAAGCCTGTTGCTTTAATATAGATGTGACATTCACTGACAAATAGATCTTGACAGGAGGCTTTATGAGGCTGTCAGGGGACATCTTAAGACAGAGTATCAGAGAAGTGGGATAACTCCACACTACACCCAAAGGCAAAGAAAGCCAGTGACATGACCACATATGAATTTTTCAATCCATTTTGATAAGCCTGCTCATATAGAACATTTCACCTCACACACTTCCCATTGCTACTCATATGGTGCCTTGCAAAGGCATTCTGACATTTAGCCACTGTAACGCTGTATTTTATTTTAAATAAATGTTTTAATTATTTTCATGTTACATTATTTTATATTTTAACATAAATCTGTTATTAAAAATGAGTTTCAGTCTGAATAATAATTTGTTGCTGCAGTGATGTAATGCATTTTTCAAATAGTGCTGCAGTTTCATCATCTGCAGTGATCAATGATTTGATGATCAGCCATTGTATTTTTTGATCGGTCATTGTATTTCTTGTGCCACTCCAGTATTTGGGAATGTGTTTGAATGTGTCATTGTCCTACTAAATGATGGACATTTTGTCAATATAACTGCAGCATGTTTGCTTGCAGTATTTTTATGTATTTATCTATTATTATTATTATTGTTGCTATTATTGTTCCTTTTATATTGTTCTGCTACTGAACTCTGTAGCTCTTTCAAAGTAACTGCTAGACTCTCTGAGGCATCTCTCTCAAGATTTTGTTTTGAAAATTCTTTTTAAAAGCAGTGAATGTGTGGCTTGATATGGTCTTCACTAGCTGATAATTGGATAAAGATTGTTGCATCTCAACATTTGAATGTTCTTTTGTACCCTTTCTCCAATTTGTGGATTTATTGTATTGTATATAACTTTTAAAGTTGTCCATTAGACGCAATGATGTTACCATAACTGTGTATTATATTCAGAAAATGTGGTAATTTGAACGATTCACAGCTTGTTTGTGTGATTTTTAGGGCTACTGCCTTTTATCAGTACAAACATTTCTTCTTCATCTGTAAAGTTTTTTTTTTTTTTTTCTAGCATTAAAATGGATTTGAACTTAACATATATACAGTAGGGCCCAAAAGTCTGAGACCACTAATGAAAATGTACTTTTTTTAATTTAAAAAGTATTGTTTTCATTAGAAATTATCAGCATAACAATTTGATTAAGAACTGAATTAACATGAGATTTCTCAAATGTCACAGATTTGCTTATTTGATTTGTGACCGTTTAAATTCAATATAGTATCCCATCCCAGATTTTTAATTTTTGTGTATCTTTTCAGTGCACATACAAGTCAAAAGTTTGGGTTCAGTTAATACTTTATTCAGCAAGGACACATTAAATTTATCAAAATAAAAAAGTCAGCCTAAATGCAGCCTTAGTGAGCATAAAATTATACTGTATCTTGCCAACTTTTGAATGGTATATGTCAAAGGAAGTTGTTGTGTATATGCATATATGTTGGATTCTTTAGGATACGGATGCTTAAGTTATGTATATTTAGTGTCAAACACAGAGTTCAACCATGCTCAAATTTGATCTAGCTGAACATGTGAATGAGAAAGTGCTTCCAACATTATTACTTTCCCCAAGGATCTATTAACATTCTACTCGGATGTTGATTATTCCCTTGGGTTGGTGCAAGGACAGGTCCAGGATAAGATCTGAGCCTCCCATTCATCACACCAACAGCCCTGCCCACTTCCCATGTTATTGAGCGCTTACATGAAGATGAACAATAAATGCAAAGACCTCAATTGCTCTCCAGAGAATATGACTAATGTGTGTGGCTTGTGCTTTGTGGTGATTTGAACAGAATTCTTCAGGGAGAGAGTGAGAGAAACAAAATATCATATTATTTATTTGTAGCTTCAGTTCATTTATAACAGCACATTTGAATCAATAAATGTAGAGGAATATTGTTTTATTGATTTCTCTCAGGGATGTCCTTGAATGCATGTCTCTCTCTGTTTTTCTGTCTCTCTTTTTCTTTTATCCATCTCTCATTTCCACTCTTGCACACACATATTCAGAGGTCTCATTATCCGAAGTCTCAGGACACCTGCACAGATCAGATACACACATTTGTAAAAGTAAATGTTGTGGGGATATGGGTGTAATGATGTTAGCTTATGAATCCTTGGCGCTTATTGAGGGGAAGAGCCACGGAGCAATCTCATGGGAGGCGTCTGTGTGATTTCCTCTGTGATTGAAATCCATTAGAAGTTTCTGTATCTGTGATACAGGCAGCACTGGCGGGAGATACACCGATTGAGGGGAGGGAGGAGTGTCGTTGTATGCTATAAATCACAGTCCTACTTTGTGTTTGTCAGTCATGGGCTGCAGATTTAGAAAATCTTCTTAAATCCTACAAAGGCACAGTTTGCCCCCTAAAAATCAAACCAAAGACCTCCATGTAACAAAAGGGTTACGGCTGGAGGAAACGAAGAAAATCGAAGGCTTGTTGGGAAAAATGAAATATGATATATATATATATATATATATATATATATGATATATTCTTCCTTTCTTTCTTTCTTTCTTTCTTTCTTTTTTTTTCACATTTTGTCTTTCATGGTCTGCGTAGACCTTCTCGGACGCAGTAAATGCAGTATCCCACTGTGTTAACTCAAAAAGCCTCTCATGGAAAATGCACATCGTGAGATACAATAGCCAATCTTTCTGACATTTGCCAATTGCCCCCAGATTTCCTCTTGGAAAAAAATCTACTTAAACTGTCAAGCATGTGTGCCGGGCTTAAACGAATATGTCAAGCCACCACATTCGCTCAAATTGAGAAAACCTAAACTGTCCAAGGCTAGCTGCTGTCTGCTGGGGTGTTGGTTTGTATTTGAATAAAAAAAAAAAACCATTCCCATCATTACACTCACTTATTTGAAATGAGCGGAGGCTGAAATCTTGACAGCAACGCATTCTAGCTTGATTGGACTCCTACATCTTCACAGTTAGGCAGAGCTGGATGGACTAGGAGGATTGGATTTCTGCATGTATTTAAACTGTAAAGTCAGTTCAGTAGAATTGCACAATATGCATGATCTCACCTGCTAACGTTCAACTGTATTTATTGACAGTTGTTTTAGGATAGACTCTTGAATTGTTCTGTTTATATAACATTTTATGTCTGTATGAACAAATACTTAAAGAGAATTTGTATATTCTTGTGACCTGTAACCATAGCGACAGTGACTTTCATAATTCCGGAAGGTTGTATCATAATTGAAACAAGAATTTACAAAGGTTTAAATTAGGATATACTGTTTATATGGTTTTAAAAATAAAGGTTTCAAAAGAGAATTTTTGAAATGATGCCATATAGAAGAACCATTTTTAGTTCCCCAAAGAACCTTTAATTTAACAGTTCTTTAAAGAACCAGTGTGAAGAACATTTTTATATTCTAAAGAACCTTTTGTACAATGGAAAGGTTCCATGGATGTTAAAGAATTAGTTCACTTACAAATAAAAATTACCCCAAGCTTTACTCACCCTCAAGCCATCCTAGGTGTATATGACTCTCTTCTTTCTGATGAACACAGTCTGAGATATATTAATAAATATCCTGATGCATCCGAGCCTTATAAGAAAGTGTAAAACTCTTGCAGTTCAAAACACTTACACTGTCTTATGCCTTCCCTATTTAACTTACAAAAAAAGTAACTGACGCAATGGCAGTTTACACTTTCTTTGTAAGCTGAATATGGAAGGCAGTCTGGCCGAAGCTAGATATTTTACTTCATAACTTGTTAAATATGTATATTTTTCTTACACAAACACATCACTTCTCTTCAGAAGGCCTTTATTAACCCCCTTGAGACGTGTGAAGTACGTTTATAATGGATGGATGTGGATGGAAGCACTTTCTTCAGCTCATTCTCGTTGATCCCGCTCAATGCCATTATAAAGCTCGCATACGTCTGGATATTTATTAATATATCTCCGATTGTGTTTATCAGAAAGAAGAAAGTCATATACACCTAGGATGGCTTGAGGGTGAGTAAAGCTTGGGGTAATTTTCATTTGAAAGTGAACTAATCCTTTAAAGGTTCTTCATGGAATTATCGATGCCAATAAAGAACCTTTATTTTTAAGTGTAGATGTGACTTAACAGACTTGAATTGTTACTGATAGATATGTATCTTTAAAGAGCAGATTTATTCAGATTTTTTTTTTTTTGATCAACCATGGGACCATTTGGGACCATGAGTTGGGAACTCGGGTCATTCGAGGCACATTTGGACTGTGTGTCTGAGTGCTACCCACAAGGTAATTGGCTCCGACTTGTTTTGCTTCGAGTTGGAATTGAATGCAGCCAATGAACAACCTTAAAGTCATGAAAATGTAACAGAAGTAGAGACAGATATTTTATTCTGGTGCATACATCTGTGCATACGTCTGAGCGTACATCCGAGTGATTGAAAAAGAAAAAAAGTAGAGCAAGGACTTGGTTTCATCCATCAGTTTTCCACTGAATGGAGAAAGATATGATATTATGAGTTTGCAGTCGATTGTATGAAAGAGGCTGGGTTTAAGCTGTTAAAATTATTGTTGAAGTTCCACATGAACCACCAGAGAGAAGTCTGTCATTTCACTGGAAAATTATGACATTTTGATTAAAAATGATTTTTAACTATTTTATTTAAAAAAAAACATGCATTTGTGAATCACTCTGTTGGTTAAGTGTTAGAAACCAGGGTTAATCTGTTTACAAATAAGGGTGGCAATTATCTGCATCTACCATTTCCTGCATTAAGTATTTTATTTCCTTCTCCACAGGCTCATCTGTACATATGCTCACTCACCCTTGAGACACTAGCATACAGCATAGATTAGTTACTCCTCAGACAAAGGGCTATGCGCAGAGGTTGGCGGCCTTAATTCATTGTCATTAGCAAAGAACGCAGAGTCCTTTTCAAACTCATTAGCTGATAAAAAACACCTTGTGATTCCCATTAAAATCCTCATCCTTCCTTCTTCAGCGCGAAAGCTTTTCTCCTTCACCCTGCATCTCTGCACATCCTCCACCTCCAGCTCTTTTCGGACAGGAAAATAAACGACGGCTTTTATGTTTTACTGAGGGGCTAGCAATAATAAAGAATGGCTGTGATGTGTTATACATGTCTCTGTTTGTTGACAATTAAAGCCTAATGCTGCCACAATGACAGAATGTCACAAATCATCTGTTTATTTCGGGCATGAGTTTAAGTGATTTAACACATGATAGAATGATTTAGATATTTACATTTTCCAAATTGCATGATTAATGTTAATGAAAAATAACAGAAAAATGACTCTGAACAGAATTTGTAATACATCAATCCTGGTTCTCTACAATAACAGGTACCTTTTTTGTGCTTTTGTGTATTTTTTTTTTTTTTTTTTGCACCAAAATACAAAACAACTCTGACCTCCTGGTAGAATATCCATTTATTCAAATTCAAAAGACAAAAAGAAATACACATTTGTGCTGTCTGCAGTCTGTGAACAACTCTGCATATATACACTTTATACAGTCATATATATTTATAATCTCATTATTTAGTAAAACAGTACACCATTCCCCTGTAACTGTACCCATGAATAATAAATCCCTATCCTCCCCTTCACAGCCCATTAGTTTGGCATTTTAAGATGTAAAAAACACATTTGTTTTGAGGTTTTCAAAAACATTCGTTCAAGGATGCGCCTTGTGGTAAAATTCAAGTCAATATTTTCTATCCAACCGAGAATCTTTCAGCTAATAACTCAAATGGAGCCTACAAAGTGAGGACAATAGCACTGGCTATTAGTGCAATCCACTCGAATGAAGATGTGAAAGAGAGGAGAGCCAGATCCCCAACAGCAGCATTTGCATCTACGAGCCCCCTTCGCTCTGAGTGGGCACTTTAAAATCCAGAAGTCACACCTGAGCACATGGTTTTAGCACTGATGGCATTTCTGGAGTGAAAATGCCTTTAAAATACACTTCTAGTGTGAGTATGACAGGCGTTTTTGTTTAAAATTAGGACATATAAGGAAAGAAAATAAGCAGTAATATGAACAAGTGGCGTAACCAGGAGTGATTACAGGTTGGCGTGGATGTCCTCGTGTCGCAGCACTTTGTACGTGATCCAGTAGAAGACGTTAAATATGAGGAAGCTGAGAGGAAATACTGCTCTGGATATGGTATCGATTCGCTTGGCTCGGTCCACAAAACGCTTCCGGATGGCCTCTCCATCGTACAGTACTTGCACTGGGGGTGGTGGGGTGAATACGTTGGACCCTTCCACAGCTGTCCCATCTTTAGCTTGTAAGCAGTGGCCCAGTCCGTACCCACGAAAGTAAAAGCCACGGGTTTCTCGAACAAATTCCTCCTCCTTTAACAGAAGAAAAGCTTTCTTAGTGTTTTTAGTGCCAGGCATCAAAGAAAATTTGATAAAGCACATTAAAAAGTGATTCCATCACAGGAACTGATAGGACTGCAGGGCACTTACAAATAAAAGCAATGAAAAATTGCAGTTGTTTGTGGGTAAGCACTTACTGGTTTAGTATTTTGTGGGGTGGTTATACTTGACTGTAGATATGTAAAAAGTCAAATGTCAAGTGCATGTATAACATGCTTTTAATAATGCTAACTGTGCACCTTTTTATGGAATTTTATTTTGCATCATGTTATTATAACAAAAAAAAGAAGCTTATATAATCAAGTATTTAAAAAAAATGTATTATTAATATTATTATTATTTTATACTATGGTCCATTTACTACAAAAAGTGAGCTTCTTGTATTTTTGTCTTGTTTGCAGTACAAATATAAATCAAGTAACATTTACTTATGAAGCAAAATGAATAAGAAATGAAAAAAAGTATTAACTTAGTCTAAGAAATATAGTAAGGTTATGCTTAAAATAAGAAAAAAAAAAAAAAAAAAAAAAATCTGCCTATGCGGTAAAAATAATAAACTTAATTAAAGGGGAAAACAATTTTTTTTTTCTTACCTCATTTAGCAGATATTTTCTTTTTTTGATGCAAGTAAATGAATCTTGATTTAAGAACATTTAGATATTTATACTGGGAAACAAGAACAAAATACAGATTTCTGATTTTTAACAGTTCAGTTTTAATTTGGCACAGCATCCAAACGATCATGATCAATGTCACATGTTGTTAAATAGAAAAAAAATAAACAAATCGGTGAGGACGGACGCAAGAGTGCTTTTCCTGACAAAGACTTTATTTCTTTAGTATTCTCCTCTGCTTGTTCACATGTCACACTTTGGCTTAGTTCTTGCCTCTAATACCAAATAAATTAGTCATTTGATTCAGTTTATCTGTCAATCTATGACAAATTACCCCTTTCCTCGAGAGGATAAGAAGATTAAGTTCTCTTTTAGTTCTTCATTAAATCCTCTGCTTGCACTTAAAAACAGTCCAGTCAATCACGTGCCTAGGACTAATGATGCGTTTGGTTAAAGATAAAGGCACCCTTAAAGTGAGTGAATGTCACCTATAAACAGAGCTTGGGTCAGTGCTTACCTTATTAATCATGACCAGGCCATGTCCAGACTCAGAATCTGAGTCTAGCGTGTAAAAAGAATTCTGCAGCAAACACTTTTCAGTATGAAACAAGCTTCTGCATTTGCTAAATTTATTTAGTAATTTGAAAATGTGCTTAAATACATATGCTGAATTCCCAACACAACATTTTGGCGAATTGGTGGCTAATTCATGTGAATCCGTACATTTTTGTATGATTGCCCACACCCAAGTGATGTATTATATTAAGGGTGGATCTTCATGCTTACTTTTTTCTACTAATCATACATTTTTGTACAATTTACATTGTATGAATTCATACGTAATCGCCACCTCGTAACATTCTGTGAGATCAGGTTGGAATGCCTAAGCTGATGTTGGCAGAATCATTTTTGAATCGCTGTACACATTTAAGGGGTATAAGGGAAGTGTGTGAAGACTAATGTCCCATATTACACCTGGCATTAACATCCATTTCTATATCCAATCACAAGTGGTCACATGAGACCCATTACTATCAGGAATAAACGACAATTGTAAGTGGTTCACTTGAGAAGTATGTTTACACCAGCTGTGAACTGGGCCAGTAGGATGGTAGGATTCTGGGTTTATGGGACTCAAGTGTTTGCCTGTGGGCAAATAAGATGGGGACACAGATGGTATTTTACCCTGGCACAGGTGCTGCAGTGCTAGTTGAGTTTGCTGGTGCTATTACCAGGGAGCTTGTACACTCTCCGTAGTGAGTCAAAGCTTCCTGGCTGCCTGGTTCGAACCTCCATCAAGGAAGAATGAAATGTCTTGTTTCTTAGTTCCGCTTATATAACAGTTTGGAACATCTGTCTTGTTCTTTCCCTAAATTAACTTCTGGGGATCAATAGAGCACATCCATCCATCCATCAATATGTCATTCTTATGTATCTTGCACAGTTCAGTGCACTTTCAACCATCAAATGCATAACATTTCTAGGCAGGCTGAGCAGGCTCATTTTCATTAATATTGGCAAGTGTGTAAATACTTCAACAATTTAAAAGACAACAGCTATCATGCCGCTGCTCTCCAGCACCAAGTTGCTAGGCAACACTGCTTGTGACTGTACACTTCTTTGCAGGTTGATGAGGGACACTCCAATAAAGTGCACACTCAAGCTAAATCCGACCATCTTCCAGACACTTCAGCAAAACTTAATAAAGTGGATAATGTTCATACTGATGTTTTTGAATGCAGCAACGCTCAGTGTGGTTATTGTTTACTAAAACTATTAAAATTGTTTTCGGTAATTGAAATAAAGATCAAATAAAATACAAATATTAGATGAAAAAATTTAAATAAAAATCAATAATGTTGCCTTGGCAACTAACTGAAATAAGTGCACTAAAAAAAAAAAAAAAAAAAAAAAAAAAAATAATATCCTGGGGTATTTCCTCCCAGATCGGGACAAGGGCATCACTGAGCTCCTGGACAGTCTGAGGTGCAACCTGGTGGCGTCGGATGGACCGAAACATAATGTCCCAGAGGTGTTCTATTGGATTTAGGTCAGGCGAGCATGGGGGACATTCAATGGTATCAATTCCTTCTCTGCCTGCATACTCTCGCCACATGAGGCTGGGCATTGTTGTGCACCAGGATGAACCCAGGACCAGCGTAGGGTATTGACAATGGGTCCAAGGATTTCATCCCAATACCTAATGGCAGTCAGGGTGTCATTGTCTAGCCTGTAGAGGTCTGTGTGTCCCTCCATGGATATGCCTCCCCAGACCATCACTGACCCACCACCAAACCGGTCATGCTGAACGATGTTACAGGCAGCATAACATTCTCCATGGCTTCTCCAGACCCTTTCACGTCTGTCACGTGTGCTGCAGGGTGAACCTGCTCTCATTTGTGAAAAGCACAGGGCACCAGTGGTGGACCTGCCAATTCTGGTGTTCAGTGGCAAATGCCAGTCGAGCTCTACGGTGCCGGGCAGTGAGCACAGGGCCCACTAGAGGATGTCGGGCCCTCAGGTCACCCTCATGAAGTCTGTTTCTGATTGTCTGGTCAGAGACATTCACTCCAGTGGCCTGCTGGAGGTCATTTTGTAGGGCTCTGGCAGTCATCCTGTTCCTCCTTGCACAAAGGAGCAGATACCTGACCTGCTGATGGGTTAAGAACCTTCTACGGCCCTGTCCAGCTCTCATAGAGTAACTGCCTGTCTCCTGGAATCTCCTCCATGCTCTTGAGACTGTGCTGGGAGATACAGCAAACCTTATGGCAATGGCACATATTGATGTGCCATCCTGGAGGAATTGGACTGCCTGTGCAACCTCTGTAGGGTCTAGGTATTGCCTCATGCTACCAGTAGTGACACTGACCCTATAGCCAAATGCAAAACTAGTGAAAAACAGTCAGAAAAGATGAGTATGGAAAAAAATGTCAGTGGCCTCCACCTGTAAAACCATTCCTGTTTTGGGGATCATCTCATTGATGCCCATCTAGTGCGCCTGTTGTTAATTTCAATAACACCAAAGCAGCTGAAACTGATTAACAACCCCCTCTGCTACTTAACTGACTGGATCAATATCCCAGGAGTTTAACTAACTTGATGCTATTCTCTGATTAAAAAGTGTTCCTTTAATTTTTTTGAGCAGTCAGTCTTTAAATGCAAGTTCCCTTTCGAAAGGGAACTATACTCTGCGTTCACAGCTATGGGGAACCGTCACTCGTGACAGGTGTCCGAATGCCAAAGAATCACACCACTCCAATCCTATTGGCCGGCGACAGCCTATGACGTCATAATAGCGCGAACCCGGAAGTATAAAAGAGCACCTGGAGAAACAGTCAGAATCTTCATGTTTTTCGGGACTGTTCTGTCTATGACATTGTTTTCTACACCGGTAAGGAATTACTCTACATCATGTCTGACAAACGTTTCAGGAAGTGTGTTGATCCTAGTCCTAGGTTTTTAACACCTGAGGACACACACAACTTGTGCGTTTTTTGTTTGGGCGAGGAGCATGCACGGACAGTGCTTGAGGGTGCTGTCTGTGTTAACTGTGAGCGTCTTCCCATGAAGACACTCCGATCTCGTCTGGCCCTCTTCTCGAGGGAAGAGGTGCTGGTGCCTTTGCCCGGTGGTTCTGGCCCTGCTCATGCTGAGGCAGAGTGTCGGCTGAGATCATGGGGCTCGCAGGTGGAGCTCGCTGATTAATTTGAGAAAGGTGTAAACCTGTAAACCTGAAGCGGCTGACGAGGACGCACTCCTGGATGATGATGACGTTCTGTCTTTGACATCATCAGATCTGGGAGCGAGTGCTCTTCTGGCGGCAAGCCCCAGGGAGCAGGAGACGGCCATGGAGGAAGAGGCGGGTGAGCCTGCGGCTCCCTCCAGGCCACCCTGCCCGGTGTATGCAGAGTTATTGGAGGTTATGGAGCACGCTTCGGGCAGGCTGTAGCTGCCTTGGGGGCGCGTCAGGAAAGAGACCGTTTGCGGCACGCTTGACGAACATTTTCTTTCGGATCATAACCCAATAACTCCGGTGAGCCTTCCATTCCTTCCTGATCTACACGTTGAGATCGAGAAGGCATGGAAGAACCCGTACTGGGCTCGGATCCATCAACATCAGAGGGCTAGTTTCACTGATGTCGAGGAATTGAGCCAGCATGGGTATGTATCGATGCCCCCTATTGATGAGAAGTTTGCGAACTATCTTTCCACAGAGAGTGCACCAACACTAAGAGCTCTGGTCCTGCCATCCAAACCGTTGAAGGTGACATCACGGTTGAATGGCAGGGCATACACCGCTGCGGGTCAGGCTGGTGCAGCGTTGCACACGATGGCAGTGCTGCAAGCGTACCAGGCTGATCTGCTTAAGGATCTGGATCAGGGGCAGGGTTTGTTCCCTGAAGCGGTGGAGGAGCTGCGCCGCACCACGTATTTTGCTCTGAGGGCCACCAAGCAAACGGCCACCTCTATCGGCAGGTCGATGGCGGCCATGGTGGCCACAGAGCGACATCTGTGGTTGAACTGTGCAGACAAAGAGAAAGAGAAGAACTTTCTCCTTGATGCCCCGGTTTTGCCTACTGAACTTTTTGGTACCTCCATCGGGGCGGTGGTTGAGAGGTTCAGGGAGGTGAGGGCGCGCTCCGCAGCGTTTAGATCTTGCATCCCGCTCAGATCAGAATCTGGGCCCAGACAGCCGGGAGGCCCGGGGCCGTCTCGAGTCGGGGCTTGGAGACAGGCCCTGAGGTCCAGTGTCGCCGCTTGTGCGCCTCCTCCTCACCGAAGTAAGTCACAGAAGCCGTGGGACGCAAGGAGGAAGAAGCAGGATCTAAGGGAGGTGATTGAGCATAAGCGCCAGCAGCGCCGGTGATCGGTCTCCTCTCAATCTCCTTTGCCCTTGCTCTTTCTTCTTCCTCTGCCTCCCAGGAGCAGTGAAAACATCTACGTGCTTAGGCTTTTGACAGTCAGGCTGACGGTTAGCCCATGATGAATATTTTTCTGAAGGCCCGCCTTCTGGCTTGATAGTGAAAAGTACTTTTAGGCTTAAAAGAACTTTGGTTTTCATCCTTCTTCGTGCAAGGAAATAAGGAGGAGAAATCTTCGTTCTACGAGCCGCAGGAGGTAAGCTGGGTCTATATTTTTATAAAAGCTATATTCTTATAAAAAGTTTGACCTTGTTTTTTCCTGTATAGTTTTCCTGAGCATGTAATCAGTAAATTTAGAAAGGGTTCTTTTGGGCAAAATAACTGATTCGCAAGGTTGGCTAGTTCTCATGCAGGCCGCATTATGGCCGCTAGGGTTTTTTGGCCTCCTGTGTTAGAGTAGTTTCTCAGCTAAATACTGTAAGTCTAGTTTGAGTTGGCTCTCATCACTTCAGTTATTTGTGTGCAGGTCAGCCTTTTTTTGGTGCTTCATTTTCTTCTGAATTCTGTAGAATTGAAAATGGAGCCCAGGCTTTGCTTGGCCCAGTAGGCCTTAGCTAACGGCTAGGCTAGAGCTAGTTTTAGGTGTTTGTTTGTTACATCACCCTTATTATTACTATCCCTTGTAAGGTTGTATAGTTCCTAGTTCTGGCCTCCTCCTGAGGGAGTTGTTGGCCGTATGCCCATTTCCCCTTCGTT
The DNA here is from genome assembly GCA_037101425.1 of Elopichthys bambusa. Classification (NCBI taxonomy): domain Eukaryota; kingdom Metazoa; phylum Chordata; class Actinopteri; order Cypriniformes; family Xenocyprididae; genus Elopichthys; species Elopichthys bambusa. The sequence continues at coordinate 20,772,777 of CM074447.1, read as the reverse complement.
ATTATGTAGGTGCTATGATGAGGTTAACAGCTAAGGTTATAGGCTGTTATTAGCCTTCCTGGTGCTGTTTTTCCCAGGTGGTAGGCCCTTATCTTTGAGGAGATAAGTTATGCAGTGTTGCTAGGCTCCACTTTCTAGAACCTTGTCATGCCTTATAATGTTTTCCCATGAGCCCCTTGAATTATATTTTCAAGTTTGAGCTACGGCGCTACTGTGTTAGCCTCCGTTCTCAAGGGTTCAGCACAGATCTACAGATCTGTCTGGGGGAAGGCATTTATCCTGTGTGGATGGCATGCGTTACAGAGCATTTATTTTTTGCTTTGGGTTCTAAGCCTTGGCCCTACATACTTAGCTATGTGAGCTTACTCTAGTGCTGCCACAGGTTAACACCTGTTTCTATGATAGCAGGCTGTGATTAGCCTCTATCTAAGAACGTGTACTCCCCGGTTAGGGTTTGTGTTTCTCTGAGTGCATCACCTGTTGGATTGCACGCCCAGGTTGAGTGTAGAGAGTCTTATTCTGGTTGGAATTTAAGATAATCTCGGTTAGCTCCCAGTCAGTCGTGACCACAGCAGCTGGTTTACATTACTGTAAGATTGTTGGCTCTTAATTGTTAGCCTCCTTCTAGGTACAGCTTGTATCTCGGGTGCTGTTGGTTTATGATTGTGAGTTTGCTCACGTATCTTACCACTGCCTCAGGCTTATGCTTGTGTTGTTTGAGGTGGTAGGCCTGTAGGCCTCCCTTAGCGTATCTATTATACCATGTAATTGTTGATACATTGCCTGTTGGAATGTGTAGGCCTAGCTCAGGTTGTTGTAGCTAGTTACCCACAATTATTTTGATGGTTCTAGAGCTGGTCCCTTTTGAGCTTGGTGCCCGTTTATGACCACTGGCTGGCGCCACATGTTGTTAAGAGTAGTAGGCTTTGCCAGGCCTCCTTTTCAGTTTTCATGTTGGCACAGTTGAGTTAGTTTCTATATGACTCATCACCATGGATAAGTCATAGTTGCCACTAGTCGACGCCACGTGCATACAGGTCGTAGGCTTTATGAGCCTCCTGTGTATCATGTTGGAGTTTGGCTAAGTACTCCTCTCGATCTGAGGGTAAAAGGTGTTTTTACTGAGTACATTTTTTGAGTGGCTTGCCTCTCAGGGTAAGTTCTTGTGTTAAACCGCTCTGCTGTGCGGTTTTTATGCATTTACTTCCTTGAGCATGGTCTCCTTTAGCTCTAGTTGAGCTAGGTAGTTACCTTGTTTATAACTTGGTTCTATGTTGCTTGTTGGCACCGCGTGTGACAGGTAGGCCTTCGGGGCCTCCTTTTTTGGAACATGCTGGCTTGTGCCATTTACAGTTCCTTACTAGGAAGAGTAAAGGGATTTTTATGCCAATGGCTGGCCAGGGCTCCGGGTGACTTATTAACCTCCTTTGCAGTTAGGTTATTTGTCTCGCCTGGAGCTTGATAACACTGCCACGGGCTGATGCCACGTGTCTGCTGAGGTTATAGGCCCGCTGGGCCTTCTTTAGCGTGTGATGGCATATGTTGTACTCCTCTTGTTTTAAAGAGTAAAAGGTTCTTTTACCGAGTACACGCTTGTTGGATTGTGTTGGATGGACTGTTCTGTGGGCACTCACAGTTTCTTAATCACATGGTTGGTCGTGCGTCCAGCATGTAAGGTTTCAGGTGAATGGCCTTATTGGCCATCCTTGGAATACCACTATGTGGTTGAGTTCTCTGGTGTGAGATGTAGTTCTTTATCTAGAACTTTAGTTATGTTGAAGGCCCCTTTCCGGCCTCCTTGGCTATGTACCTACAGTATGGTCTATCTGTTGGGTGAGCTTCGTACTTCCCTTTGGGTTGTCTGTGTAATTGTGCTTAGCTTCCTAAACTGATCTTTGGTTGTAGACTTCTATGTTTGTGCTCCCCTGTATCAGGGTTTCTGGGGCACGGCCTCCTCAGTGTGTTTGTCAACACTGAGTAGGTCTTAGGATGAGCGGATTACTCCCCTCAATATGAGGGTTTCTAGCACTCAGCTGAGTTCTGCTTTCCAGGATGCCCATCTCTGCGCGTGGGTTTGAGTTGCCTACTGTTTATTCATAGTCACTCTCACCTGCTTTCTTCTCTGAAGAATGCGTTATAGAGATTCTGTATAACAGACAGGGTTGGCCTTGACTAGGTTTGTCCTTCGCCAAATCAGTTCGGCCTCCCTGGTGGCGCTGAGGGTGACTCTGTTCCCCTCTAGTGACTGGCTGGGGTTCCTTTCAGTTTCCTGGCCACATTCCCTTCAAGGGACCACTTTTCCACGGGAAGGCTGGTCCCAAAAGCTTGAGCAGCCATGGAAGGCTTTCTGTGGAAGGCCTCTTTTAGGCTCAGCGTGGGCTGTTGGCCATAGGAAATGCTGTCACTGACAGCCTTGCGTGACCCGAGGGTGAGTTGCTCCCAGTGTTTCCCTGAAACTGCTGGACGTTTGTCCTTTTGCATGCACTCTCCTTTAGCATGGCGGAGTTGGTATTTCATTCCCCATAGCAGTAAACGCAGAGTAGAGTTCCCTTTCGAAAGGGAACGTCTCAGGTTAGTTGTTCCAATTTAGCAGACTTTAAGTATACCAGTTTAGTACACTAAAAGTACAATCGCAGGGTATTTTTATTTAGCACATAAATATGTAAATGTATTTGTAGTATATTTAGCACAAAATAATCTCATATAAACCCAGGGTTATCGTGCATCCAGTAGGTTAACTAGACATTCAGGCAACCCACAACTGGTTAATTTTGAAAATATTTAATTTTGCACATCCCTAAAACAGGCAAGTCTGCTCAGTCCCCACCCATCTGTTAGTGTTTTCTTGAGCAGGAACATGTGGCCTAATTTGTCTATAGTGTTATTAAAGCAGGATGAAGACAAGGATTTGTTGTATTGATTATCCTGGCCAGTAGTTGGTCCATCAGCCTAACAGCTCTCTTAGCCAGTGACCCATGCATCGATACCACCCAGATTGATCATTCAGACCAGAGACTTTCTTGGCGGGAGAGAATAGGACAAAGAGTAATAGCTGCCAAGATTTCTGAGGCAGGAGGGGGAGAAGAACTGCCTCATTCTTAAAGGGAGTAATTCTCATTTTTCTCTCATTATTGATTAAGATCCAACGAACACACTCATAAATCTCCAGCACTGTGAGCTTGGACAGCAAGTGCTGTTGTACAAGCCTGGAAAGTGCCCTAGATGTTTTAGCCAACAGTTTTAAATGTGATTGTTGGGCTTTGATGTTTATTAGTCAAAAATTTACATTGAAGTATTTATAGAAATTACATTTAAAATCTGTTAACATTTTATGTTTTCAGATTGATTTTACTCTCCGAAGCCCTGGGGGTATTTTCTAAGCTTTTCATTTAGAAGCCTCTTTTGCATTTCAGGCTGTGTCTGTGATCTCGGATCAGAAAGCAGGTTGTTGGCCTTTGGAAATTAGCTGTGGCAAGGTTTTACAAGGTGGCACAAATAGTGGCTCAGCACAGGGGACTGCTCACTATGGAAACAGGCTGATCTGAATTCCCCCACACGAGATGTGACAGCCAGCTGTAGTGTGGCCGTTGCCAGTGTTTGGATGTGGCTGAGCACAATGAGAAGAGATGCGAGTCAAAATGGTAATCCAGGGTGACAGAGCAGCCTGTATTTGTTTGCGTGTGTATGTGTGTGTTCATCACACTTACTATTCTCTGCCTTCGCTGCTTCTTGCGCAGCCTGATGAACTCTTTGTGTTGCCTTGAGACGAAGTTGACTGCTGCGTACTCCAACAATGCAGCAAACACGAACAGCAGACAAACAGCCATCCAGATGTCAATGGCCTTTACGTAGGACACCTGGGATGCACAAGGTCAAAGCAACATCAATAGATAATCAATAAGGGCATTGCTAGGAATAATGAGGTTGTGTTGACTTTGGGCACATCCTTTTCATTAGCCTACGAGTTGATACCTTTCCACAGAAAACAGCACATTTTACAAAGAGTCGTAAGGGCTACAACATCTGAAGAGGACATTGTTTAAATTAATATTTAAAATCTCATACTTTTATAAACATGTAGACTAAATGATAGACAAAGAAGAACGAAAGAAAACATTTCATAGTTTAAAACGGGTCTGTGCAGTTCTACAATTATTAGGGGTTTTAAGCACATAGCGCTGAAACCCTATTATAATTGTTAAAATTTCCAAGGACCAGCATTCTTCCCTAAAAGTGATAGGGCAGACAAAACTGTAGGTCATAGTGACTTCAAACTTTGAGGGCTGGTAGTATCAAGGCTCGATTGGCCTGACAGGGCCGTTACAGTAGTGAAAAGTAAAATGGCTATAATTTGTGAACGGAATGAGATACTTTCACCAAACCCGGAACACGTATGGGTTTAATCTTTGGTCACGTGAAAAAAATAGTGATTGGCCACTTGGTGGTGCTATAACAGGAAAAAAACATGAAAATGGCTATAACTACTTAACTGTTAGTATGATTGATTTGAAATTTTGCATGCAGTGTCTTTGTCCAAGGTGCCATGATTAATTATGAGGACATTTGCGTATCTCAAAAAACATGGCCACCATCGGTTTATGAATTTTGAGCACCTATTAGACAAGGTTAACATTGGCTGATTGGAATGAAAATCAGTGGGCCTGTTTGACTCATGGTCCTAGAGGTCTGTACAAAATTTGAAAGAAATCAGCCACAGGGTGGCACTAACTGAATTTTACGCCTCTGTAATCATGCAGTGTTTATGTTGAAGCCTGAAGTTGAGTTTTTTTTTCTTTAAAAGTGTTAAAAGAACTGTTTATAATACCGCTAAGGAACTGAAATTGTTGAGAGAAATCATGTAGAACAACATAAGGCTAAAAAAGAATTTTAAATAGAATTATAGAACTTCCATTATCCAGAATTAATTCAGTTTTTTTTTTTAAATCTTTAAACAGAAGCAATTTAACTATTTTTAATAATTAAAATAGGCACTTCAAGCTTATTCTCACCTCTCTCTGCTCTTTTGTGTTTTATTCCTAATTTTCATTGATTGTCTCATTATTTCACTCTTATTCTGAAATGTTTCTCTTTTTTTTCCTCATTTTGGTTACCTTGGGTAGAGAGGCTCGTGAGCCGGAGCTCTGGGTGGTCATGGTCAGCACAGTGGTGATACCCAAGCCTACCCGAGCAGGGGCAGCATCCATGTTGATCCAGAAAGACACCCAAGACAGAATTACAATCAGCAGGCTGGGGATGTACATCTGAATGAGATAGTAGCCCATCTGTCTCTCTAAGTGAAACTTCACCTCAATACAGGTGAATTTACCTAGGAGAACACAAAGAGTATCATAGTAGATAAGTAACTATATATAGCAACTTTTAATGCATTGTTGTTTACATCTAATTATTTATTTTCGTATTGCTGGTTTATGTAAGGGCAACACCATAAATTAATTAAAAAAATTCATTAGAGGACCTTGAAAACAATTCAGTATGCAACAGTGTATATGATGATTATTTTTATATAGATATTATTTGGCATGCATGAAGTTGTAGTGGAATGTGTACCTGTGTTGTAATGCTTAGTGCAGTAGCCGAGATCTTTTTCCTCCTTTAGTAAAAACTGAGGAAGAGTTAAATCATCTGCCACCTGCACTGGGCTTTCAGAAAGCCACTCGAAGATCAGATCGTTCATGGTGTAGCCAACTGTGAAAAAGGGGAGATAATGAGATAGAAAAATGCATATATGTGCATAAAAGTGTGAATTGCACCTGTCTACTCTCATCCAATACTTTGTACGCTGCATAAAAGGTCACCTGACAGACAAAAAACCAAAGTGGTAGATGGATGTCTTGTACGGACCTTTGAAAAGTGACGATGTTTATATACTCTGGATTATATCCAGCATACAACCAACATAAAGTATTTGAGCAAATTTATTGGAAATCTTTCTTTCTCATAGTATTATTATTATTATTTTTTCACTCCTTGCCTCAAATTCTTCACATCCCCCACATAATTTCTAACAGGTCTCTCCCTCTGTAGTACACGGTGAGATTAGGGGCCTATTAAAAATGCATGAGGCATGCAATAACAATGTAGAATACTTGACAAATCTGAATAATATTGATGTCTATCAGAGACCCTCAGGAATGTTACAAAGACATCTATTATTCACAAACCTCCCCGTCCCCCTCCGTCTTCAAAACAACAAACCCATGAAAAAAGGATGAAGTCCTTGAATGTCATGATGTCTTTGAAAAGTTTGGTGTGGTTTCAAACATTGTATTCAAACTAGTACAAGAAATATTAATGTTTTTCCAAGATGAGGAAATGTTTTTTTTTTTCCGTGCCTATTCTAGCCTCAAGTGTCATTATACTATATCAAAAAGGCACTATTTTTTTATATTCTTCATATTTTAATTATTATCAATATTAAAAACAGTTGTGCTGCTCAATATTTTTGTGGAAACTACGTTTTTGGGGGGGATTCTTTGAATGCAAAGGAAAATAAATAAATAGCATTTATTTCACATATATTTATAAATGTCTTTGCTGTCACTCTTGATCAGTTAAATGCATTCTTATAAGAGTATTAATAAGAGTATTAATTTCTTTTTAAAAAAATTCTTACTGACCCCAGTCAACAGTGGTATACTGTATATTTCAGATAAAGATTTTTTTTCATGCGTTCCAGTGTCACTCTGGTTCATATAAGAATATTTGATTTGTGTGCCCATTAAACTCTAAAGAAGCACCTGTTAATCTATGTATAACCCCCCCCCCCCAAAAAAATCATTTTTAAAGCCTTAATGCTAAAGAATCACATATTGTGTGTTTACAATAATCTTACATTTGTCTACTTTCCCATATTTTATTTATTTTTTTTGCCTTTGTCATTGTGTTATTCTATTTGAAATATTCCCTTGAAAACACTTTTGCCTACTAAGTGCCCCGAACTTACTTTCCTCCTTTTTTTTTCTGCTTACACCTTTGCTTTAACACTCCATCATCAGATTTCTCTACCTGGATGTGTCCTTTCCAGACAAGGTGATCCCACCCTTCGGCTGCGTCCCAACACTTGTCAAAACAGTGTTCAGCGTGCCCTTCCATAGCCCTAAAAAGGTGCTCTTGTCTAATCGGAAATGATTATGCCCTCCATAACGGCTTTGTTAGACAGTTAAACCTGCCTGTCTTCCTGTGTGTGTCTCACTCTGTCTGAACCTACTCCTTAGAAGAGGGCAATTTTAACAGTGGCTACGGAAGGCTTTTTCCACTCATTGAATAAATACTGTAGACATACAGAGGACGCAAAAAGGACAGTAAAACACGCTGTCTTGATGTAGTGTGTCCCCTAAATCTTTTAAACCACATGCGTCACTGAATGTAGAGGTGCTGTCTTTGGACACCACACACATGAATTGGGGTTTAAATCAAATAATCCAAAATGCAAATCCAGATGTCAAGCTAAGTGGCATCTCCAGTGCATTTCTGCATTACACGGACATCTCATTTGGCTCTTCTTGTAGTTAAAAAGGGGAGTTCTTTTGTCTCATGGATGTGAAATAAAATCCTCTTGGGCAACTGAGGTGGGTCACATAATAAAGGGGACACAAAATGAAAGTTTCATTATTGATATCCTTTAAATTGGTTCTGGGAGTTAAGATGCTATCTGCTCTAAGGGCACTGAGGTGGTGAATAGTCTATTTCTTTGCCTCCTTCTTTTTATCAAGGCAATAAGGAAGGACACTACGCACGATTTTAAAATGAGGATGCTGTATCGTTGATACTTCCTCTTACCGATTATTCCTCTTTTTGTGCAGTGAGACATAGAAAAGTGTTTTGAGTTATTTTTTTTCTGCACATTTTTTAATCCCATAATGCTCAGGGTTATCTGGCTCACAAGTAGAAATAAACAAAAATGTAATTGCCATTGCTGTCTTAACAGGATATTAATGACAACAGTTCATGATATGCTCTACCATTCTAAAGTTTGGGATTAGTAACTTCTGACAAAAAAGTTTCCACAAAAATATTAAACAGTGCAATTGTTTTTAACTGTGATAATGATAATAATGATAAATGTTACTTAAGCACCAAATCAGCATGTTAGAATGATTTCTGATGGATCATGTGACACTGAAGACTGGAGTATGATGCTGAAAATGTAGCATTGACAACACAGGAATAAATTATATTTTAAAATATATTAAAATAAAAAAGTTATTTTAAATTGTATTCATATTTCACAATATTTCTGTTTTTACTGTATTGTTTATCAAGTAAATGCAGCCTTGTGAGCATATGAGATTTTTCTTTAAAAAACATGACCAACCCCAAACTTTTAAATGGTAGTGTTTACATCCACCATACACAGCAGTATACTTAGGAAGGCTTTTTAATACACGTAGAATAATTCGTTCATTGTGTTTCACCTTCATAGCTATCGTGCATATATTAAAACAGTGTCAGAAGAATCGAATGCAGCAAAGTGTGAAGAGGGGAAGGTGAGGAGAGATGGGGGAGGGAGAGATGAAGGGAAGAATAGAGTACTCACAGCTTTCTAGCTGCATGGTACAGGTCTGAATGTCCATAGGGAAATTCTTCAAGTCCATGGGACAAGACAGGATGAGTGTTAGCCTGAGACAAAGCGCAAAACAGGAAAGCAGAAAGTGGGGAATAGTCAGTGGAAAGAGTGAAACCACAAAGGGCAGAAAAAGGTGTTAAGTAAAGGATAGAGAAAGACCAAAAAATAGCTTACAAGGAACACTGAGGAGGAAAAGCGGAGGCAGAACGGATAGTTGAAAATAAAAAAAAAGTAATTATTTACTCGTTTCTTAGCCCTCATGTTTTTTTTTTTTAACAATTATCTGACAACTTCAATAGAACTAAAGTGAATGAGGATGGAGCTTTCAAGCTTTAAAATGACACAAAAGTATCGTAAAAGTGGTTCATATGACTCGCACACTAAGTATTTTGAAGCCATTATGATGCTTTGTGGATTGTTTATGAGCTGAGTAGTGATTTGTGAATTAACAATTCTTTTGAGTGGGATCTTTTGAACTAATCGTTTAAAGTTTTTGAATGAATCAGTTGATCTGGTCTGAATGATATGTTGACTATCACCATGGATAACAGCTCACTGGAGGTGCAAATTTTGATTAAATGGCATCTTAAATTTTAATCTGTTTGTTGCAAAAAATCTTCAGAAGACTTTGAATATAGTGCATAAGTTGTATGGACTACTTTTATGATATTTCATAATATTTCAATGATCGTTTTCAACCTTGAAAGCTCTAGACCCCAGTAATTGAAAGCGCATAAAACAACCAGTACATTATTCAAAATATCTTCTTTTGTGTTCCACAAAGTTTTGGAACAACATGCGTTAACTGACATAATTTTAATTTTTATTTATGCGTGAACAATTCTTGTAGAGGCAGAATTATAATTTCAGAACGCACCATTAATCAAAATCCCAGTTTATACTGTCTCCGCATAATCCATGGCCATACACTTTTCCCTTTGATTTGTGATTGCAAAGTGAATTCCTAAATGAGACCTGAATTGCTCAGTTTTTATCACATGCCTTCTTAATAAAAGCAAACTATCTTTTCTTTACACTTGTTTATCGTGCTGCTGATACATTAAAGTTTTAGCCGTGAAGATCAGTCACCGCTATTTGAAAGTTTGGATAGAGGACAGAGTTTGGACAGTGTAATTACCTGCTGTAATGCAATGCCTCAGAGAAAGACAAAGCCACCAGTGCTTTTTTTGAAGAGCCAATTTCTTTTGTGCTGTGATAACCCTGAATTCAAACCCCAAAATATCTACACTTACTCTGATGTGGAAACCTTTTTTGGCTTCTCAACACATGTTTCCAAAGAGGGACCCTGGCACAATTAATTGCCATTACATCCATTCTTAGAATTAACTTAATAACATTTTTTTCCCTAGGGAGATAGAAGGCCAAATAACATCTATCATATTATGTGTTGTATATTTTCTATGATTAATAATTGAACAAACTCCATTGCGATCATTGTGCTGTTAACCATTCCTATTTATTTTGGCCAACTTATTTTGCAGGGATCTTTTCATGCAAAATCCTATCGCCCTTCTGCACTAATTCTTGTTAATTCCCCTTTGTTCTCTGAAATCTGTTTAGATTTCTCTGCTTACCTAATGCTGTAAAGCACATTCCCATTCTGAAATATCCTCAGCAACTTGTTGTCTGTTGTGACTTCATGGAAGTTTGCACCTTTCTCATTAGCAAAGAACAAGTCAGGTTTCCATATGGAGTCCAACATAGAAGGGTCCAGGTCTAGAGATGCATCAGGATATTCACTATAGGCCAATCGAGGGTCGTTCCACTGCTGGCGTAGAAAGACGTTAAGCCTGTAATCCTGTAGGAAGAAGAATAAATGTGTTGGGTCCTGAAATCTAGTTCAGTTTCTGGACTTGTTAATTATTCATGTTCTTTTTAGACCTAATGTTCTTTTTTTTTAATTGCAAACCTAACACAGACTAAATCAAATATGCTCTTGAGGTAAATAACTTGCAGGTAAATAACTTGTTCTCCCTTGGCATTAATTTCTGTTGTAAATCCTCCATTTCCAGTGACCTGTCTCAGATTAACCGACTAACAGACTGCTAACAACGGCAATCTGTAACGGTCAACTGAAACATGCTGACAGAGTAACTTAGCTGTAAGTGCAGGCTTTAGAGGATTGGTGTAGCACCCTTTCACCCCCCCCCCCCCCTTTTAAGTTCCAGGTCGTTCTCCCAATTTTTCATTTTTAATTGCATGGTGGACAGTTCATTATCAGCACATCAGCTGACCCACTGGACTCTACACTTGAAAGTGATTTGCTTCTCGAGAAGTCAGGCAAGCAACTAGAACTCACCCGGCCGAAATATAATACAAATATAACAGAGCGTGCTACCCAAAAAAAGAATTCTGCTTGGCATTTTAGACAAGACAAGCTCAATGCTGAATCTTTGATTTTAAACTAAAATGAACCAATGTTGTAACATACCATAGTTGTCTCAGTAATGGATCCAAAGCTGTTGATGAAAATATTACAGGTGACATTTACTGGTGGTCCTGTTGAAATAGAGAAGAGAAGATTCTTATATTTAGACTTACACTTTTGTCAATGCTTGGAGAGTGAATGAAAAATAAATAGTGGGACTAGTGGAACTTAAAGGGCTAGTTCACCAAAAAATAGTTATCACAAAAATTAAATTTTTTTTCTTTTGTGGAACAAATTTTTTTTTTTTTTTTTGTGTAAGGTAAGATTGAAATTTAAACTTAAAATTAACTTAAACTTAACCTTAACTTAACCCAAACATACAATATTAGAACAAACAAAAAGTAACCTTACTAAAATGAAAAAAAATTAAAGCTATAAACAAGCAGCAAGCATGTGCGTGCACACACACACATATATATATATATATATATATATATATACACAGGGGTGCATATAAGTGGTACGCAGGTACGCGTGCGTGGTAAAAAAAATAAACGATGAGCACCAGAAAACATCAAGTACACATCTCTGCAGGATATTAATGATTGATGGGTGAGGCCATTAACAGAGGGGCGTTTTTGAGAGCGTTACTTGATTTGCCCACGTCAGAGTGTGGGTAGGGTTTAGGGGTGGGGTGGGGTCGGGTGAAGGGGATCATTTTCATTGCATGATATATAAACATCCACCAGTTTGAACGCGCGCACGCAGAGAGAGAGAGAGAGAGAGAGAGAGAGAGAGAGAGAGTCAGACAGCGCACAAACAACAAATTAATTCCTCTTTCGCCTTTACTTGCGCTTGAATGGAAACATACACACAAAATTATGTCAAAATTCCTGTCTCGCAAGTATTCTCTTGGTTATGTCATACAGTAAACAGTTTAGAAAGAAACTGGATGTGTGTCAGTTATTCGGTCCGTGCTTTCTTTCTTAAAGTGACAGCAGCCTAATATTCTTGCTGTTGTCTGTGTCATTAATGTTAGTAAAATAAAATTTAAAAAAAAAAAGATAGTTAGGAGAGCAGTCAGGAGGAAAGTGATGAGGACAGCTTTTAGGATAAGCGTGTCACGTAAAGTGTGAGTACCAAGCAACATCTCCAGGTGCTCCCTTGAGAAAGACCAAAAAAGTTATGTGCACCCCTGTAAATATATATATTAGAACAGAACAGAATGAACCATTATTAATTATGCTAATAAGAACAGAACACCTTTAGAATTATTTTTTTTTTTATTATTTGTAGTAATAACACACAGGTCAGGTCACTGGGTTCAGTCTACTGTCACCTCATTTAAGTTTCCAGGAGCCACTACTGTCAAGCTGCTTTCAGTCTCACGCTATAGGTTATGTTGCATATATCCCAACAAAAGCCTGTTTGTTTATGTTCTGTCACACCTTTGAAGTTGGGTCTGATGCGAGCGTCATAGCCGGAGGTTCTTCCCATCAGCTTGTCCAGAAAGTCCGATGGGGACATAGGCTTCGGGCCTGGCCTGCTGGAGGACTTTATCTCCTCTTTACAGGAGCCCTGTCTGCCAGAGATACAGAAAGCAAAGTGGAAAGGATGTAGAATGAAGCCAGAAAGAGAAAGGTAAGATAAAGGATGATAGATACAGTCAGTGATAATGACAGAGAAAAGCGTCATAATTAGTTTTAATGGAACTTTTATAAAGAACTGTTCAAATAGACTTGCTGAAAAGACCAGCATGCATTTTCATGCTAGTCTAGCTGGTGGAAGTAGCAAAGCAGCATCCAAAATTATACTTGTGACCCACAATACTGGTCTTTTCCCAGGGAATACAGAGGCATAATGCATTAAACATACATTCTTCATGCTGTTTCTACAGAAGCCTGACACACTGATCATGGCAAAGAAAAACCAAACCCCCTAAATCCCTAGGCAGGGGGAGGCATTGTGTCTGACAGACTGATGGCTCAATTGAAATGCTGTGAATGTCACAGTTAGGGGAGATGACTTTGATTCCAGTTCCAGCGGGACTCAGTCTGTGCCTGACAGACCTGCCAAGCAAGTGGCTTGAGCAAGTGGATCCCAGAGGCTGGAGTCCTGGATTTGACTGGATCTTTCTCTTTCTGGATCTTTCACTTCAGAAGAAGTGTTTTCTCCCTGTGGTTTTGATTCAGTTTTAAGCAGATCAGTCATGACCCCAGCCCCAGCCCCTGAGCAACAGAAGGTCATCAGACTCCCTGTCTCCTCCTAATGCCAAATTTTCTGATCAGTGAGTTTTTTCTCAGTGTTTTTACTACAGAAAATGTGGAGTGAATTTTAGTGGAAACTCACAGGTGAATTACTGTACTTGAATTGCACAGTGTTTGGAAAAAAGAAAGTGTAACCAGAGGCTGTGTTCTCCCCCAAAGATACTAATCTCTCTTGGAGTGAAAAAAAGTCCAATATGGGTTTAAATTTACCTCACAGGCTTTAGGGCTTCCTCATCATCCAGCTCAGCTCTTGTTTATCCAAAAAAAAAGAAAAGAAAGGCTGCTAAATGAATAACTCCCACTTTTTTAGTGTGGTCCAACTTACGTTCACACTTTTTTTCCAGAAGATTTTATGATGAGAGTGTGCTAGAGTGGAGCATGCATTTTTAAAGAGTTGCAGGAGAGGGGAGGCAGTGATCAAGTTTGTTTCTCAGCCTTGAGTGTCTGACTCACGTTTGCATCCAAGTACCATCAGCATCAAATTGTGTTTATAAACCTCATGGCTGATATGCACAACTGTGCCAAGTTCATAACTAAGTCTTTCTGAACTTGGGCAATGAGCGCTTTACAGGTTTGCTTTCCCCTTTCTCACTCTTTATTTCACTAGGAGAGAGACCATATGTTTTACTTTCTCTCTCTTTCTCCCTTTTCTCTGACTCACCTAAACAATCAATGTTATTCTTAACACCACAGTGTATTATGGACAGTCCAATTACATTCTAATCCCCAGTAAAATGGTTTATATAATATGTGGCTAGGGCACACAAAGAACATGACAAGAAGCCATGGCATATGTCCATTGCTTGTGTATGTGCTGGATGTAATCCATGGTTGTTTTGGTTGTCTGGTATTCATACATTTTAAAGAGATTATGTTGCATTTGAAACGCAACAACTTGTCATTTCAGGCAAGTGATAAGACTGTCTACATATTTACAATATCCATTGTGAAGCTCTGGTGGGTGTATTGGTATTGATGTACATTTTATAGTACACATTCTCTATCTGTAATGGCACAATGACATTTTTTAATTATATAAAATGGTAGAATCCAGATCCTTTATATATATATATATATATTTATAGATACACATTTGCCAATTAGAGATGCCTTGAGAAAAGTGATAAGCATTTTTTTATACTAAAAGCATTCTTTTGCATGTCAAAGTAAAATAAATGGTATAGGTGGAAGGAATTTTGTCAAAATACATAGAGGTCTAAAATGTTATCATATATGTTGATGAATTGGTAATGTATAAAACCAGGATCATTATTTGTTCAAAGATTTGCTATGAATTATTAAATGAAGCATGTTTTCCAAACTCATAGGTGGAGCGTGTGTAAGGCTGGGCCAGGCTTAGCTTTCTCCTGGTTGATTGCTGCTGCTTCTAATTGCTTTTAGAGGAAAAAGCTGCCCAAACTACTGGTCTAGGGTCAGTTTTCTCTGTAATAATACCATACTGGCAAAAGAGATTGCGAAAGTGTTTTGATGTTTCTATTTACGAAATGTTTTTGCAGCATTGAGCAATGTAGCCAATGACAAACATATCTGTTGATTTCTTGAATGCAATGGCCAATCAGAGGTGTTTAAAATAGAATCCACTCAGTTTTTGTCCAGTGCCGAGTTATGCACTCTCGCAAATCCTCTCGTTATAACTTAACTTATAACAAACAAAATGTAGACATTATATAGGCTAAATAAGAGATTCATTGTGCAGTCAGAACTTATTGAGTTACAGAGATATTGCGATAAATTGCGATTAGTGACAACTTTTTAATGAATATAAATGGAGCGCTCTTGTAATCCATTCAGAACTTAAGTAAAACTTTTGTTTTGCTGCATTAGGTAAGGCAATGGTTATTCATTATTCGAATTGGCTGCCATGCCAAATCACGCATATACAGTATGCTTGCTTTTCTGTTCAAATTATAAACTAGTGGTTTGTGAACGTAGTCGCTTTAATAACAAATAACTTATTGGGAGCATTTGTGCTGGGATGTGTAGGTTGTTGCTAGGCGACACGTAACTGTGTTTTTAAAGAGGTAGCGCATCTCCTTCTAGCCTTATCCTGGAGTTGGTTACCACTCCGCCTATGTCCAAACTGTATATCTCCCAGGTAATATGGAATAAGCTGTGCCAGTGGCTCAAATATTTGTAATACTTTAAAATTGTAATATTGTAATAATAAAAGTTTTGCAAGAAATACCATTACATAGTCCTGTTGAATTCAATTAAAATTAAAAAAATTTCCTGGCTGGGAATTGTGCATTATTAATGTTTTTTTTAAACAAAACATTTATTAGGGATTAGGGTATATTAGGGTATATTTTTATTAGGGATGTCAATAGATTCAAATGTTTAATTGTGATTAATCAGACCCCATTTTGTGAATTAAGCATACACACTTTATCTTGAAAAACTTATGAGCACCCCTGCTTGTTTATATTTTAGAGTTGTGATACCGAACAGGACCACATGGAGATGCAATAAATAAATGAATGAATGAATGAATGAATGAATGAATGAAGGAAGGAAGGAAGGAAGGAAGGAAGGAAGGAACGAACGAATGAACCGCATTGACCTGACTACATATGAAAATAAAAGTGACATATGAAGGCCAAGTATGGTAACCGGAATTTGTCCTCTACATTTAACTCATCCAAGTTAGTGCACACACATTAGGAGCAGTGAGTAGTGTACCTTCGGTTTACCAGTCTGACTATCTAACCATTAGGCCACAACTGCCCCTATATACCTACTACAGTACACAAATCCATTCAGAAGTACTAAATACAGCAACATACACATGACAAATCAAAACATTATCCTGAATATGTGTGGAAACAACATTAATGTAGAGAAATGGAATGAATCATTCACTGAAAACGCAACATGAGTCTCTTTTCTCTCTGCTATCTCTGATCAGCCTGTTTCCCCTTTAAAAGGGAACTCAACACTGCGTTTGAAACACTTTGGGGAACGCCTCCTCGTGAACCGGTGTCTGAAAACAATTATCAAATCATGACAATCCTATTGGCCGGCGACGGCCTATGACGTCATCATTGCGCGACCCGGAAGTATATAAAGAAGCGTCTAAAGAACCAGTCAGTATCTTTTTGTCTTCAGGGACTTTTTTGTTTGAAAGTAAGCGATATCAAACTGGTATTAAGGTAAGACAATTTATGTCTGACAAACGTTTCAGGAAGTGTGTGCATCCATGTCCCATATTGTTGACATCTGATCACACACATAACTTTTACATTGTCTTTTATGAGAACAAAAGAGCATGTACAGGCAGTTTTTGTGGGATCTCTCTGTCTTTATTGTGAGCATGTTTTACTTGTAAAAATGCTCCACTCTCTTCTGGTCTTCTCCCCGAATTTACCATAAGGTGGCTAACAGCGCGGCTTAGTTAAAACCCAAATTCACAAGCGGTTTAGATTTGGGCTTTGTCAGATTTGGGCTTAGTTAAAGCCCAAATCTGAATACGTATGAACGGTAGCTTCAACGGCAGCTTTGGTAGCTCTCCCGTCAGCCACCGAAGAACTGTGGGATTATGATGTGTTGTCTTTGACATCATTAGATCCAGCAGCAATTGCTCCTCTTGTTCTAAGCCAAACAAGAGAGCAGGAGATGGCTGATGAGGATGAAGATGGTGAGGCTCCTGAATCCTCAAAGCAACCCTGCCCCCATGTATATACAGCTGTTTGAGATTATGGAATGCGCCTCTGGCAGACTGCAGCTGCCATTGGAGCAGGTTAAGAAAGAAACCGCTCGTGGATTGTTCGAACGGTTTCTTTTTGGCCATAATCCTCCAGCCACCGTGAGCCTTCCATTCCTTTTTGATCTTCATACTGAGATCGAGAAGGCATGGAAGAACCTGTATTCAACGCATTCATCGACATCAGCGGGCTAATTTGCTGGTGTTGTTAAAGTGAGTATGGCTACGCGTCAGCGCCTCCTATTGACGAGATGCGTGCAACTACCTTGTGACATAGGTAGGCTCCAACGCTAAAGCTCCGGTCCTGCTTTTAAGTCATGATAATATGGTAGTCTCGCTTGGGCGGCAGGTTATACGCGGCAGCAGGTCAGGCTTGTGCTGCTTTACAATGTCTGTTTGTAAGCATATCAGTTGGACCTGCTGAAAGGAAAACCTAGGTTTCCTGTATAGGATGCGGTTTAAGGGTCCTGAAGTTCCATTAAGTTGGCTGGAATTATATAGGTAGTCCTTTATTAGACCCCTTTATGAATGTGTTGGCTTCATTCTTTGCAGAATTCACTGAAGAGATTGAAGCTACCGTTCATACGTATTCAGATTTGGGCTTTAACTAAGCCGCACTGTTAGCCACCTTATGGTAAATTAGCTTTCTCCTCTGGTAAATGCTAGAGTTTTGAGATTAGCTTTCACTAACTTCAGACAGATCTATGTTCAGCGTCAGCCTTACAGGCCGCCTGACATTGTGTGCTTGGGTTGAGCTCTGCTCCTCTGAGCTTTATTGTAGAAATATAGTATTCTCAGAGTTTGCCTCCGCTCAACTGAGAGTCGTTGGTAGAGGCTGCTGTTTCTTAGCCCCAGGCAGATCTATGCTTATGTGTTGGCCTTATAGGCCCACAGCTATATCCTGCCTAGGCTAGAACTAGGGTTTAGGTGGTCTGCTAGGAGCATTTTACGCCCCTTTTTATACTATCCCTGTTATGTGAGTGTAGTTTTTCCTAGTTCTGGCCTCTTCTTATCAGAGTTGTCAGGCCAAGGCCCATTGTCCCTTTGGTGTAGGTGCAAAATAGATAGCAGCTAAGGTAGCAGACTATTGCTAAGTCTCCCTGGTGCTGTTGTCTCAGGCGGTGTAGGCCCCTTTTCACTATGTGAATAGAAACTTTGTTGCTGTGGCCCCGCTCCCCCAGAACTATCTAGTGGTACTTTGACTTCAGTCTTTCCCCTGAACCCCTTGAACTATGTTCAAGCTTGAGTGATATGGTTGTAGCTTTTCATGAAAGCTCCTGTTCCCTAGGGTTCAGTACAGATTGTATCTGTTTTTGGTGAGAATTTCTGTTGTGAAGTACCCACACAGAATTGGATTAATAGTACTCCCTTGTTACTCAAGGTTGTTTGTACTTTATTACTTTAGTTCTGATTCCTGCCCTACAATATGTGAGCTCAGTAACTCTAATACTGCCACAGGCTAGCACCCGTGTTTTCTGGAGTAGTAGGCCTGACTTTGGCCTCCTTAAGATTATAGTGACGTAGTTTGTACTCCCCTTGCTGAAAGAGTAAAAAGTGTTTTTACTGAGTATATTGCCTGTTGGAATGTATAAGCTCAGGTTAAGCTTAATAAAGTTAACCTCACTACATAGTTTGGTTTTCATATATGGCTCCCTTAGAGCTTGAACATGGCCACAAGCTGACACTCATGACTTTTTGAAGTAGCAGGCTCTGTTTGGGCCTACTTCAGAGCATGATGGCTTAATTGCATTACATTGCTTGGTGCAATGTGTTTAGGTAGAGTTTGCTTTCTTGGAGTCCTAGCACTGCCACAGGCTTACGCCCGTGATCTTCTAGAGTAGTAGACCTGTTTTCGGCCTCCCTCAGAGCATGGTGACGTAATAATGTTGTACTCTTCTTGCTTTAAGGGTAAAAAGGTGTTTTTACTGAGTACATTGCTTGTTGGAATGTGTGGATAGAATTAAGCTCAGGTTGAGTTAAATAGTTAACCTCACTGGATGGTTTGGTTTTCATATATAGCTCCTTTAGAACTTAGACACTGCCTCCATGATTTTGTGCCTACAGTATGATCTACCTGTTAGGTTGAGCCCAGTACTCCCCTCGTTTAAAGGGTTGTTCTTATAGTACTTAGCTCCCTAAGTCTGGTCAGTGGTTGAAGGCCTCTCTGAGGCCTCCATGTTGAAGACCAGCCCTTAGGCTGGTTGTACTTCTCTTGTTTGGGTCCCTTTAGAGTGCACAGCCTCCTCAGTGCATAGATAAACAAGCGCTGAGTAGATCCTAGGATTGTAACAGACATTTGTAAGGGTAAAAAGCGCTAAGCTGAGTCCTGCTCTCCAGGATGCCTCTGTGATCAGACAGGTTGTTGGCCAAGACTAGGTCAGGGTCGAATATGTTCCCCTGACAAGTGACTGGCTAGGGTTCCTTCGGGCCCTCTGGCTACATTCTCTTAAAGGTACTCTCTTTTCTTTGAAAAGAAGCTTGGTTTCAGAAACCTTTTGAGTGGCCTTGGTAGGCCTCCTGTGGAAGGCCTCTTTGAGGCTTATAGCTTGGGCTGTTGGCCATAGGGAATGTATGACCCATAGGGGTAGTGGTTCTGGCATTTCAGTTGAAACTGCTAGTTCTGACGTTTATCTAGTCATTCGTTGGTATATCGTTCCCCAAAGCGTTTCAAATGCAGTGTTGAGTTCCCTTTCGAAGGGGAACGTCTCACGTTACGTGTGTAACCATGGTTCCCTGAGAACAGGGAACGAGACACTGCGTTTCCTAGCCATGCATCGGGGCTGCCTGCCGAACAGTCCCTTCAGACGATAAGGTACAGACTGGTTCTCTAGGCGCTCCTTATATACTTCTGGGTCATAGGCGGTCGCCGGCCAATAGGATTGTCGTGATTTGATAATTGTTTTCAGACACTGGTTCACGAGGAGGCGTTCCCCAAAGCGTTTCAAATGCAGTGTCTCATTCCCTGTTCTCAGGGAACCATGGTTACATACGTAATTCGAGACGTTTTCTTTGCATTAGTGCTCTTTTGGACTGATTGTTTGAATGAATTCATTGGACTGAAAATTTCAGTTTAGTGTCTTGAAATGATCTGATCGCAAACAGAGATCAAAATCGTGTTAAAGGGTTAGAATAGAAATTTCCGCCTACAAGGGTTACAGGCAGGGCCTGACGTTAACACCCACCAACCCACCACATGCAGGCGGATTTCAGCATTGGCGTGTAATGCAGTCACTCCTACTAGCTGCTTTGGCGGGTTTAATTTTATATATAATAAATACATTTTTCAATTGTAGTCTTTTAACCCTTTGAGCGGTATGGTCCCACATATGGGATTTTTATTTCTGTGCCCCTGGGCGTACGGTCCCACATATGGGATTTAGAACATTCAGTGACGTCACATAACTGCCAGATTCAAACTGTGCTTTCACACTTTGGCTGCGAGACGGACATGCTCAGCTCTTGTCATATATCACAGCTATGCAGTGTTTTTTTTAAGGTTTCAGACATTTAAATACGCATAAGCACCAGTAAATGTCAGACAGCAATAACAATCCATTCAAATATAATTTGCCGACATTTATTCATATCAGACACACATAATGGGCCTAAGTAACTATAAAGTTTACTCTATTATTCTTCCAGTTCACCAGCCACTTACTTGCATGTATTTCGGGAGACACTAATGAATTCACGTGCTGTAAATTCGACTGACAGGACTGGGCAAACTAAGATGGCGGCGCCTATCTCGCGTTATAGATCAAGATAAAGATCATTTATAAAGGTTTTTAAATTACAAAACACGCTCACTTACACAAATTTAAGGATCAGAATATCAGATAATTGATGACATGGTAAGCAAGTTTGTGAATATTTTAAAGGAAAAACAATATAACAGCGATCCATCTGTAATACAGTGTTATTGTGGCTGCGTTCGGCGTACGTGACACATGACGCGTCACCATGGAAACAATAAGGACAAATGTTCTAAAATAACGGTCGCCTTAAAAAAACTCTGGGGGGTCAGTTAGAATATTTTAAACTTAAAAAGGCATCTGAAGTAATAAACTAAGTGCAATGTAATGTTGTCAGATATTGATTTTCTGATACACATCGATACTGAAACTCTTCCAGTACTCATTTTCTGCAGAACAGATACACGATACCAGCTGCTTTTTCTCGCTCATCTCATCTCATCTCATCTGCTCTGGATATTGTTGGTGTTACAGGGCTTGAATTTCGGCATAGGATTGCGTGTATTGCGCACAAGCGTGACACACGAGTCCTGAAAAGTGAAGCAAAGTCCCTTTAAGACAAGTCATTTCACTCGGCGGCCATCTTTGAAACGCCTCTTGGGCATGCAAGTGTAGCTCCTATCTCTTTAAATGGGGAAACATCAACTTCTCTAAAGCTGTTTGCCAAGCTTTCAATTAAATTTAATATTTGAAATCCCCAATGAAATCTGACAACAACTGTCTCATAAATTTAGTTTCTGAACGCTTAAATCATGACATAAAAAGGCATTTTTTTCAGGCTAGATCAAGCTAATGCGCAGGCGCAGTCCTAACCGCGCGTCTCTATAGGAAGCGCGCGTCTGACTGTTTCTATGGGAACCGGAGCACTGAACCGGCCGCTGCAGTGACACGATGACTTTACCAATCGGCGATTGGCTCTTATTTAGAAGGTGGGACTTATTCCGCCATACTGTGCATTGCACATTCTCCCATTCAAAACAATGTAAGTGACACGTCTGGTTTTTCTATAGTCTTTGAGTGAAGCCAAAGCATCTGGATTGCCCCCAGGTGGCTGGCTGCAGTATAGGTCATAAACCCCGCCCTCTCCATGTACTCCAGTGGGATGTGAGACAAACTAAACAATTAAATTACACTTCAAATATATTTTTCCAAAGACAATTTCTGTCATATTAGGCCGTTTTTATCACGCTGGTGTTAGTTCAAGTGTTCGTTTTTTAAATAAGTTTGGTTTTAGTTAGTTATTTGATGCTATAAAGACATGGGTGAGAAGTCATGATTGACAGCTGAGGTTGATAGCTTCTCTGTCACTGAGAAGTCACTGAGAAGTCACTGAGGCACCAACAGACTTTTTTCTGGATCTTCATGAGGTGATTGGAGCTTTAACTTTAATTTTTACATTTCCAAAACTTTTTTCACACCGAAATAATGAAATGTTCTGAGTTTGGGTGGGACCTTGATATCGCAGCTCCACTTCATGCTTACTACTGTGCAGACTTGGGTTTCAAGTTCACTATGCGCGGACTCGAGACTCAAGATGCCAGCGCCATATAGACACAATGACAGCTTCAGTCACTACAATGGAAGAGTGAAGGTGCATCGTCCATATTTTTTTACAGTCTATGAATGCGTATAATTTTACTCATTTGTGCGCGCACATAAAGCCACCTCTCCGTACTAAATTGATTTCTTTTTCGTTGCTTATTGCACTTACCCCTTGGCATGTCACATAATGTGAAGCAAGTTTAATCAGTCACATTTCTATGGACTTATGTTATACTTTCTTCGCATTTAATAGCAGATATCATAAAATATAATAAGAAGATTTTTTTACCTTTACCCATGTAATTTCTTCATGTACTTAGATACGGTGGCCCAGTAGTGCACAACACAACGAAATTAAAAAAGCAAACATAAGTTCACAACACAACAAAATCAAGCCACAACACAATGGAAACGAGCCACAACACACTGAAATCGAGCCACAACACACTGAAATCGAGCCACAACACACCGAAATCGAGTCACAACACAAAGAAATTGAGCCACAACACAACGGAAACAAGCCACAACACAACAAAATCGAGCCACAACACAACGTAAATGCTCCCGACCACAAGGAGGCTCGGTAAAGTTAGTTTTCCTTGGCACTGTTCTATAAAGTCGACAGTCTTACAAAGATATCAATACCATGATTAATTTTAAGTATGTAAACATTGTATATCGACATGAAATATAATTCAAAATCAACTATGTGCTCAATAGCTTCATATTTATACATGTGAATGATTTGACGCGCTACCACGGGGCATGATGAAGGGAACGTCTGCCAATTCCACCAAGTGATTAAAATGAATAATTTGTATTCATTACTATTACTTTGTTTAAAATTCAAAAACAGACATGTTTAAATTCCAAAGCTTGTTAGTTTCTGTTGGTAAGACTGACAAGCTTTGGAATTTGAACATATCTGTTTTTAAATGTTAAAAGTAATTTTAATTGATACAAATTATACATTTTCAGGTCTACACAGAAACCAAACAATAAAGATGGCTCTGAAGACAACATGTAATACTTATTTCATATGCATAGATGTTAGCCAATCACAGCAGTGGGCATTTACATTGAAGTCTCACAGCAGACACACCCCTTCAAACAGCGTTCAAATCAGAGGGCTAAAATCAGAATAGAAAATGGCCATTTATTTCTAAATTATGACAAATAAACATTATAAGTGCATCTCAGGATTCATTAAAATAATAAAAAATGCGGTTCATGACCCCTTTAATGTTTCAATTATTTTGTTATAGTTGTCTTTGCATGCACTATGATGATTTGTCTGAAATATGATTTCCTCTGACAGCTTGGTAAAATTATTTCAGGGCTGCATGTAGAGAAGAAAATTGAAAGACAAATGCCTATGACATTTATCCCTTTAATGTGCTTGAATTATTGACACATGAAACTCAGATCACCTTTAATACAATTTCCCATGTTAGCAATTATTTCTCAGAATTTGAGGCAAGAATTAACATAGCAGAAAACGACAAGCTCAGAGAGAATGATAAAAAAAAGTGGATGTGAGCAGTGTAATAAATCTGTCAGATTAAGTTAGTCAGTCACATGTGATTACCTGCCATCTCTCACAAAAGCAGTCTGTCAACAGTGTTCAATTAAAAAGTCATTAATTAACTTCTATGATTGACCTGCAGCCCTGTGAAACTGTCTGGAGGTTTTACTGCACTGATTATAGAGATGTACAGTGCCTGTGTGTTAAAACTTACATACTGTCTGTTACAATTTTTCTTTTTCTTTTTGTCATGATTATGTGGAAAGATTCATGACTGGATTTTACCTCTTAACCCCCCCCCATGAGTTCTTAGTCATCAAAAATGGTTTCAGATGGTGAATACATCAGCATAATGTATCATAGCATGCTTAATTTTTCAACGACAACGCAGAAAAGTTTAGAAGGGGGTACAATTAAAGATTAGAATAAAATTCCCCTCTCTTAACTTTTCACAGAGCTGGGAAATAACTGGGGGGATGTTAACAGAGGCAGATCTAAGCTTGTTTCATCCTGGGCTATTGCCTTCAGTTGGGTGATGACCACAACATTTTTTTTTTTTGTTTTTTTTACTGTAAGCCTCGAGAGATGGCGGACCCCTGCATCAGCCGTCATGAATTTATAATAACTGCCTTTACCCATTGCTCACTTCACAGTATCTCAGATCCGTTCCCATAAGACAGAACTGTACCAGCGCAGCAATCCAGTCACGTAACTGTGTGAACATGAGAGCTACTCATCAAAGTGCGAGTGGAGTGTTCCTGAGGTGTGGAAATGATGGGATACAGTGAAGGGGAGTTGCTTAGGGGATTCTCAGGAGGGCAGCTGATAAACACAGATCCACTGTTGTAGAGATTAAATGAGCTAGAAATTCCAAGACAATTTCAGCCTGACCAAAAAAAAAAAAGACTCAAATGAAAATGAATGAGAAAAACAGTAATTAACTGAACTTAATGTGAAGTGTTTTCCTCTCGTTTGACAGGAGCAGTATCTATCAGCCTGGTCAAAAGGCCATTGGGGTTGCTGGTAATGGCTCTGCAGGAAGCTTTACAGGGGTACCAGAGGCCTGTTTAATGAAAGGGCTTTTTCTTGAATCATTGAGATGCAAGAAAGGGACTTTTAATGAGCCTGACCTTTCAGGGACCGATACCTCTGTCTGATCCCTGAGTCCCTGTCTGAGGAATGACAAGAATATTTAACACCCGTTCCTCTGTCAACACTAGCTCAGATATTTTCTCTTGTTTTATCACAAACTTGAGATTAATCATTGTGATGACATTGTCGATTATAATGATTTTCTATAAAGTTTTAGCAATAAGGGCTTGACAATCTCATCTGACACTAAACGACACTCGGGACAGTAGACGAAACTGTGCTGCATTGTCATGAAAGTTTACCCGAAGCACGCGCCCAGAAAGCCACTTCTCAGACAGCGTCCGCTTTCACATGTTTTTGCATTTGAACTGACACATTCACACAAAATTGTCAAAATGGCCATATTGGCAAGTACCCTTGTAAACATAGTTGGTTATGTCTTAAGTGAATGTAAAAAATAAAACGCATGTGGCCAGTTTACAAGGAACGTTTTTTTGTTATTAAAAGCATGAGATGCAGTGGAACCAAAAAAAACCAGCATGGTCTAGAGACATGTTGAACTTTTTTTAACTTGAGAACCATGCTTTTTGAATGCAGCGTCATGCACAAAACACTGTTGTAGTAATATATGTTATAGCAACAGTATACTGGCTCTGCGCATTAGGTCTTAAAGTGCCCTAATGTGCCCCAGTTTTGTTTGTTGAAGTCATGATTTAGCTTATAATAACAAAAACTAATTTAGATAGTAAATATGATTTGGATTTGCAATTAACTATACTCCGCTACATCTCTGATACATAATAAAATGCTATTTATTTGTATGTTGTTGATAAAACTGTAAGACAATCAAATTTCAAACATATTTACTTCTATATGTTTTTATTTGTTACATTTCTGCTATTCATCTATTAAAGTAAGTTTTAAATCACATCTTTGGTACACTTCAAATGTGCGTAATATCAGCTGTCATATTTTATGTTGGTTAATTGTGATGGGAAAGATTTAGCCTCTGCACATGCTTTATATAGTGCTATAATCTGCCAACTCTTCTAAAGGAAAGTAAATCTGGCTAAATTTCAGCCCAGTCAGCTGCAATATTATCAGACAGACCTTGGGGCAACATGCTGGAATGAGAAGCTTCATAAGAGATCTGACTCTGCTGATACACATGATTTGAGTCCTTATGTTCTTCACAGTAAGTACAGGGCCGCATGTGACCCTCGGCAAGTGCAAGTTTCCCTCATGGGCTCTGAAAACACTATTACAGATGTACGGATAATATTCATGTTGAGATAAATGCTAAAAATACAGACTTAGTCAGGACCTGTTGATTTTGATTTTCACATTTCAGAATGTATTCTTTTATGTTCCACAGAAGAAAGTCATCAGATTTTTGTGTTTCAATGACAGAATTTTCATTTCAAAAGATTTATTGACTATCGTTATTGTCTCACAGCCATATAGGTCTCAAAACAAACTGTAGAATATATCCAGTTCTAAACTTTAAACTTTTACACAACAGCAACCCTAAGTTTCTTATTTAATTGAAGAAATTAACATCCGTCTGAAAGGCTGTCCGTATAGAGCCCATAGGGCACTGTGAAGATTATCATTTCCTCCATCTCATCATGTCCCCAGAATCCTTAAAGGGATAGTTTACCAAAAATAAAAATTGTAATCATTTTCTCACCATCTTGTAATTCCAAACCTGAATTTCTTTCTTTGTTCTGTGGAACACATTGTGAAAATTGTCTCAAATTGTTTCATCGTATAGACAAAAAGTTGAAACATTATTTTGTGTTCCACAGAAGAAAAAAAAGTCAAACAGGTTTGGAACGACATCATTTTAATTTTTGGTTGAACAACCTCTTTCAGGATTCTGGGGCCATGATGACTTTCACCTAAGTATTTTTAAACTAGTTTGTCATAGCAACAGAGAAACTTTAACAAATGTAACACTGCAGTAAACCTCTTGAAAATATGTTGGCTTTTGGATGCTGGTTTTAACTAGCTTCAGGCCAATCAAGTACTAACCATTACGGAAAGCATATCACAGAGCATGATAATCACAGTACCACCCTAGTTTCAATTAGTCCCAGCATACACTTTGCACATGACTTGCAAACATATGCTGCTAATTGCTTTTCATTAGGGAGCCAGTGATCAGAAAACATTAATTGTCAAAGTGGCCACTTTTTACCAAAGGCAGGGGAAATTATGGTCATTAGACACCCATGGACAGATTTCCAGGTTTTTTAGGGCAATTAGCATAATATGAGATGGAGTTTAACAGGCAGGTTAACACATTTAAACTGCAATTTCAAATGAGAGGGAACCCCTGAGAAATATAAAGTCATGTGTCCTGATGCCAGGACTGTTAACAGGTCTCAAAACCTGTCATCAAAACACATCTCTGCTCATTTCCTTGAAAGCTTGCAGTCAAGCACATTTTTTTTTACTTTGGATCTTTACGTCTTTTAAGTGCCATATTTCTGGTGGGGGTTAAAGTATAACCGATTAAGTTAAATGGACTGTGTATTTAAATTAGAATGGATTCTACTGCATTGTCAGTTTCTTGCTCATCCCCCACCCCAATTCACTGTCAATTTCAGTCTTTCTATTTCATTTGTTATACCCATAAAAAGATACTTTTTTTTTTTTTTTGTTCACGCTTTCCTTTTGATCAGCATCATTCAGGGAATAGGATTTGGTTTTCACCCTGCAATTTTCCGAGGTGCATTTTTCATGGCTGATGTGATCTATGCCCCTTCTGTGGTAATGTTCCTGTGTCCATGGAGACACAGGAGGATATTGTGGTGGTATGTGGACTCAATCACCCACTGCCCTTAAGCACTGACTGGACAGATGCCTTAGTAGAAGAAAAAACAAAAACGTTTGGAATCTGACATGACTCACGCATACAGGTCAAAGCTGCCCTTTTGTGAACATGGAAGTGAATAGAATAAGCTACATTTGTCAGCAATACTCTGACCACAGAAATATCTTGCAAGCCTTCAATGTGTTTTTTTTTTTTCCTAGCCTGACATTCAAGTATGAACTAGCAAAAACAATACAAAGTAGAAGAGACAGACCATACGGAAATCAGAGCGCTCAGTATGGTGGCTGTAATGAAATTAGTGCCTTCAGTTAAAAGAGCAAATCATCATTTTAATAGCATTTGTTTGCCATAGAACATATATGTGCATTCACTGGACCTACCTAAAAATGTGTGATGGCATCATTACACGCAACCTCATAATGCGATTATAATGAGATTTAGGCAACTTACCTCATGTAAACTTGATCAAATTGATGCAATTAATCATAGTAAAATATGTGATGTATGCCAATTTTAATCACAATAAATAGGCATATAAACACTTTGTGTCCATTCCACTCTGGCCAAAGTGCATGTCTTATTTGCTTGTTTGTGATGTACACAAATGATGCTGTCATACGCAGCTTCTTAATCGTAGGGGTAAAGATGGCATCGCATTTTTAGGATGCTAAAGAAACTGCATCCTAACTGCATCCTAACTGCATCGTTCAACTGCAAGTGAACATTGTTATGTTCACAATGTTGTGTGACATGAATATAATTCGGTATATTAATGGTCGAAAACATCAAAATGGAAGACATTTGTAGGCACATCACTGAAAAAAATCCAATACATCCATAGAAATGTGTTTAGCATTTGATATAAGAAGATTAAAACAGTGCCCAGTAACATGCCTACTGTATGTGAGTTCATCATTTGTGCAGTGCATTGGGGAACTATGTGAATTATGGTGGAAAAAATGACCACAATTCACATTGTTACTGATATCCCACAATGCAAGATGGCAGCAGAACTGATTTTGGTAACTAGTATGTTAGCCAATGGAAATGAATGTGTACAGGGTGAATTAAGAGCATATTGCAAGCTTTTTTTTTTAACATGTAAAATTTTTTTCATCAGTCTGGTTTTAGAGTAGAGCTTAAAAGCTCTAAAATCATTAGTGTTGCTTCACAGCTCTTTCCCAAGCAAGCTTATTCCACATTGTTTACAAATCCTGCATCATTATTAGTGTCTGTAGAAAAGTCATTGTGTTAAACTAGATCTATGATGTGGTGCAAAAGCCACTCAGTGGAAATGTATATCTCACTAACTTATTGCAAGTATAAAACTCAGTTCATAACTTTATTAAAAAGTCAAGCTCAGCTAAAACTCACCACAACCCACAGATTGCACATTTTAATTCATAATGCAATCTTTAACCTTGGGGGAGGTTGGGTCTGACATCTCAGAAGACCCATTAGATTAGATCATGTTTCAATGCTAAATTTATTCTGTGTTGCTGAAAACCTTGAGAAATGTGTTTAATGCCGTGATGGTCTCATTTTTAATCTGATCTTCCTCTTTGCCTGTAGCCACCGTTCCCCCCAGATTCACAATTTGTTTAAACTGTGGTTTAGCTGTAGCTTTCCCGAGCTATCAGCTTAATGCTCTGGTGTGGCATAATTAAGACACTGAAGCTATTTTTGTAAGTTTATACTGATTTGCAGGGAAACGTGATACTTTAAGCAGCTTTTTCCCAGTCTAATCATTTCTGCCTGTCTGCTGTAGCCTTTATTTTTCTCTTTTTGATCAAAGAATGCATTAATTGAATAATAAGTGTGAAGTTGAAAGCACATTTCATCTTCTAGCAACTACTTTGTCAAAAAATTAGACATAATTGGTGGTACAGTATGTAGAGAAAAAAGTAATCAGCGTTGCTTGGTTACATAAATCCCTAAAGTATCAATTAATAGAATGGGCTTTGTTGTGCAAGTAATTTTTGTAAAAACCACAGATTTTTTCTATTCACCAAGGCTGTTATTTACATTAATTGCAATCAAACTAAATCCTAGCTAATTGGTACTTCATCTCACAAAAATGTACAACAAATGAGCCCACCTGCCTTTCCAGCTTAATTGGTAGACAATCAAACAAACAAATATATGAATATGATTACCATTAGGATACAGCACCATTATAAAAGAAAAAGAAAGTTTCTCAATATCTACTGTTGTCCTCTCAGCTTTCATCTTATACCCTTACGGAGACAAGACTTTGGTTCAGTGGGGATTGTCTGTTGTCAGTCTGTAAGACAGCACTCCAACTTCTCTGATTACTTGTCTGATGGTGCCAGCGCTCTGACATAGAGCTCTGATGGGTCTTTTTGTGACGTGATCGACTCTGTCAGAGCAATAAGCAACGAAACCTATCAGATTCACCCTCCCAAGAGGGACCCACAGGCCCATCTCTCTCAACAAGGACCATGGATGGCATTTCAGTATTGTAAGTCTGCTATTCAGTGTTTTAGACCTTTTCTTTTTTTGGAGTGTTCATTAAACTTTTTTTGTGGTAACTGATGTTTTAGTTATGTTACAAACCCGATTCCAAAAAAGTTGGGACACTGTACAAATTGTGAATAAAAAAATGAATGCAATAATTTACAAATCTCATAAACTTATATTTTATTCACAGTAGAATATAGATAACATATCAAATGTTGAAAGTGAGACATTTTGAAATGTCATGCCAAATATTGGCTCATTTTGGATTTCATGAGAGCTACACATTCCAAAAATGTTGGGACAGGTAGCAATAAGAGGCCGGAAAAGTTAAATGTACATATAAGGAACAGCTGGAGGACCAATTTGCAACTTATTAGGTCAATTGGCAACATGATTGGGTATAAAAAGAGCCTCTCAGAGTGGCAGTGTCTCTCAGAAGTCAAGATGGGCAGAGGATCACCAATTCCCCCAATGCTGTGGCGAAAAATAGTGAAGCAATATCAGAAAGGAGTTTCTCAGAGAAAAATTGCAAAGAGTTTGAAGTTATCATCATCTACAGTGCATAATATCATCCAAAGATTCAGAGAATCTGGAACAATCTCTGTGCGTAAGGGTCAAAGCCAGAAAACCATACTGGATGCCCTTGATCTTCGGGCCCTTAGACGGCACTGCATCACATACAGGAATGCTACTGTAATGGAAATCACAACATGGGCTTAGGAATACTTCCAGAAAACATTGTCGGTGAAGACGAATCAAAATTTGAAGTTGTTTTTGGAAAACTGGGACGCCATGTCATCCGGACTAAAGAGGACAAGGACAACCCAAGTTGTTATCAGCGCTCAGTTTAGAAGCCTGCATCTCTGATGGTATAGGGTTGCATGAGTGTGTGTGGCATTGGCAGCTTACACATCTGGAAAGGCACCATCAATGCTGAAAGGTATATCCAAGTTCTAGAACAACATATGCTCCCATCCAGACGTTGTCTCTTTCAGGGAAGACCTTGCATTTTCCAACATGACAATGCCAGACCACATACTGCATCAATTACAACATCATGGCTGCGTAGAAGAAGGATCCGGGTACTGAAATGGCCAGCCTGCAGTCCAGATCTTTCACCCATGGAAAACATTTGGAGCATCATAAAGAGGAAGATGTGACAAAGAAGACCTAAGACAGTTGAGCAACTAGAAGCCTGTATTAGACAAGAATGGGACAACATTCCTATTCCTAAACTTGAGCAACTTGTCTCCTCAGTCCCCAGACGTTTGCAGACTGTTATAAAAAGGTATTTAGGTATGCTCAAGTTTTTACTTTTTTGTCATTTCATCTGTAATTTTGGATTTTTTCCCCTTACACGAGAAACTTTTTTCTTCAATCTTTTTTTCTCAGTGAAAATACATACTGTATTTGAAAATGCTTTGGAAAGAAGTCTCTTATGCTCACCAAGGCTGCATTTATTCCATCAAAAATATAGTAAAAACAGTAATAGTGTGAAATAAGGTCATGTCCTGTAATTCTGTGAAATTGATGATCCTTCAGAAATCATATGCTAATTTGGTGCTCAAGAAACATTTCTTTTTTAGGATTCTTTTATGAATATAAAAGTTCAAAAGAACCGAAATTTATATGAAATAGAAATCTTTAGTAACAATGTTAAAGTCTTTATTGTCAATATTGATCAATTTCATCGGCATCCTTGCTGATTAAAAGTATTAATTCTTTAAAAAATCCTGATCCAGAATCCAGAATCTGTCATAAATTGCAATGAAGATTTTGTCTGAAAATTATGTTTTATTAACAAAATTCGGGAGGAGCACTTTCAAATGATCCTTTCAATCATCACGTCATTCCAACCAGCTGTCAGCAATCAGTAATCAACATGTCTACCCAATCAGCATAAGTGGAGAACACTATAAATGCGCAGTCTACTCACCTATGTTCCTCGACAGTTTTTCAGCATCCCTTCACCACCCTGTTTCCTCACACTCGCAAGGTTATCTTCCTAACCAAATCTCACACTCACCTGGTTATCTTCCTAACCAAATCTCACACTCGCCTGTTATCTTCCTTAACCAGAATACGGGGGGAGTATTCTGGGTTCGGGCCAAATACAGAGCTCGGAGCCCTCTCCTCGGACAGTATGCCAAATATGCATACTATTTATTTATCTGACTTATTTGCAAGTGTGAACTCATGAATTCATCTCTTTTTTTTTTTTTTGAGACCTAAATGTAAACTCTCTGCTCCACTGTCTCCAAGGCAAATACGTCACCACAGCGAAGAAAGATTAGGCTCCTGGCAGATGAGTGCTGCTGTGATTTTTCTCTGTGTGCCCATTTAGGTTAATGAAATGAGAGTTCAGAGAAATTGGGCTGGAATTCAGGTGTGACAGAGAAATAAAGGCCAGGAAACAGAAGAGCTTAATGAGTGAAGTTGAGCAGCAGCCTGTTTCTGCTTCCCTTCTGTGGGACAGACCACACCATTTCCTGCTCTTACCCCAAAACACATCTCACACATGTACATATGTACAGTAAATGTCTAATTAGGACCTGCAGCATGCTACCGCAGGATGATAAATGAGGTTCATTAAGTGAATGTTCTGTATGAAGATGGATGGATGCGTCAGTTCTCATCAGGTTCTGGATTATTTCCACGGATTTAAACAAGTCTCTGTACACCATCCATCCACTCAAAGATCTGCTTCTTGTTGTCTCACATATTTATCTGCTACACTCTCTAGCTTGCTCAGGTAATGAGGCCCTCCTGTCTGGTCGCCTCAGGGGCTGTGATGTGCTTGCAGTTGTGCTGGATACTTCACAACTCTTCTCTGTTTTCACTATCTTTCCCTCAGGTGGTCCTGACTCATTCTATCTTCACATGGCTTCCACAACACTCCACCTGTCTGTGAAGCCAGAACTGTGGGTCTGGTGCCAGTGTGGGCAGAAAGTGCGTGGAGAGGTCACTTGCTGCGTTTTAGATCCTCCAGCCATTCCTGCCCTCACCATCACTGTGTGCTTTTGCTTCACATTAAATAAACTGAAGATCACGATGGCTTGAGTGTGCGGTTTTCAAAGCCTTCCTGGGATTCTGGGAGAGGAACGCTTTGAGAATTTGTGGTACATTGTGGCCTCTGTAAGTCATGCTGCATATGTTTCGAATAGATTTTTTTTTCTTTTTGAACATATGCAGTATTGTTACAAAGCACAACCGTATCAGTAACTACTCCTTATTGTACTGTTACAGCTCAGGCACTTCTCGACTCGGGCTCAGCGGGAAAGTTTATTTCAAAGAATCTCCTCCAGCATCAAGAAATACCCATGTACAAAAGGCTTAAATATTCACTCCATCCTGGGAAAACTGCTGGGCAGAGGGCTGATAACTCACTGTACACCTATCATCTCGCTTACAATCCGCAACCTGCATAGGGAGAAGATCTTGTTACTGGCGCTAGAGGGTTCAACTATCAATATCATCCTGGGACTCCCCTGGCTACAGACACATTCTCCTTCAATTTTCTGATCCAATGGAGATATTCTCAAATAGAGTGAGTATTGCTTCCAGAATTGCCGTCAACTTCCTTTGAAAAAACCCAGAAAATTATCTCTGTCCATTCATCCAAAGGACTCTATCTCTGTGAATTCCGTCACCATCGAAAGACTGAATGTATCTAACGCGTTATGTTCTCCAGAGGAGTATGGGGAGCAGCTGGCCACTAAAGTTCCTTCTCATCGGCCATGGGACTGCACAATTGAGATGGTACCTGGAGCCACCATGCCCAAAGGAAAAATCTATCCTCTGTCGATCCCGGAGCAGAAGACCATGGATGAGTACATCAAAGAAGCCTTTAAACAAAGATATATCCAAACATCTACCTCCCCTGCCTCTTCAAGCTTCTTCTTCATGGCCAAAAAGGTTGGAGGCTTGCGGCTGTGCATTGACTACAGGGCTCTCAACAACCAAACCATCAAGTACCGTAATCCTCTTTCCCTAATCCCATCAGCTCTGGAGCAACTGAGAGGTGCCCGCATCTTTTCCAAACTGGACCTGCACAGCAATTATAATCTCAGCCGAATTAGGAAAGGTGATGAATGCCATACCAACTGGCTAACTAACCGTATGTTTCCCAGGCTTTCATGGACGAGGTGTTCCAAGACATGCTCCAGCAATTTGTTATCATCTACATTGATGACATTCTTACTTGGAATCTGGATGAACACTGCAGACACGTCTGTCAATGACTCCGGGAGTACTAGCTTTACCTGAAAATGGAAAAGTGTGAATTCCATCAGCCCTGCATTCAATTTCTCGATTACATCATTGATGGACTTCTGTCATAAGTTCATCGCCAATTTCAGTCAAATCGCTGCACCATTAAACACAGTCTCTATCCTGGAATCCAGCAGCCACCAGCGCTTTCCAACAGCTGAAGAATATCTTCTGTACCACTCCCATCCTTAAAAATCGCTATCCTGACTTCCCCTTTGTCGTAGAAATGGATGCATCTACCATTGGAGAGAAAGAGCAGCTCTCTCTCAGCGGCAGAGTGAGTCAGCAGTACTTCATCCATGTGCCTTCTTTTCCAAGAAACTGACCCCGGCAGAGCAAAATTACGACATTGGGAATCGCTTCCTCCTCGCCATCAGATTTGCACTATGTCAAGTCAAATGGGCCTTATTCTTCACCAGGTTCCAGTTCCAGTACCTATCATCTTGGACACAAGAACACCAAAGCTGACGCTTTGTTATTGTTCAAATGAACGCTGGACTCGTTTGCCCGATTTTATTGAATTAAAACTTCCCACAGTAGCTTGTTCCTGATAGTGTCAAAAAACAATGCTACAAATGCTCACGTTCATAATTTTTTGAAGGTTGCAGTGGAAGTTTAAAACTTTGATGAATGCAGTGTCGTCTGGATATCCAGTGCGTAAAAACAATTTGCATACTATGCACAGTAAGGTTGCTGTGCACTGAGTTTTTTTTTTTTTTTTTTTTTTCAAATGTGGTACTAGTAGTACATCTGAATGGGATTTTGAACCCATACTGTGGCAAATGATAACAAACCTTCTGGATGAGCTGTTACAACATGCAGTGTCAGGCGCTCATGCTAGCGTAGTGAGCTCAGGATGTTCCTCTCACCTTTATGGAGTGAGACCCATGGGGCTTTAGATAGTCTGCTCAAGCACACTTGAAATAACCACTTTAATTGGAGCACTCTCCAATGCCCCTTGCAGTGCTAGGCATCAGACTACGACTGAACACTGGTAGGGTGAAAAAAATTTTTTTAGGCACTGTTGACCCACTGCAAACGAGGACATTTTGGAGCTGGTTCATATAGGAAGAACTGTGATTAATTTGTATAAACAGAAAGAGGTATAGTTACTCTCTCCCTCTAAGCTCACTTACAGTGTGGGTGGTATGTCATTCACAAGCATCTTAGAAACACTTAGTGAAGTCCATACAGTACTTTGCTTAGGGGAGTAAAGGATTCCAAAGTCTAGACTAAGTTTGGCCTCACTCCCAGAAGCACATCTATAAGTCTCTATAAGCAGGACAACACTGCTTCCTACTAAAAAACAGAAAACTATAGGGTGGAAGTTTTCTTTTCTTTCTCACTTCTTGTTCATTTACCTCTATGAGTTTTCTTCAAATTTCTGTGTTCGTTTCATGTTGTTTTCTGTGAAATCTAATAAACAGTGAGTGGGTAAAATCAGACCGTAGCTAATCTCCTCTTGCTATGAGGCTGTTTTCACACTTGGTTTGATTGCTTGGTTCAAATTAGTTCACTTTTGGTTCTAAACCATGATGTATGCAGGACTTCTCTAATCGTTTAGTCTAATTAAACCCCGTCCCTGCAAGCTCACGTTCGTCTGCCTGCACTTTTGAGTGCAATGTTCACATCTCAAAATCCAGTCAACAGTTGATGAATAGAACCAATTCTATATGTTCCAAACGTATTACACTAGTCACTCACACTAGAGCTTTTGGTGTAACATCCTTACAAGGGTGGTTGCGAAACAGATGAAGCCACCATGCTGCATGATTTGAATTGTTTTGCACTGATTTACCTACTAATAGCTCTATGTACTTACATGCTGTGCTCTAGCAGAGAATGTAATCTCTGATCTAGAAGGTACACTGACAACACAACAGTGACACAAGCAGAAATGTTCCATTGTCAGATGCAAATATTCTCTCTGACCTCCAGGAATTCTGCACTGGAGCCATTAGTCAGAGCAGCAAACAGTGTCTGATGTAGACTGACTTAGGCCAGTAAGATTGGTGGCCAGAAACCTTCTTCTTGGACATCAAGGTGAGGGTGAAAATAAAGAAGAAAGGGAAAACGGAGAAGCGATGTGGGAAAACCTGATGAGCTGATAGTGGAGTTCTTGAGTAACAGATGGGGCATGGTCTTGCAGCTGGTTGTGCAGACAGAGATAAAGAGCAAGTCGACATATTCATGTATGTTTAATTTATCCTACTGGCTTCAGCTGTTTAGCAAACAGAAAGGAGTGTATGCAGGTTATATACAACACATAACGTATTTCTTAAAGGGATAGTTCCCCTAAAAATGAAAATTGTCATGATTTACTCACCCTCCAAACCTGTTGTTCCAAATCTGTATGAATTTCTTTATTCTGCTGAACAAAAAAGAAGATATTTTGATGAATGTCGGTAACCAAACGGTTGATGGGCCCCATTGACTTCCTTTTTACTGTTTAACTGTTTAGTTACGCATATTCTTCAAAATATCTTCTTTTACGTAAATAAGTTGTAAAACTTATTTTACAACTTATTTTTACAACCCCCAGCTTTCCCAGCTGTTTTAAATGCTATAAATGTATACAGTTTATTAATTACAATATCTGTTGGTCAAAATAATGATTTGACATTTTTTTTTGTTTTGTTTTGTGAATTGTTTTGTGTTTCATAATTTTACTGCTAAAATTCTGCTAAAAAGCATAACAATGTTTATTGGCAAGATACACTGTGACAACTTACCCCATTATAAGGGGTCAGCATGTGTTAAGTAAACTGTATTTGTTTTTCCTGGGCAATAACGGGGGAAATGTCATTGCTTTTTTATAGTAGAAATCAACTCTAAAAATAATCACTGGAGTCAGAAGTGTGACAACTAGCCCCGGTCATGATGCATAATGGCATGAGTTGGCAAGCTAATGATTTGCATTCCACTCCCTAATTAAACTATTAAATCTAGAGAAATAAAAACAGTCTATTTTCCGTAGGCATAAGGAAATAGACACATTTGATTGTTTTCAGAATAAAGATATTGACTTGCACCAGGAGCATTGAATTGTTTATTAGACTGATGCTGTACAGTCACAAGCACTGACATAATGTTCTCTATAATGGCTACATCTCTATTTGTCTTGTATATAGCAATAGTATTTTACGGTAAATACACTCAACTCAGACTCAGTGGCTCCATCCCTCATGACCTGTTGTACTTCAGTCCATCAGTCATGCTAATGTTTCTGAATGTATTTCAGATGCCTGTGGCATGACCTTAGGCCATTTGCATCCTCCTTGGCCACTTCTGCTTTGCTCTTGAGAAACTGTGGCTGCTTCCCTTTCTCCATTAAGAAAAAATCAGCTGTCATTCAGGGTTAATGGATAAGGCCATAAGCTAAATAGATCAATAAACCACAATTGTCATGGCAACTGACCGGCGGAACAAATCTCCAGTCACTAGCATCGGCGCTCTCTTAACTACCATGACACCAGAAATATCAATAAACCAAACACTGGGTTGGTGCGGCCCAGTTTCTGAGCCGTCTGGAGGTCAGAGCGTTAGTCAGGCATTTACTGAAAAGCTGTGATTAGCACTATTGAATTTAATTTGTTCCTACAATAGTGGGCCGGAGTCAAGGGGTGCCCTCACAGAGGGTAATAATTTATTCAGCGTTCAGAGGAATTACATGGCTCCAGTGTGCTTGTGTTCTCATTTCATGCTGAAAAAAAGTGCCGCCTCGCTCCCTGACATTGTGTTATCTGACGAGCACAGTTGTAATCCCCACTTCAGCTTCCATCTCCCCTCACCCACCTCCCAAAACTGCTTCACCAGCCATGCGTGACATAGGCTAGTGAACAGGAAAGAGCAAAAGATAAAGATAGAGGGACAGAGAGACTGATGTGTCCTGGTGGGTGTTGTTACTTGTGTCCTTGTGTCATGTAGCACAGTCTGGGGAAGTGCTGTTTGCATGCTCCATTTTCCACATCTGCAGGTATTGCACTCATTTGTTCTCAATGGCATTGCAATTTTATTATTTGTTTTATTAGAAACAGCACCTCCTGCCAAGACCTCTGTTTGCTTCCTATTATCTTTTTGAAAGATCTTCCCCCAGGATTAGATGAGTCAAAGCTGCCCAGCTGTTATGAGATCTTCAGCCAAACAACTTTGTTGTACTATCATTAGATGTGACAAATTGACCAGCATGCACAGCAGCAAAACAAATGCTCTGTTCCAAAACCTAGTGACCTCACTACAGAGGCAATATTTTAAGGAAACATCCTTATTTTAAAATGTACATTTTCTTACAGGGGACCATGCCCCTGGATCTACCTAGAATAGGGGTGTCCAATCCAATCCTATTCCCAGCGGGCCACTGTCCTGCAAAGTTTAGCTCCAACCCCTTTTTAAACACACATGAACCAGCTAATCAAGGTTTTACTAGGCATACTAGAAACTTCCAGGCAGGTGTTTTGAGGCAAGTTGGAGCTAAACTCTGCAGGACAGTGGCCCTTCATGACCGAATTTGAACATCCCTGACCTGGAGTGTCCGAGGTCCGCCCAACATAGTCTCACAAAATCCTGTGGAAATCACTTTATTCCATTAAATAACAAAAACTTTAGTCATAAAACAGTTTGGTGCAATTAAAAAAAAAAAAAAAAAAAAAAAAATATATATATATATATATATATTTTGTGCTATGCATTTTTATATGCTTATGAGAATATTGTTAGCAAAGATGCAAACATCAAACTAATCCCATACACAATGCATTTTGGGAAGTGCAAAGACTTGCTGCTTATGTAAGAGTGTTTCTTGTCGGTTGTGGTTCCATGGTGATATTGATGCTGCCTTCCTATGAAATGAGTTGCCTTTCATTACATTCTGGAACAGAGCAATATGTATATGTACATAGATTTCTATAGAGTATAGATTTCTTTATCAATCTATCTGTCGTTCTATCTAGTTTTGCTGAATTTGGGACTACATAATAATGTAGTTAATAATAACTACATAATTAAAATCACTCCTTTATGTGGTTTTAATTGCGCTGAGAGTAATAGCTCACTGTAGCAACCTCCAGTAGGGCTTTTCCAACAGGGCTTCAATCTGTCAAACCATGAGCAGGAGGAGAATCCCACAGGCCCTTCATTTAAATAAGGCACTGTGGCCCAACCACATTAGTTACACTTCATGTTGTGCTTCTCTTGCAGCGGTGTTGTATGGTAGCTGGCAGTGGAAAGAAATTCATTTCACTACAGCCCACTGGCTATGCACTCAAGCTAAAAATCATTTTTGCCAGGTTAAGAGTCAAGTACCAAAAACATAAGAGAATTGTTTATGTTTGGGAATAAATGCACCGGCTTTTCACTCACAGCTGGTCTCTCAACAAGATCTCTTGTCCTTTTAGACCTCTCTTAGTTTTCAGGTGCCCCACAAGCAGTACTCCTTTCAATGTGTAAAAAGCGAAGGGCACGCACTTTTCTCACACCTCGATGATGAATGAAATTGGCCAGGAACAATCATTCACACTACTGCACAGCAGTCTGTCACCTCTCGGCTGTATGCTCATGCTCACATCACTGAACAACTCGTACTGTCCCACAGTTTTGTTGCAAACCCTGGGTTAAATCTGCCCCACCATCTACCACTCTGCATACTGTTGTATGCTCTCTTTGTTTTCACAGTAGAGCTGCTGAGGTTGACAGACAAATATTTGTGGGAGAGGTACAAGCACTGGTTTGTTGTGAGCAAAACGGGTGAATAACAATGTTGTATTAGAGTTGCTTGTTGAATCCTGATTAGCAGATTTTAAAAACTCCACTAGAAAGTTGTTCAAATTAACTTAACATTAGTCATTAAAAAAAGTTTGTTATGGAATATGATTATTTATTAAAGGTAAAAGTGCTGTCTGTAATATATTGAGCTTCAAGCAAAATACTTTTTTTGTATGCAGTAGTATCCAATTAGAGATACATGGCACATAAATAAATGAAATATTGGCTACATTCACACTTCAGGTAACCTAAATGTGGCCAAAATCTGATCTTTTTGCCCATATGTGACTTATATCTGTTTTCCCCATGACAGTGTGAACAGTACAAAACACATGGAATCTGATATTTTCAATTCCGATTTGTACCACTTCGGCTACGTTCACACTGTGAGCCTTAATGCTCAATTCCGATTTTTGCTCAGATCTGAATTTGTTTCTGAATTTGTTTCTTCTTTTGTATAGCTGTTCACATTGTACACAAATGGGTACAAATGGGGTTGTACCAGTTTTTTACCACAAAATCCACTTTAATTGCTTCTCAAAACTATCCCAATCGCGTTCCGTGGGGTATCCCGGTAAAAATTGCGTTAGTGTGGTCGCTTCAACCCACAAAGTTGCAAAACAACCCACAGCAACAATGAAAAAGTAACCCAATTCTGCGGGGAAATCGCGGACTTGGCAACACACACAGCACGCTGTCATATGGAAGTAAACACGGAGGGCATTAAAGTAAGCGATTACGCGTTTATTTATAGTGTGATCTGCCAGCGAAATTATGTGCAGGGAATATGAAAAATCAAGACAATGATGTGACAAAAGAGAGCAGAGTTTTTAAACTTTTATGATACAAGCCCTCCTGTTTTGCTTGTATTATAGAGCTGTCTCTGTATGAGCATAAACACACCAAGTCGACGCCGATGAACTAGTGGCGATGAAAGCAGACTGCGGGATTGGCTCACGTCGGCAGCGTCTGGGTCCAAAATTGCCCTGACACACCAATCCGACTCTCGACGCCCGAATGCCAAGTAGCACGTCCAGAGATCGTATTATTATTATAGGGAGATAAGAGGGTCTGTATAACTTACCATTGGAGAAAGCGTAACGGCTAACTTAATCACGTGTGGCACCTCTCAGCCTATCGTGTTGCCGTTCAGAACTCCTCCCTGTGTACTGCCACTGCATACCGCAGACATTATAATACACACTAGACGCCCTATTGGCCTCTTTGGACTGTTGCTGCGATATGTCAATGAGTCTGCCATATTGTGCGGGGCAAGACTGCGCTGTTAACAAATGCAAGTAAACGGGCAAGCTGCGGTTTTTCTGGATAAAAACAAAAATAACGTTTAAATTTATCAACCGATTTCAGTGGCTTATAATATACGTGGTGTACACAAAGTTCTAGTTAGTTAAAATCTCTATAGTTAGACATATCAAATATTTATTTTAATAAGAAATAGTCAAAGCTCAGGCTTGTCATGTATTTGGCTGCTTTATTCTTGCATAAGAATTGTGAAAACGCCCATACTGAGATATAATTTAATTTTCACATTAAATGAAAATTGTTCTTATTGGGCCTTTAACCCAATTTTAGCTTTTCTTGAGCTTAGAATTGACCATTGATAAAATAAAATAAAAAATCATCAAATACAAATCACACAGGCTCCTTTCTGTATTTTTATAGCACTAAAATGATACAGATATTTACAGATAGATAGTCCAAAAACATACAACAACAACAACAACGATAACTGATGGATCCTTTATGGTGATACATATGACATGGTACAACTACAGTGCAATGCAAATAGTAAATATAAGAAAGAGAGAATAGCAATACACTATATATAAGAAATAATTTATGTAGTATATAATATAATAATATAGTCAATAATAAAGTATATAATATTGACAATAAACAAACAGTATACAGCAAATAAAATAGTAATGAATAGTATACATATATATAATAGTATAAGTACAATAATATAATATAATAATAGCAATAAGAATATGTAGTATAATTTACAGAATATAGACAAAAATATAACAGCATAACTATAATAGATTGATAATCTCAAGTGGTATAATATAATAGTATTGGTATAATAATAATTGCAAATACAATGTAAGATCAGTTGCAGAATAATATAGACAATAATAAAAATAGTAAATTAAATAGTGACTAGTACAATAATAATATAGTATTGGTATAATAATAATAACAATAACAACAACAGGCTATATATTTTCCATCAATCTCTTGGAAATGGTGAGAACAGTGCACTGACAGGCTCTCCTCAGCTTTCCTTGAAGCTTGTGTAGCGGGCTAAAAAGGAAATAAAAATATAAACAAATCACCATATAATGGCAAACTATTATTAAATAATCTAAAAAGACAAACCTATTCTTTGTAGAGGAGTCGGGAAACTTCCCTTCTAGCTACTTTCCACTGTCTCAACTCATTGTCTTTGAGAAAACTACCTAACGTGTCAGTAAGATTCACAAAATGTCAGTCACCTAGCCGAAACGAGTACTTGGCATAAAAGTTGGTTTTAAGAAAATAAAGATGCATTTTTAAACTTGATGAAATTTAGTTTATAAAATAAGATATAATATAAGCTAAAACTATATTAGAAATTATGTAAACTCAAATTATGTAAACTATGTCTCAACTTTCCCAGCTAACTAGTGACATCGCTAGCTATTTTAGTCTGACTGACTCCGGTGGCCAACTACTATCAATATAATTATATAATGACCAAATACAACCAGAAACAAATGTTCAGTCTTACCTGTGAAAGGTCATTCCCCGAGACCCGTTTTCAATTGTGCAGCGATTTGTACAGCCCCAAGCAGCACACGAAGGGGCATTTTCCTCAATTTCAGTTATGAGCGTTATGGAAACATTGCCCCGCACAATATGGCGGCGCCATTGACGTACGGTCCAGAGGCCAATAGGGTGTCTAGTGTTTATTATAATGTCTATGGCCCGTACCGCCAGTTAGCATTAGCCGTTACGTTTTTTTGGTTGCAGGCTTGCCTTTCAGTGGCTTTGGCACGGCCGACCGTCGGCTTGGTGTGTTCCTGCCTTAATACTTACGAGTTCTGACACATCACTGCCCTTCTACTAGTCTCACGTAGCCAGACCTTCAGACTGATGGCAGAAGGTCTGGACACTATCGCAGCTTTCATTGGCCATTAGGACATTTGACTGACATGTAACGCAATCAATCACAGTTCGTTTTGTTACTTCGAATCTCCTGAAGTGTTTCCAGATAAGAGTGCCATATGCATCAAACGTTCAGCCAACGGTCCGTGGGCGTGACGTCTGAGGCTGAGACTACCCTTCTACTGACTACCTTTCGCAACTTGATAACGACTTGATAACGCTGGGTATGTAAAATCTTTGAATAGACTCCCATGAGTGCTGAATCGTGACGAATGGTGATCTTGAGTGACGTAAAAATCGCATGAATTCCGATTTGACTGTTCACACTGCGGTCGCATTACAAAACATCTGAACTGTATCGGATTTAGTACCACATATGGAAGTGGAAGTCTTACCTGTGAAAGTTCATTCCCCGAGACCTGTTTTCAATTGTGCAGCGATTTGTACAGCCCCAAGCAGCACACGAAGGGGCATTTTCCGCAATTTCAGTTATGAGCGTTATGGAAACATTGCCCCGCACAATATGGCGGCACCATTGACGTATGGTCCAGAGGCCAATAGGGCGTCTAGTGTTTATTATAATGTCTATATAACGACTTGATAACGTTGGGTAAGTAAAATCTTTGAATAGACTCCCATGAGTGTTGAATAGTGACGAATGGTGATTTTGAGTGACGTAAAAATCGCATGAATTCCGACATGACTGTTCACACTGCGGTCGCATTACAAAACATCTGAACTGTATCGGATTTAGTACCACATATGGAAGTGGAATTGAAAAGATCAGATTCCATGTGGTTTGTACTGTTCACACTGTCGTGGGGAAAACAGATATGAGTCACATGTAGGCAAAAAAATTTGGGCCACATTTACCTGCAGTGAATGTAGCTTTTGATTTGCATTTTTGAGGTTCGTTTACACTGCCGTTTAAAAGTTTGGGGTCAGTTTTTTATTTTTTATTAATTTTTTTAAAAACAAAATTAATACTTTTATTCAGCAAATACACATAAAATTGTGTTTGTGTGTGTGTGGAATATTGATTAGAGTTTAAAATAAAATATTTCGACTGTGAAGCTCTTGAAATACAGTGTTGCCCTGGATGATTGTCATTATTCACAAATATTTCAGATTCAGACAGCCAATCAGAATC
Organism: Elopichthys bambusa; assembly: GCA_037101425.1. Taxonomy (NCBI): domain Eukaryota; kingdom Metazoa; phylum Chordata; class Actinopteri; order Cypriniformes; family Xenocyprididae; genus Elopichthys; species Elopichthys bambusa. The sequence continues at coordinate 20,728,232 of CM074447.1, read as the reverse complement.
AAGTATTCCAGAGATTCGTGCAATGAATCTAACTAGTGTTTTGCTCAGTGGCCCCTGACCTCTGCATTTCTATTACTGCAGGGAGTTGTGCTGGCGTGACTTTGGGGTCAGATTTTGCACATTCTCCTTGCTGATTGGTGGGAATGGTGTACTCTTGCTTGAAATTTGTGTATAGCCCTGAGTTGAAAACTGAAATCTGTGTACTGCTTAATTATTAATAAGAGACAAAGTTTGAGCTGCACAAACCCCTTTGTTTTCCATATCATATTCTCTTGCAAATCCCACTGTTTCTGTCTTGACAGATGTCTTTGTTTCACACAGTGCCAGCTGCTCTTTCAAACTACGTTAGTCTCTTTTTCTCAAGGTAATGTTCTTTCTATGTTTTCCCTGAGGTTATGATCAGTTCAAAACTTTTATTATAAAACTGGAAGATGTCTGTGAAAACAGATTGTGACTTTCTCATATTTATCTTCACTCAATCACCACACAGCTGACCTTGTAAGACTACACAGACATACCGAGGCTGTCCTGAGTCACTCTTCTTCACAGTACATTTTGTAAGTTCTTGCCGATGTCTGCGGTCCTGTCGCTCCATGTGACCTGTCTACCTGTTAATCAGCCACCTGCTGGATTTCTACCCAGGTCTCTGCATGGCTCCTTTCACAGCCATTGTCACCCCCTCACCTCAGAGTCGGACAGCTCAGCCCAAACACCGCTCATCTCTGCCTCCATGTTCTGTCCGCTCTGAATCGCCCACACAGTGTCTGCAGGTTGACACACTGAGCCAGTGAGTACGATCGCTAAGGGATGTCATCTCCAACCCGAAAGTCACACCACAGGCCCTTCAGAGACACTGAAGCCTCTCTGTGCTCATGTGTGCATGTAACATGTGACATACCACAACATCTAAAACCTGTTCCTCTGCCAGTCACCCTGTCCCCTCTGTCTCATACCTTCACTAGTTGTACCTTTCATTACATCATCATGACTCCCAGCACTTTTCCTGTAATCTCATCTAGAATGACTTCACTCAATCTTCTCTTCATCCCTCACTCTGATTCTCGATGGAGTTCCCGCCAGTGTCTCTCTCGCTCTCTCAGAGCGGATGCTCGTCGCCAGACCCAGGCTTTGGGATTATGCAAATTTAGCTCCAGCCTGTTCACACCTGGATGCAATGGGGCATGAAACAGGGAGTGCACTCGCTGCAAAACTTTTCACTTTTTTCATTCAGAGAGGGGGGAGAAAATCTTATTTTGTTTTTTTAAAAGTACTCAATGTTCCTTCTTTATATTGTTAAATGTTTTACTTTATTTAAAAGAGCCACAATAAGATTTAAATAGCACCGTGGTTCTCTTTATATTCTTTCATATAAGTCTTGCTTTGTTTGAGTTAATAAAATATGGAGACACAACCCTTACTGTAATGATTTTTATGCTGCTGGATATTGTTCAGGCACTCCAGGATATCAACAATATGATAAAAAAAATTCTGCTAAACAAAATGAATTAAACTTTTTCCCTTTAATTTTATAAGGAAAAGACAAAATAAATTGAATATGTTATTTTACAAGGAGCTTATTTCAGCAGCTTTCAGCTTTTTCAAAAAATGTTTCTTGGAATTTCAAAATTTGCATATATTGTCAGGAGAGGAGCACTGCATTTTTATTACTCTGTCAGTTTGAGTTTAAATTAATCACATTTCCATAGGCTGACTGTTATCTGTGTTAAAAAAGTTTACATTCTCCAGCCATAATTCTGAAATTATAAAAATAAACTTAACAAAAACCTTAACTAGTTAAAGCTTCAACTGAAGTGTCCAGATACAACAGTCACTTTACAGAGTGATGCATATATATATATATATATATATATATATATAACGAGAAGATATATATATATATATATAGCGGGTTTGACACAAAATCTTCCCCAACTATTTCTTTCAAGAAAAAAAAAAAAAAAAAAATGGAATGCTCACAAAAGATTTCAGTGTGACATTTCTTACAATGAACAGACCAAATAACACTACACCACACAACCAACACATGCATGCTATTAAAAACCACGGCTTCTCTTACCTGATAAAGCCCCCTTGGAAAAAGAAAAAAGACAAGACGTATAAAATCCTTATGACCTGAGGGAGCATTCTCTTGCTCAGTCTCTCTCTCTCTTTCTCAGTCCGTTTGAAGAACTTGCACTCTACAGAATTACCAAATCCAAAGAGGAGCAGGTAAAACTCGACAGGAATGCATTGTCTTGCAGAGTGATCCGAGCCTGTCTGTGAAGAAACTTCTTATGCTTTCCTCCCTGCTCACTTCTGCTGGCTGGAAAAATCCTCCACAGTGTCCCACCCCCCCTCAGATGTCAGTGAGAGTAGGTGAGAGCGCAAGCATGTCTGTGTGTCTGGGTTTGTTTTGAAGAGACTATGTGCTTTTCCCTTTCTTTCTCGTTCTTTTTTATGGCCAGCTGCTCGCTCCAGGAATTATAATGGAGAGGATTTAAAGGGCCAGCAGTGCATTTGAAGGGGAGATGGCATGCGGTGAGCCCACTGAGAAGAGGAGCAGAAAGAGGAGGATCTAGGAGATCAGAGAGGGGGATGGAGGTTTTTCTGGCTTTGTTTATGTTAGTTTTTTCTCTCTCTCTTTCTCTCGGTGTGGAGGGCCAACCACTTCAAGGCTTTGCTTCATTGCACAGATGTGTGTACTTGAAGGATTGAAGTAGACCCAAAAGCATGAGCAAGAGATGTGCTTTCAACATATGCTAGCTTTCATATTTATATATGAAATCTGGTTTTTAATGGTAAATACCATGTAACTTGACATAATAATGGACATATATGAATATGAATGGATATATACACATATATGACACCTGATTCAAGGGTTCACTGAAGAATTTCTATATTTAAACAAGTTTATAGTGTGCCACTAGTATTACAAAAGATTTTCTTTATTAAATTAAAGAATAAGTTTGATTAAATTACATTTTAATTAAATATGACTAATTCAGATCAGTATAACTCAGCAAGGACCAGCATTGCAATTCCATTCAGCAGGGTGTTGAAAAAAAAAAAAAAAAAAATTTGTTTGAAAGGGCTGTTTTTGGCTTTGTAAACTCAAGATGAAAAGGCACCACATGAGGAATTTCATTCTGAATGAAAAATTACTTGTGGCTCCTGACCATCAAATTACCTCAGCTGGAGTCATTCATCTTCTCAGCGGATGACACTGCTGATACCACCGTCTCCTAAGGAGATAAAGGTCTCGCTCTTTTTAATCTTTTCATTGGAAAAAACGTGAGATTAAACGCTCACCTCTACAATTATCTTTGTGCTCCTGTTGTACACCGCCTGGCTTATGAAAGATGCATTAGAGCCTGTAAATGAATGAATCAGAAGTGAGAAGCTTGAAAACACAAGCAACCCCTCTCCTTTTTTTTCTTTTTGACAAAGAAATTTGTTTCCTCTGAAAGCATTTATCCCACATGATATCTATCTATCTATCTATAGTAATTCCATTGTCATATAGACAATATATATATATAGCTGACAATATATATATATAGTCTTGACACCCCAAGCTAAGGGTTACAAATACAGTCCAAATATTTTCACCTCACCAGCCAATGTTATTTATTCTAAAAAAAAAAAAAAGAAAAAAAAAAGTGTATATATTTATATATATATATTTTAGAATAAATAACATTGGCTGGTGAGGTGAAAATATTTGGACTGTATTTGTAACCCTCAGCTTGGGGTGTCAAGACTGCAGGTGCCAATACTGGCATAGCACCTTTATGCTGAGCTAACTCTCAGGTTTCCCTTGTGTATGGTGCTCACAAGGCTGTAGGCTGACACAAAGAGCCCTATAGGAATGCTGATATATGGGGTCTGGAGATCCATTTGTCACTCTGCTGGGATCAAACGCCATGAAGGGGCATACAAGTGGAAACCAAATATAGTTGAATATCAATTGCTGTGACATCTCTGCCCTATTGGCTGCTATTTCTTGGCCACAAATCAAGACGTTAGGTCATTCGTTTACACCCGCTGTGTCTCTGCTGTCCTTCACAGCTCCAGGAGTCCTGTTACCTTCTTGATTCAGTCTACTGTAGTACTTCAGATCCCAGTGACTCCACCAGCAGGTACCAACGAGCATTTATTCACAAATCTATTCTGATCCAAAAGGTTTAGACTTGTCTTGTGCATATTACAAAGTGATATGCTGATTAATGCATTAATGTGTATCTTTTCTGAGAATATTTATATAGCTTACTAGCTATGTTTCCATCCAAAGTTGCGAATTTAACTTATGTGCAAAATATCGCATAAAACATTTGCGAATAAAGGAGTTTCCATCCAGTAAGTCAAAGAGAACAAAATTGTCACTTCCTGATAAACTGGCGATTAATACTACTAAGAAAAATGGAAGTTAATACAGTAGGAGAAGCCACTGTATATAATAATTTTTGTATAATAATATCACTCCTCAGAGCATGCAGATGAAACTCAATAAATGCGGTCATGTTAACTTGCTTTCTGAGGCGGATGCCTGCTGTTTGGGAACGCAGTTGTGTAAGATAGTTCTGGGAGCTAATTATACCGAACCACTTTGAAGGCAGACTTTTCTCATGCATTGCAGAACAACCAAAACATCATTTCAAATGCTGTGCAACGAGATCGGTCCACTGGTTGGTCCAGTTATGCCGTACCATCACAGTGTCACGTCGTTTTTGATGTGCATCGAGGAATTTATTCAGTAAATGTTCTTTTTTTTAATGCACATTTTTAGAATTTATGTGCATCTTGCGATATCCTAAAATGTGCATAAAAATAGGTGGATGGAAACAGCAATTATTCTTGAGATAAGGAACAAAAAAAGTTTTAGATGTTAGTTTTTACTTTTTTTTTAATACTACATTATAGATATTTTTTTGTAAACAAAGGTTTCAGGTAATGGACCATATTAGGGAACAGGTTTTTGTTCACTTCATAACTTAATTTGTCTCAACTCCGTCAGACGCACTTAAAAAAAAGCATGATATTTTAATTTGATACATCCAATAACAGTGTACAATCTTCTGAACAATTTTTTAAACTAATATTTAATTTAATTTTCTACTTTTGGCAGTACAGTATGTTATGGATATAAGGCATGCAAGTCAGGCCAAATATATATGTAAATAAAATCATGAAACAACATTAGAATAATTCCCCATTTGTAAAGAATATATTATATCACTATAAAGAGATTTCGTGAGCACTTGTCAACTCCATTCAGCTTACAAGTGAACATCGTCAGACATAAAACCTAACAGAGTTGACAAAATTGAATATTTTTCCATCTTAACCATGTGTTGTACAGTAGAGAAATTTAGTTTTTTTCCTCAGTTGTAGCTACCAAGATTTATCCCACAACTATTGACAGAAATGATCACACTGGGAAGATGGAGTTGACATGTTAAAGCTGTGAGCACAGAGACTTCAAATAAAATGTATTTTAAAATTCTAACTGCTCTAAATTCTTAAAACTACAACATATAAATTATCATAAAAGCTGTGACTAAATGTGCATTTAGCTAATCAAATTCTTACATATCTGAGCTATGTTTTACATCTTCACTTATTTGCCTCTCTGTGCCGATATCTCTTTTTGTCACATTAGGGGAACCAGAAATTTGAATATGGTGCACATAACAATTAAGATTGGTTGTAATTTTCCATCTAGAGTGGGACTGAATTACAGTCTCAAGTATCTTCGATGACCCTCTTCCTGATCCACAATGACACACTAAATAGCCAGCAAGCTTGCTTCATTTCAAAAAAGGTTTGTGGTTTCCTTTTTCAATGGTATTTAGACAGTTTACAAAGCCTACAAAGGGCAGTAGAACCCCCTTTTTAGTATATCTTCTTTTGAACTATAGTGTGTTTAGTGTGTTTTTTTTTTTTTTTTGATTGCTAATTGCTTGCTGCTACATATCAAACCTTCAGATTAATAATCGGCCAAACCACAGATGACAAGAATGCCACAGTTAGTGATTTTGTCAAGAATAAGTGCTCTTATAGATCCATATAATTAGTCTTAGATTTGGAGATCCAAATTGTAAATGGTATTTAAGAAAAGTGTTCATATGGATCTGAATGCGATTTTAGGTGTCAGAAGGTTTTGTGAGGCTGTTGAGAAAGCATGAATCTTTCCACACTGTGAAGAGTATGTGCCTGCTCATATCTCAAGCCCTCATGCATAAAGATGCCACTCTCCTCTTTAAATCCAATCTCTGTGGCTTTTATCTGCTCTCACATGCATTTTCATACTTCTGTGGAACTTCTTTTTTTTTTTTTTTGTGATTAGACATACACTTGCTCTATTTGAATTAGTAATTTCTACACTTGATTGAGGAACACTTTCATGAACATCAATGTTGACAGAAAACATGCAATTCCTTCAGTACTTTATTCAGTCAGATATAGGCAAGCATCCAAACCAACATAAACAAGGATGTTAGGTTGGGCTTTGAAATCAGAGTGGGAGTGAAATACTAAATACCACTTAAAATTTGAGGGTTTAAATTATGATATAAACTTAGTTATTTTAAGTCAGATTGGATGAGCCATGTTTGAGATTAAAATATGCAATAATTCAATTTTAATGTGCTAAGTCTATCTACAATCATGTGCAATGTCAATAACTTGGTGGAAGATTTTTTTTAGGTTTACTATTATACTACTATATTAAATATTACATTTAATATTTCAATGAAATATTAAAAATACATAATATTTAAGTTCAATGTAAATATTTGATTTTTGATGGCATAAATTAATTTGTGAAAATGTCAAAGAGGTCAAAAATAGTGGTTATTTAATGTGTTGATAAATTCAATCACTGGATGGTGGGAATGAAAAAGAATGGGAAGGTAAAGGCTTGTCTGTTAATATGTAGCATACATGAAAAATAATAATCCTCCAGTCTATGCTCTGTATCAGCTCAGTGGTAATTGATTGATATTATTTGCTTTTGTTGCATTATATAGAAATGTATGATCCACTTGTACTCTTACAGAAGCCAGCATGTGGGCGGGCCTCAAATTTAATTGTCCGGTGTTTCCGCTTTGTCAGTCCCATACTGCTAAGTTGTACAAAATCACACAGCAAACCCCTCCTGCTCCCCTCAGTTCAGTGAAACATGAATATCTATCTTAATAATACACTTGTGCAGGATAAGACATCTCAGCACATTTCATTTGTCACTTCAGAATAATAACAGGTCTTTGTCATGTTTTTACATCTCAGTATTTTAAATAATGCTTCAAGGCTGCACACATTTTGTGCTCTGAGGCTGATATTTCTTCCCTTTGGCTGACACATAGTTACATTGGAATCTATGAGATTCAAGCAGAATGATAACCTTTCTAGAAAGTCATATTCACCAATCCTACAATAAAGATAAATCTGGGGTTGCTGGGAATTCCTCCTTGCCACAAACAGCCAACCTATTTTTCAAACGTTGAAATAAGCTATTTCTTGTGAATGTATAAGATTTCTAATTCATTAGATGCTATACACTAAAAAAAAAGTGAATTTTTATACTGAAAAATCATGTTTTTTTTTAAACCTGTTTTATTCAGTTTCTCAAAATAACACTAAAAAATAAAATAAATAATTTTGATTAAATAGTAAATATTTTAAGAGTGTTGATGTGCAGAACACATACTGGCTAGCTTTATTAACTGTAGATCTAAATGTGAATTTTATTGAATTTTCTAGGATTTTTATATATAAAAAAATATATATAATGCAGATTTTAAAATGACATCACAATAAACATTTTTAAATTTTTATTAAAGGGTTAGTTCACCCCAAAATGAATTACTTGAATTACCCAAAATTAATCATAAATTGTGGCTACAGTGGTTCAACCTTAATGTTATAAAGCGACGAGAATACTTTTTTGTGCACAAAAAAAAAAAAAGACTTTATTTAACAATTTCTTCTCTTGCCTGTCATTCTCTACACTGTTGATGTAATAAACACAGTGCAGAGCTTCCGAGTTCTACATCAGAACGCCAATTTATTATTGGCCAAACCCTTTAAGATTAAGTAAACTAAATGAAACTTTGACTAACAAAATGTTTTATCTAAAGTGAAAATTCTTCTTGAATTTTATCTATGGTGAAATTAAGTTGTAAAAAGCCAAATATATATATATATATATATATATATATATTGACCTATATTAATTAATATTTTGACTTATTTAAGTTAGTCTAAAGTATTTTTTTTTTTCCAGCGTAGTAAACAACTTAAAGAATTACAAAGTGTAGTACCTATTTGCAGAAAAAGAATAATATGATAACAAATACCAGTTTGCAACATCAAGCAGCATAACAAACTATTTTTTGTACAGCTGGAAGTTGGCGGTTGACACCGGAAGCTTTGGAAGGTAAAAATGTTTGCTCTTACGTTAAAAATAAGGTGGATTGAATATATGGCCTGCAGTCACATAGTTTGCTGGCCTTCTCTTTTTTCCCCCTTATGTTGACCTTTCTGCTGCTGACCTCTTTGTCTTTTCCCTACATGTCAGACTCTGATGGAGCCCAGCAGCTGTGGTGTTTATGAATGCTGAGAGCTTTGCATTTTCATTAATAGCTGGACAAGCTCAACATGACATGGAAAGGTCACATTGTAATGATGAAATGACTTGCTCTGGGTTGCTCAGTGGCAGAAGTCAGTTAGAGAACAGGCTGCCAACTTACAGAAAGTTAAGGCAGAATTCCCAACACTCAAAAAAAAAAAAAAAAAAAAAAAGTGTTGTTTCATATCTACAAGCAAAGAAATTCCATCTTGAGGTTTCATTGGAATTTTGTATCTATTTCCCCCAGAGTTGCACATTCATCCCACATGAAAATACACAATCTTTCTGCTTGCAGGAGCCGCACTTGACAGTGGCATAAAGAAAGCCAATGACTTTTTCCATGGCCAACAGATAAGAAGTTTATAGACATTAAATGTCTTTTCCTCACAAATGTTCCACTTTTTCAATCTTTCTGTGGCTCATTTTAAGAAACGTGATTGTGTTTCTACACCTGATAATGCCTTTCAAGTACAACTAGGTCAAGTTAGCATGCCAGTTTTGTGATCTCTGGCCCTTTCACTGTGTTTTGTCCCTATTTACATTCTCTCCCACTTTCCCCTTGCTCAGCAGTGTCCATTGTCATGTTTGATTGAAAATGTTTAAACAAGCAATTGTGTGGCTTACTGTACATATGAAGATAACCCAGAGTTCTTGTTTACCGGTAGATATTCCTTTCACTGGTCTCTGGCAGCTTGCTGGCAAGACTTCAAGCACTAGGTGTGAGCAACTTAGAGCATTTGCGTCAAAGAGATGTAAGTCTAATTGCTTATTTCTCAGCATGTGTACATTTTTACAGCACTGGAGGACAAGTATAAATCAACCAGTGCTGTTCTTTTTAAAGGCCCATTTGTCTTTATGGTCTGGTTTATCTCTTTGTTGCTTCCTGTTCAACTCAACATACATAATAATCCTCAACTAACACAACTATAATAATAATACAACTCAAATTTATTCTTGTCAACCATCTTCCAGAAAACCCAAGACATTTTATTACTTACTTTTTATTCAAATCTTGCTTATTTCATATTTTTTACTTAAAAATTATATACATAGGGCTGTCACGAGTATAAGATTTTGGTTGGCGATAAACAATTTAGTTGTCTGCTTTGTTCACTTCAATAATTTATTTCAGTCATTTATTCACATTGATCTTGGAGATTCTGTTTGTACACAAATATTAATATATTATATTATATTATATTATTAGTAGAACGATGTGAGAATAACATTCTAAATATTATACCCAACATTTTATATAATATTAAATATTATACATACAATTTAATATGACATATTTATATATATAATAAAAATGTTTTTTACAATTTTAATTAGTTTTTTCCAGAACCATGCCCACCTAAATATTATATTAGAGTAACATAAAATGTATAATAAAACGGTTAGTTCCTGTCCTTGATTCTGATTGGTCTATGACCGATTCACCCAACGGTTCTGTGTATCACTACACAACACCCTTAGCAACCACTCATAGCAACGTAAACTGTTTGATCTCAATTTATTTTGTTCATTGACGCTTACTGTATTATGTAGAAGAGTACTGTGAAAAAGTATTACCTGCATTCAGATTTAGCATTTCCTTCAGGTAAGTCCTATGTTCATAATAAAAAATATGTTTAAATGTCCTCTGCAATATCTTGTCCTTTTAACAGTTAAGGGGTTTTCCCGTGACTAACAGTGCTAGTTAAAGATTTTTCAAGGTTGCGTCTTGTTAAAGGGGTGACTTATTCACAATACAGCACAGCCTCTCGTATCGTATTGCTTATAGAAAAGAAGAAAGTATTTTCTGGATAAAATATAATGGTGGTAAAATAAAATGGCATCTTCACTTTTAAATAAATGTGAGCATAAATCGCTGTGAAGCTTTTTTTCCCTCTGTTATAAAAATACTCCATAGCTTGAGCCACATTGACTTGCTTGGATGCATCACACTGTCAAAGTGTCAAAGTATTTAAGTAATTACTAGATTGAACTTTTGTTGCTGGCTGTGAGGACGTCATAGTGTAACTGTTATGTGGGGGTTAATAGTATGTTCTGGTTAACAGTATACACCAATTGCCTCAATATTTATTTCTTTCTGCACTCCCAGAAGCTTTTGTTTTGTTTGTCCCAGATGTGTGGTTCCTTGTAAAATGATACAAAATCGATCTTCACAAACATACATTTTTCATTAAGCATATATATTTTTAAGCACTCCTTTTAAGTCTCCAGGGTAGAACATATACTTGTGTATAACAAACAGTATTTTCAAGGTTACAGAGAATAGCTTTAAAGGCTATCCTGCATCCTGTCTTGTCCGAGATGTTGACTTTCCCTCAGTGTTAATGCTGCTGTTGTTCTTTATCGGCTGCGTTATCTAGGTTGTATGAGTAAGAGCCCGTTGTGGAAAATAGCTGTCATGTTGTCATGTTTGTCAAGGAATGATGGTGTTCTTTTGCCATGCATGTAAAGCATTTTAGATAAGGTCCCCTAACGGTTGATATATTAAAAAGGGATGTGAAATTGGTTTACCACACTGCACTGAAAAAGTAAGTGACTCCAAATGAAATGCAATGATGTGAGTGACGCAGTGGGTGAACTCGGAGTCCTGCTGTGATTCTGTATGGACAAAAAGCAGAGAATCACAATGGATCCAGTCTGCTCCTTCATTATAATTTCATATTGATCACTTGTATTTATGTTTCTCATGTCTTAGAAATGACATGCACTTTTTAATAAAGCCAAATGCGCAGAAACAAATTAAGCAGATCAAGTGTGAAATTAATGCAGAATGTGGCCTGGTTAACATTGTGTTTATGGATTCTTGTGTGGTCAGGAGCATTAAGGGATTTAGAGTTCATTTGTTTTTCTCTGATTGTTATTGATGGGGAAGGACACTGGTGCATGAAAGGTGAAGAGGGGCTCCTGAAAAGAAACTTAATAGGCAGATATGAGAATAATATTTGACTTCATAAATTAATTTGTATCATAATTTCCCCTGGCTGGTAAATCTGTCATAAAGAGAAGGCCAGGTTTGAGATGAAGCCAGATAATGATCTTCCGATAAAGGCGTCTATGGACTTTTTTTCTCAAAAGAATGATTCTCACATAGTTTAGTATCATCATGGGGGGAACCATGTCGTAGATGGTTTGAAACTGCATGCATTGGCTGGCTACAAGCTGGAAGTCCTGCATTTGAATAAGTACAGAACATTCCTCCAAGTGATGACCAGAAAAGTCAAGTTTTAGACTACATGGGTCCACGAGTGTCTCTTCATAAATCTGCTATTCATGGTTTTGAAGGTTTTTTTTTTTTTTTTTGTAGTAGTAATTAGATGGTGATGAATGTAGGAGTATGAAAAATAACATATTAAATAATAAATTCCTATTTTCCTTAATTAACCTATGCTTTCAAATGCTGAGATCTGTTAATTCAAAATTAGTGCATTAAATGAAGTGCTCATTTAATGTTTTTTCTCAGATACAAAGACAAAAGGCTGTCTGCTTTATTCCAGACATATTTGCTCTTGCTGTCAAGTGTTTGCCTTTGTTAGTTTGTGACTTCAAATGACCTTTCCTTGTCAAGACAAAATAACATAACTTCCAGAACTGCATCATATTAAGTTATTTGTATTCTGTGGTCGTTTTTTCACCCTCATGTCATTCCAAACCCGTATGATTCTCTTGCTTCTGTGGAAACACAAATCTTTCATATGATTTCCGACAATGTTATACATCTATATGTTCTGTTATATATACAAATGAGTCTGATTCTGACTCTAATGCACTTCTAGTTATTAAATGAGCTGGGATGGTTCGTCAGTACTCTGATGCCCATGCCATAAGCCATTGTTCTCCTTTCTGAGAGAGACTACAAATCTGTCAAGGTACAAAGGGTTAGGCTTCATCTGTACACCCTTGCTCTCTTTAGGGCACACTCAGGTTACATAGTGGGGATTTTTTTCCTCAAGCAGGTGGTTTATAATCTGAATATTAAGCTTTCTCTTTGATAAGTTACTCTTTGCCTATGTTTTACCCATGATAGGGGGATTTTTATATGCTACAGTTCAAAAGGTGTAGTCAGTAAGATTTTTTTTTCATGCTCACTAAGGCTGCATTTATTTGATCATAAATGCAGTAAAAATAATAATAATTTATTTAAATGTCTATTTTAATATATTTTAATTTGTCCTGTGATGGCAAAGCTGAATTTCCAGCAGCCATTACTCTAGTCTTCAGTGTCACATGATCCTTCATAAATCATTCTAATATGATGATTTGTTGCTCAAGAAATGCTCAAGTTGAAAACAGTTGTGCTGCTTTATTTTTTTGTGGAAATCATGCACTTTTTTATTTAAAAAAAAAATGTTTTTACTGTCTCCCAACAGTATTGTACATAACATTTAGTAGTGTCTAAAGCTACCGTTCCTATAATATGAATAAATTTAATTATCGATTTTTGACATGGCATATACATTAATAAGTCCAGTTTTCTGTCTGCTATTTTCACACCATCTGTTTGCTCTTTCAAAAGAATCTCTCTTGGCATCATGCTGATGCCTATGACTCACTACGATAGGACCAATGTAGGTATACAATATCTGATTTCATTACTTGCAAAATAACATGGCAGAAATGTTGTCCTATAGATTGGATTGAAGATAAAGATGCCAAAAATGATAGCTAAAACTGTTTCCTTTCATTAGTCAGAGTATAGAGCTGTACTTTTAAACAATTAGCTGTTCAGAAGCCCACGCTGTGTAACATTCTGGTATAAGTTGACTGCAGAAGCAAACAGTCTTGCGTACTCTTTGACAGCTAGGAACACATCACAAACTAATGTAGGTTAATTGCCTCCAACCTTAGCTGGATAATTCATTAAGCCCTTTTCCATTCGCCTCCAACAAATGATGTCTGGTGCTCCCAGGAGCGCACAACTCGGCATTGAGGAGTTTTGGGTTTAGCTGAGATTTCACTCCCACCCACCTCCAAAAATGTGTACCGCAGTGGTGAAAAGGGGGTGCAAGGATAGTAATGCATTTGTCTGCTGGATCACTGGAGAGAGAAGTATCAAAGAGTGCTGCTAATTGCAGTGCTCCCTTCATACAACATTGAGTCAAGTGGAAATAATTCAACGTTGCAGTGGATTTGTTTTGTTAAAAGATCCCCTGACACCCCGGAGGAGGAGGAAGAGAAGACAGAAAGAGATGAGTGTGAGGGGAGGGATGCATGTGGAGGAATTATATGCAGAGCTGAACGTTATGCTGATTTGGGTTTCGCGCCAGGCCCACTGTATGTGCCATGTTTTTGTCTGCAGATTCATAAGGGAGGAGAGATGAATTAAAGGAAAGTAAACCTGTTTACTTTCAATGTGGCTTTAATACTTGTCACAGTATACATTCAAAAAACAGAAAAAGAGGGATTGCAAAAAGCATTTGGACACTTAAAGGTGGGGTGAGTCATATATTTAAAAAACACTGTTGGACATTGTTGATATATAAAATCAACCCAAACAAACCCACCCCTCTTTTCATTACTCCGTTTCCAAAACTCACCCTCCAATCCTGCTCCGAGTCGGTCTCAAGCCCTGATCGCTGCTGGCAGGTGAGGCCAGTGCACTATCAATGGCGCTAAACATCGCATTCTCTAGCGGTCATCAGTGCGCAGTGGTTTACCTGCACAACTCTCACTAGCTGGCCACTCTTACACATGCAATGCGAGATCACAGCTGACGCGCAACAAAATAATGCTTCACAAAAAATAAAAGCGTAGATGATGAACAAATGACAAGGAAGCACAAAAAATGAACGTACAGTACACAAGAGTAAATACAAACAAGAGTTCGTTGTTAGTTGCAAACAGCACAGCAGCTTGAGACAATCAATGAGACTCAAACCCAGTGTTACTCACATGTGAAGTGGAATCAAAGCAGCCTCCGTGTCTGTTTTCAGGCTGGCCGCGTAGCTCTGTCCAGCGCTGGAAAGCTTTTGTAATATTAACGCGGTTCCTAAAGCACTTGTCCAGTCATAAACCTTTATTCACATGATATTCTTTTGAGCTCTTTTGTATTGTCTCGTCTCTCTTTCTGCAGTCTTTATTCAAATCTCCCTCTTGCTCGTTCTGTCTCCTTGACCGTCATACGCCCCCTAATGCTGATTGGCTAAACGTTTGTTGTTAGTGTCGGCCCGACTAACTTCCAAACGTTGTTTTTGAAAAATGGCTTACCCCACCTTTAAACCACACTTCAAATGTCTGAACATCTCTGCATTGAATAACAAAATATCAAACCAGGTGCCATCTGCAATCAAATTATGCTCTACCTACCTACCCACCCACCCACAGTGGGGGAAATAAGTATTCAACGTCAACATTTTTTTAATTAAACACACTCCCAATTCAGCAATTCACATGAAATTTTGACCAGACATTGGTATTACCTCAAGAAAACGACAGTTAAATAAATCATATTACAATCCATAAAAAAGTGTAATGAAGTGAAATGACACAAGGAAAAAAGTTTTGAAAACGCTAACTGAAATTGTATTTAATACTTGGTGGAAAAGTCTCGTGACAGCTTCAAGACCCTTTCCAAACTAATCACTCATAGTGCTCTGGTGCAATTTAGGTCCATTCTTCTAAACAAACTGTCTTTAAATCTTGAATATTCTGGGGGGCCCTGGCTTTAAGACAGGACCATTCCAACAACTTTTTTTCCCCCTCTGGAGCCAATTTAGAGTCACCTTTGCAGAATGATTTGGATCATTGTCCTCGTGGACGATCAACTCATGTCTCATCATCCTGGTGGATGGCAACAGATTCATCTCAGTACATTTCTCGGTACATGGCGCCATTCATCTTAACTTTAATAATATGGATTCTGCCAGTACCATGAGAAGAAAAAACAGCCCCATACCATGATGCTTCCACCTCTAAACATCACTGTTGGTATGGGTCATATGCAGAGCCATTTCTCCTCTAAACATGGCGTGTGGTATTATTGCCAAAAAGTTAGTTTTTTGTCTCATCTGACCAGACTACAGATTACATCAGGCTTTTCTAAATGTTGTGTGGCACGAACACAAAGGAAGATTCAGTAGCGAATGTGAAATATAACAATTTATTGAGAAAAGTCCAAGCTAGGAAGAGAGCAAGAGTCAGATGAAACGTGCAGATAAACAGTCACTCTTTGCAGCGCAGGGATGCAATGGACAGCCGTGTTCCTCCAAGGTGAATCCAGCATGAAATCCACAGAAGACGGTAACAATAATCCACAGGAGGCGAAGAACAGGACCAGGGAGACTCGAGCAGGACCAGGAAACACGAACGATCTGACAACACTGGACAGAATGCACAGGTCATATATAGTGGTGCTGATTAGCCACAGCTGGCGCTGATCAACTAATCAGCACGATCACAGACACACACACATAGACAGGGCGAGAATGAGTCAGTGAACCTATGAACCGTGACAGTTGTGTAGCAAACTTCAAATGAGCTTAAACATGTTTTTTCTTCAATAATGGAGCCTGCGTGCATGGAGGTCTTGGCGGTGGAGTGCATTGCCTATTGTGTGTGGTTTTTTTTTTTTTTTTTTTTTTTTTGCTGCTGCCTCCAAGTCTTTCCAGAGCTCTTTCAGAGTAGTCCTTGGCTCTTGGGCTACTCTTCTTACTAACCTTCTGACTCCCCGATCTGAAATGTTGCAAGGAGATCCTGTTGATGCCGGTTGATGGTGGAGTGATGTTCCTTTCACTAGCAGATATTGGCCCCGATGGTGCTTACAGGAGGATTTAGGTGTTGCTAAATCCAATGGTGACCAGTGCCATTGTTATGTAGCACAATCAGGTCAATCATGTAGGTCAATCAATCAATCAAATATTTTAATATGTAAATGTATAATATAAAATATAAATATAAAAGGTCTTTACCTTTCTAAAGCTGTGCATTCATAATATACATACTTGTGGATATGCATGCACAGCTTACGTTTTATGTATTAGATGCTGTCAATACATCCGTACTGTATATTTTATATTTAAACGTACAAAAATGTATGCATGAATATCTACCAATACTTAAATGAGATCAGGTTGTGTGTGTGTTTGAACCTGTGATGTACAGTAAAAAAAATGATGTAGAAAAGCCATCGAGAGCTCTCTGTTTGCTGAAGTGCATTTGATTTGTTTAACATAACAGTGTGTGCTATTACTTCAGCAGTCCTTTGTCTCAGGAGACTGTTTCTGAGGTCTGATTAATATTCATAAAACAAAACCTGGAATATTCTCTCCTTCATTTTAGCAGATGTTGTACTCACAAGGACATGTATCCACATAGAATTCCTGAATATTTTTCTCTCCTTGTCCAAGCTTTTCAAACTTTCCACTTTCATCTCACTTTCAGGCTGTTGAGCCACTGGGACATCCTAGAAAGGTAGAAAACACCCCAGAAGACTCGCTTTCACACTTGCACTCACTACTCCCAGAGCTGTCACAGAATTGCCAGATCCCTCAACACACCATGAGCACTCCCCTTGAGACACGTTCCTCACTTCACCTGAGCAAACCATGTTCACCTCAGAGAGAATTTTTGATACTGCCATTACACACTCTTGCTACCTAATGCTCTGTGGAGAGAATCATGTGGAGCAGTTTATTTATTAATATATCTTTTGGCTAAAGAAAAAGTTATTTTATATATCCATGCACAAAAACACTTGTGTGTCCTTGTTTGTACCATTTTACTTTACCCTCTCAACCTATTAAATAATAAATAAACCGCAGAGTAAATCTGAATAAAAAGGAAAGCAGCAAAGTGAAATTCAATAAGCAGAATTAAACAAGTTTTCCACAAAACTGGCCAGATGGATCTAATCCTTTTTTACTAGACAGAATGTCCACGTACCACCCTGCTCTGGTTGGAGGAATGTGGCATGCAGTGTCCAATCAGGTAGCAGATAAACATGCAAATGATGGATCTGTAACTGATTTGCAAGCAAGGAGAGGGTACTGCTTACTATCCCAATTTGAAGTCACATAATCCTTTCACACAAGCATGAAGTAACCTAATTGAAGTAGACTTCATTAGGTAGGATTTGGGACAAGCTGTGTGTATATGTTTTAAAAGAAAGTTATAAGGCAGGGAAAGACAGATAAAATCCCATTTACAAAGGTTTGTCTTAATCCCAGCAATTAATCCATTATCACAGTAATTACAGTATCATCAGCTATTTTCTAATGAATGTGAATATTAACATATTAGATTATTGCTGTGAATTTTCCCAAGACGAGGTTCCAAAAATTCCCCAAACCATTCATTATGAGCGAATGTGCCTAAATTATAAAGCAATTGTGGCTGGCGGTAATAACTTTTGTGTGAGCTCTACACATTTCTACAAACACATTTAGACTAATGGCCTGATTGCAAAGCAGCTGGGGGCCATACTATCATTCCTTGGGTCTCCAGAGTGAGATATTGCCTCAATAAATATGGCTAATGGGTGAACATGCCAACCCAGGGTAAAACACTTCAATAAGAAGAAGACTGAGTATGACAGCTGAGGGATCCATCAGAAGAATGGAAACTGTTTAAAGATGATTAAATAGCTTGTTATTTGTGCACTGGCTCATGATTGTTTGCATCTATAAAGAGCGGGTGGGTAGATGGTCACCAAAAAGAACTTAACTCAAGTATACCAAGAGTACCCAGATTATGTAGGGAACTTGTTCACTCGAAAAAAATGAAATGCGTAATTTTGGACACTTTATGTACTTAACGTCCACAGTTTTTGCTACATTGCAGAAGGCAAATTATTTTAAAGTTGGCGGAAGTGGTGACTACCGAAACATATGGAGAAGACAGTGCTTTACAAATGTAAGTTGAATGCTTTATCATCATCACCCCATGTTGAGTTTCAATATTTTTGTAATAGGTATTATATGCCATTTTGGGGCACTTATTTTTATTTACTTGGCCAACTTGCTAAAGCTAGCAGCAACCCTCCATCAATTAAAAAATGTGTTCCATTAGAGAAGATACTACCCTTTGTACATTAATACATTATAGTGTTTACTGAAAGCATTCAATGTATATAAGTTGAGGCACAGCTTCAAATTTCTTTCTTTGCAACTGTTTTAGCTATTCCCTGCCCTCTCTATCGCTATAGCAACTGTAACCATGGCGCACTCAGATGTTCAAAAAGCGAGGAGTGGAATTTCACCCACAGCTGTGTGGCTGTTGAGGTGATGGATGTGTGTGGAGAACATGAGGTTGAATGTTACTGACTGATTGATTTACAGTTGTGTGTGACACTGAAGGATGTGGGCCCCAGATGTGATCCTAGAGAAGCTGCACATAAGGACTGGGGTGCTCTCCATGGTTTATGAGGCTGTTAATTCTTACTATGTGTTCCCCAAAATAGAGCTCTACGTGACCCCACAGGTAATAGCATACAGAATTTTTCCATTAGCCTACTGCTTTTGTATTGATCTTTTACTGAAGTGTGAAGTGAGGGTGACAGATGTTTTAGTATTTGCTTTTTATTTATTTTTTGACAAAATTACTTGTGCTGAAGAATATATAACTGCCTGTAGATTACGTATTAGTATGCGTAAATTACACGCTGTAAAAAAAAACAAAACAAAAAAAACATACGTAATAAAATATAGGCAGATTTTCAATATACACATGCCAGCACTATTTCAATAATTGCGTCTCTTGATGTTATGTGACTTCTGGGAATGTCCTTTTATCAGAAAGCTTTTTTCACAAGATTTTTCTATAAAAGTATATGATTTTTCTTGTTAAATATAATGCAGATTTACTGTATGGTTGTCACGGTTTAGTTCCAATGAAGAAGGAATAAGTACTGTAGCAACAGTCTTTAATAAAGCAAAGCAAACACAGGTAGATCCAAAGGTGATGGCAAACTAAACAGCACATAGACACAAACAATAACCGATGACGGCTGAACAAAGCAGGGAGTATAAATACACAGCAAATGAGGACAATAAACAGGAACAGTTGGACAGAGATTGACTAAAAAGACACTACAGCAACTATTTTTTTTTTTATTATTACAGTTTTTCATTTTTTACAACAAACAAAAGTATGAAAACACATCAATCCACCTACCCTCCCTCCCTCCCCTTCCACCCAGCTTAACCCTGCGGTCTCTTTGTAATGGGGTACATAATGCATAGAAAAATTAACAGCAAAACAAAGCCACGGGAATCATAAAACAAGAATTTCAATTAAAAAAAGAGCACTAAAAAAAGAGAGGAAAAAAAAAGGGGGAAAATAAAGTCCTGATCATTATTTTGTGCAATATACTTGGGAGATCTTCTCAATAGCTATAGTCCAGATCTTTATGTAGAGATTTGTGCCGAGTTCACCCGAGTCGTGGATAATTTCTTCAATATAATGTCCCGAAGTGGTAACAACTACTTCAGGGAATGAGGTGGAAGCCAGTGTCGTGCTAGCAGTAACACTACAGCAACTAATGAAAACTACTACAGACATGACAGAAACAACTAAACAGGACATAAGTGTGACATGGGACAAGTGGGACAACACCAGTGGTGCCGACGGATCCAGGGGACTGGCCAGTGGGGGAGATGGGACCAGGAAATCAGGCAGGGGCATTGGCAGATCATCTCCGGACGAGACTGGCTGTGAGGGAGAGGCTGCCCTACTGAAGCATCCAGGCCAAATACCCCAGAAACTTTCTGTTCTCGGGTAGGAGGAGGAGACGCATCGCTGGTCCGTGGTTAAACATTTACTCGTTTTTGAGGGTTGGTTATTCTGTCACGGTTTAGTTCCAATGAAGTTAATAAAGCAAAGCAAACACAGGTAGATCCAAATGCAAACTGAACAGCCCATAGACACAAACAATACTGAACAAACTGAACAAAGGAGGACTGAACAAAGGAGGGAGTATAAATACACATAGGCCCTGTCCCAAATGGCACACTTCATGTTCACTTTTGGTCTTGTGGACTTAAAATGGTCGCGAGCGCCCCCCTTTGTGGCCACTATGTGCCCTTGAAGTGCACTTCTGCTAAGCCCGTAGGTCTGTAAGCTACGCAGAGGACTTCTACCTGGCAGTCAAAGCGGCATTACGTCACGAAAGTGCGGACATAATGATGCACTTACAAATCATTAACTAATATATGAATAAACACTATCCTTATTCCTTTACACTCCTGGTACAAAAAACAAAGATACAAATTATTTGTATTTATCTTATTTTTATTTATATAATTAAACATATATAGACTTGAAAGCAAGCCATAAACATACCTGTAAAGACACACATAAGGCACATTTACATGTAAAATAAGGCGTGTCCGCTAATCGAAGCACATACATTTAAACAACAAAAATACAAATACAGTTAATAACTGCACATAAACTGCTGAAAATCTCAATAAAACATACATGTAAACATGTCTTTAATTACTAATTCGGTTTACCAAAGCAGTTAACATTTTTGGTTTAAAATTACTGCTCTTTGCCGAAGGTACACAACAAACGCGCCAAGAGAATACCTGGAGTGCGCCACTAATGAGTGTCCCACCAGAAACAAACCCTACATACTTAGTTCTGGGAAGAAACTATGACTATTTAACTATGACTAAATATAAATGAACTATAAAAATCTGAAAACGGTTTAGATCAAATTAAATTAGTGGTAGTTAGTCTATTTTCCACGTTTGATTAGACGTATCTATGTAATTAATGGCTAAATAATCATGTGCCATTCTAATTATTTGTCACAAAGCTGCAGATGACAGATTATGATTTACAGTTTAAATTATGGCAGTATTAAATCTCATGTTTAAGTCCAAATATTTATTTTTCCTTCTCACAGAGATTGTTTGATTTAGTTTACCCTAAATGTTAATTAATGCATTAATTATCAAACATGTAGTTAAGTTCATGCATGAATCCTTATGACTCCTGTCGTAGTTAAGGATAGCTCTTCATTAGTTCATGATTAGTTCATATCTTCATTAATCATGAGTTCATGTTGAAGTAACTATTAATTCAGGTATTAGTACATGATTATTCATGTACTGTTATTATAAAGTGTTACTAACTATTTATATTAAATTTAGATTTTTTATAAATATATTTATAATTATAGTATATATTATTTATATTATAAAAATATTCTTATCTATTAACTAAATGTGTCTTACTGTAGCATTTTTACATTTTATTTCTGTTTGAATTCCAAGCATTATTTATAGTGCAGTGTGAAGATGCTTGTTTGCTTTGCTGTTCATTGCGATGTGCATCTGTGTTATGAGGGTATAGGTGGAGAGGCATTCTCCAAACAACGGGCATGTCACACAGTGTTGACTTACAGTACCGCATTTGGCAAAAAGGTAAATGAGTTGACAGTTTGACTGCTTGTTTGATCTTAGGCTGGCTGCTGTCAGCAGCTGCACGCAAGCACACACGCATTTTTTCTTCTTCATCTGAGCTCATGACTACAAGGTCAAAACATTTTAGACACATGCAATGATCTTTGATCAGACAGAACAGAACAAATAGGCCCTCTTGAATTTTCATCTCTTAAATAACTTTCACTATATCAGTATGTGGGAAACTGGAAACAGAATTGAATTCAGAATGTTTTTTGAATTCCAATTTGTAATTTGAATTTAAGTATAAGAATTTAGTTTAAATATTTAGTTTTATTTAATACATTTGTTGTTGTTTTTTGCACCAAGATGAAAGAAATTTTCCAGAATGCTCTATAAAATTCCAAACTCTTCAAAATGTAGCCAAACAACATTAAGCGGATTGGAAGATTCCATCAATAAATCCTTTTCCTGTCATTCCAATTCAGATCCTAATTCAGCATCCTAATGATGTGGCCATTTCAAATCCCAGCTCACAAACTATATAGTTCTTGAATTCAAATTTTTGCCCAAGAGAGATTTGCCACATGTGTTTATGTGAATTGGAGATCTACCTGTCAAGCTTTCCCTAGATTTATTAAGAGCAGAAGATAGGCAAACAGTGTAGATCTGCCTTTCTCAATCTCTTCAGAACAGGAGAATCCTTGCCAGCAGCTGAGAGAAAGATGCAATCATAAGCCATATTTCAGTGCTGCTCGTTCTTCTTTTGCTCTTTAGAACGCAGGATGGAACTATCTCTGAAATGGATGTTTAATAAAAACATGCTATAAACCTTTACGTAAAATGGGGAACTGTGCCTATAATAAATGTATGAGATAAGGTCAAACGGCATCTTAATCTTAAGTGATGCATGTACATTCATGTTCCTGTGATTGAAATTTGACTGCAAATCTGGTTAAATGTCATGAATGAAATTGCTCTAACCAAATAAATCGAACTTCTAACTGTTCTTAGTAAGGCTGTGCAAATTTATACTTTAGCGTAATAAGATCTAAGCTGCAGAATTAAAAAGTAGCTAATGTGATTCATCGTTGGTCGACATACTAACAATCTTGACAATTTAATGTAAGTTGGGAGCCAGGTTCATTATGTATGCGCTTCTAGATGTACTATGCTTATGTAACCTAACTATGACAGCTGCATTTCTTTGAATATTTTTTATGTAGATGACTCAATTTCAGGCAGGAGTGATATACAGTATTCAGTATGCAAAGTAGAACTTCAAAGTTCCACCTTGTGATTGGACTTGTTTGTT
Organism: Elopichthys bambusa; assembly: GCA_037101425.1. Classification (NCBI taxonomy): domain Eukaryota; kingdom Metazoa; phylum Chordata; class Actinopteri; order Cypriniformes; family Xenocyprididae; genus Elopichthys; species Elopichthys bambusa. The sequence goes on along the minus strand of CM074447.1, from coordinate 20,704,924 downwards.
TAGTGCTTTTCTATGTCACCTCGGGCCTAGCTCAACCAATTCACGCATCTTAAAATTGTCGGATAGCTGCTACAATCTCCCGAACGCACGTAAAGCTTTCACAAGGTTCCTGCTGTCACAATTTACAGGTTCAGCTAAAGAGCCTATTCCACTGGTTTTGTTAATATGCAGTGAGAAGGACTTCAGCAGCGCATCACCTCACATGTCATGCACGTCTTCACATAAAAAGTCTATAACGGTTAGAAATAGGCTTGTGTGAGGTCTTTAAAACGCACCCTGCGTTCTCTTTTACAGTGCTAATGGTGTCAAGGTCTCAGTGTCTGACAGGGCTTTGAGTGACATGGTAACACGGCTGGAACGGGCTCCGAGGTCTGATAGAGGTGCGATTCCATTTCTATTGCCGCCTTTGTGCCCGCAGCACTTCTTCCATGGTGCGTATCCTCCAGTCACCTCTCTCCCCCTCCCGTTTTCTCTCTGTTCTTCTCTCCTTGACATGTTCCTTTTCCCCATATCTAATTTAAAATTGGCTGGTCAGCACAGACCTGACCTCTCCATTACACAACTCATAATTGACTTCCTAGAGAATTTAAGTCATTTAAGTGTCTCTTTCCCAAATCAGCAGGTTAGCAGGCAGGTCTCAGGGAATCTGAGGCTGTGAACAAGTGTAGGTGTCTCTCTGTGTACTGAAAAACCTTTAATATAATTTTCTTTGCTTGCAAATTGACATATCTTTGCAGTGACGACTATATCCTGAAGTTATGCTTGTTGTAATCTTCATAAGCATGCATTTGCCAGAGAGGTGAATATCAGACTTCAAAGAAATGCAGATGACTATGTGTGCTTCCAAAATGGGCGACTTTTCCAGCTGAAAAAAACCTTCCGTAGACCTGCACTGATTGGCTTTGTGGGTTGGCCAGGTATGATGGGCTTAGACAGGCTTATTTAGGATAATCTGTGACATTGCATGAGGAAATCGTCCTCACATGTCCACAATCCAGACAGCCTGCACTCCTGCTAGCATACCAATCAGTGGATTGAAAAGCTTTTGGTTTATTCTCCTTATGAGAAGCATAGAAAGTGTACATCAACCAGTGTGCGAATGGCAATGTCTTTCAGGGGAAGCACATTTTTGTAAACTAGTTTAAAGATCTTCTGGTATATTTGTAATTTGTAGATCTATAAGAAAGTGATAAATAATGGCAGTGTTTATGTTTTTTCATAAAAAAAAAAACATAATTAGTATATTTAAATCTGTAAATAATATTAATGAACTATATCTAAAATTAACTATATAATAAATAATAAATCATGCAACAAAAAATAAGAATAAGATTTTGCATTTTTAATTATTATCATGTTTTTAATTTATACATTTTTGTTTGTGGCAATTGGCCCCATAAAGGCAAACACGATTTCTGTTCACAAGATTATGTTTACCAGCTTCTGGTGTTTGAATCTTTTAAACCAGGATAGAGATCTGCAGTCCCACAGTACGGGACAGTTTTAAAATTTGCTGAGTACGGATGCAGGAGGGAAGATACTGAAATGTGCACAGGAAGTGGGAGAAAGAAATGACTCGTGGGCTCCCGCAAAATATAATAATCTAATAATAACAGAACACAGAAGTCTGTAACTGAAGATCTGGGGCCGTATTCACAAAACAATTTATCTTACCACTAAGAGTTCTCCTAAATGGTAGTAAAAGTTCTTAGCTAAGAGTTTTCTCTTAAAACCTTTTCACAAAGCTGCTGAGACCAGCTTTTACTAAGGAATAGAGAGAAGTCTTAAGCTAAGAGTAAGGACGGGGTTGTCCTCATTGCTATGGACAATGCCAACAGTGATTGGCTGATGGGGGAGGAGTCTCTGTCAGCGATTTAATCATTAAAAATATTGTAGAATGAGGTATCATGTTGCCATATTCAAATAAAGGTTTTAAAATAAAAATGTTGCCATATTCAATTAAAGGTTTTAAAATGTTTAAAAAGCCGACTGTGTGGAACAAACTGAGAAAAAGTAGTCGGCCGACGAACAAAAACTGCCTGACAGCCGACCGTCGGCTTGGTGTGTTCCTGCCTTTACATGTTTGCATCTCGAGAGATTGCAGAATTCAAGTGACAAATTATGTTTTATAAACAAAGTTTTGGAGAAGCACATTCAAACGGTCTATCTAATCAGCTTGAGTGGAGGTATATATACACAGACGAGAGCCGACTCACATAGTTACCTCGACAGTTCCCTTTCGAAAGGGAACTTCTACTCTGCGTTTGCAACGCTATGGGGAAACGTCACGTGACTCGGTGTTCGAAAGCCAACTATCCAATAACTCCAAATCCTATTGGCTGGCGACAGCCTATGACGTCATACAGGCACGACCCGGAAGTATAAAAGGGGCGCCTGGGGAAGCAGTCATTATCTCATCGTCTTTCGGGACTGTTTGTGTCGAAACTGCCATTATCGAATATACTCTACATAGAGTATGTCTCTGTTATGTCTGAGGGCAAAGAGAAACATTTCAGGAAGTGTGTGGATCCATGCCCGAGGTTTTTAACGGATGGTTCGCACACCGTATACGTCTATTGTTTGGGAGAAGAACACGCACGGATGGTGCTTGAGGGCGCTGTCTGTGTGAATTGTGAGCGTCTTCCTATGAGAACGCTCCGTTCTCGTCTGGCCCTCTCCTCGAGGGATGAGGCGTCAACATCTGCGCCTGGTCGGTCCGGCCCTGCTCGTGCTGAGGCAGAGCGGCGGCTGCACTCATGGGGCTCGCAGATGGAGCTCGCTGCCGAGTTTGAGAGAAGTGTTATGGTCTCTCAGCCTCCGGTGGCGGCTGGCGGGGATGAGCTCCTGGATGATGATGACGTCTTATCTTTGACATCATCGGATCCGGGAGCGAGTGTTCTTCTGGCTGATAGTCCCAGCATATGCCGAGTTACTGGAGGTTGTGGAACGCGCTGCTGGCAGACTGCAGCTGCCGTGTGGGCGCGTGAGGAAAAAAAAAAAAAAACCTGTTTGCGGCAGACTTGACGAACGTTTTTCTTTCCGACCACAAGCCCGTGACTCCAGTGAGCCTTCCATTTTTTCCGGATCTCCACGTTGAGATCGGGAAGGCATGGAAGAACCCATGCTCGGCCAGAGTTCATCCACATCGGCGAGGGAATCAGGTGACACCTTTGAACAGTCAGGCTGACGGCCGGGCTTATGATGTTTTTTTCTGGAGGCCCGCCTTCTGGCTTGATAGTGAAAGGGTTCTTTGGGCTTCTAGAACCATGGATGTTTTCCTTCCCATGTTTGTAAAGGAGCAGTCTTTGGTCTTCGAGCCACGGGAAGGTAAGACAGAGTCAGATTTCATTTCTTAAATGTTGACTTTGTGTCGTTCCTGTATATTTTCTGAACATGTCACAGTGAATGTACATTGAGAAAATATAGAATTTGAAGGGGTTTTTTGGGCAGAACTGGAATGTTGAGACTGACTAAGCAGGTCACAGAATGGCTGCTGCTTAGTTTTCTCTCTATGTTGAGTAGCCTCTCGGCTATTTTCAGTATAGTTTGAGTTGGCACTCATTGCTTCAGTTTGTATGTCTACGGCGGCCCTAACCGGCCGCCTGACTTTTCAGCTTTGAGCTTCACTTTATTTTTCTCATCATGAGATTTAGAAGTGGAGATCAGGCTGTTTGTTATGGTGCCTGTTGTATATAATAAAGAAAATAGGCCTATAACTTGGCAGCCAGGCTAGAGCTAGGTGATGTGATATATGAAGTAACCCCATATGTATTCACTATCCTTTCAGGATTTGTTTCCTAGTTCTGGTTTTCCTCCCGAGGGAGTTGTTAGGCTGTACGCCCAATTATCCCCTTGCTGGTGTAGGTGCAATTTGAGTTTTACAGCTAGGTTGTAGACTGTTTTCTGACTCCCTTATGCTGTTCCTCAGGTGGTAGGCCCTTATCTTTGCGTAGATAAGTTATGCAGGTGTGTGCTTGGCCCCACTTTCTAGAACTTTCATGCTAAAAGGAATAATTTTCTTCTGAGCCACTTGATAATTTGTTTTATCAAGTTTGAGTTGACGTTGCTAGTTTTTTAGCTCCTGTCCTCTGGGGCTTAGATCAGATTTGAGGATCTGTGTGGGAAGTGTTTTTCTTTTCAGAACAGCATGTAGATCAAAGTTTGTGTTACTTTGGGTTCTAGACTTTTGCCCTACACTGTATGTGAGCCTATGCTGCCACAGGTTGGCACCTGCTCTCATAACAGTAGGCCCTTTGCTGTGAAAGTAGGCCTCTGTTTTGAGTATTTGGTGACTTGTACTCTCCAGTCTGAGGTCTTTGTCACTGGGTGCATCACCTGTTGGATTGCATATTCAGGGTAGTTAGTGCCACTTTGTTGAAGAAAACTGGTATCTATTAGCTCCCTTTTTTAGTGGTCTGGTTAACGGTTATACTGCTTATAACTCGGATTGTAGGCCTTATGATATTCGGCCTCCTTCTAGTTAGCGGTTGTTCTACTATACTGTTTAACTGATCATAATGTGCTCACATATTTTCACAGGTTTACGCTGCCACAGGCCATGCCGCGTGTCTGTCTGAGGTAGTAGGCTTATATTAGCCTTCCTTAGACCATGTTGGCTTTGTTTGGTTCCCTTTAGTCAAAATGTGTATTTAGGGTACATTGCCTGTTGGAATGTGTAGCCTAGCGCAGGTTGCAGTTAGCTTCCCATAGCTTTTTGGGTTACAGCTGGTTCCCTGTAGCTTGGTTCACTTTAATTCACGAGCTGTAGCCACGTGTTATTGAATTGGCAGGCCCCTTCAGGCCTCCTTTTTAGTTTACGTTTGGCACAATTTGTGTTTTAACCTGTGAGTAGGCTGATCGCCACCTGTTACTGGAATGGAGGCCCCTTTAGGCCTCCTTTTTCTAGTCGACTTGTTGGCAGGATGCCTGGGAAACCATGCCACCGTCGGCCACACCCCATCACTGACGGATAGGCCCTAACAGGCCTGTTCTCGGTGTTAGGCAGTGTTGTTCATGTGTTAATCATGACACTGTTAATACATGGCCTCTGGGTGGTATGGTTATGGTAGCCACTTGCTGATGCCACGTGTTTACTAAGGCAGGCCTACTTCGGCCTCCGGTGTAATATGTGGAGTTCAGTTATATACTCCTCTCGCTGTGAGGGTGACAAGGTGCTTTTTACCGAGTATTTCGAGTGGCTAGCCCCTCAGGTTGGTTTGGCAGCAAAACCTTACTGAAGGTTGTTTTTTACCTAGATCTGCCTCCCTGAGTCCTATTCTAGTTGAGCTAAGGGCCACCTAGCGCCTAGGGTGGATCTTTTGTGCTCCTAGAAACGGCCACAAGACTACGCCGTGTGTATTAGAGGTTGCTAGGCCTACGGGCCGCCTAGTTTTAACACACTGGAGTATGTTTGCGTGTATTTCTCTTTGAGATTTATCTTTATACACTTCTGTTGGCCAGAGGCCTAAGTGATAAACCAACCTCCTTTTGTCTGGTTGTTTATCGTCCTTTGGGCCTAAACACTGCCACGAGCTGATGCCACGTGTCTGTTGAGGTTATAGGCCCCTCCAGGCCTTCCTTAATACGTGCTGGCGTACGCTGTACTCCTCTTGCTTTAGAGAGTAAAAGGTGTTTTTACTGAGTACACTGCTCGGTGGATCGTGTTGGGTGGATTGTCATGTGGGCACTCTGCAGCCTCTTAGGCTGCCATTGAAGTCATCTTTCTACCCCGGAAAGAAAGCCGGGCCACTTTCTGTTTGACTTCTGTTATTCACTTAACTCTATCATGCTGTAGGCCTCTTTCGGCCTCCATGAGTATGTGCCCATCGCATGGTCTACCTGTTAGGTGAGTTTCGTACTTCCCTTTTAGGGTTATGTTTGTAATAGTGCTTAGCTCCCTAAGCTGGTCATGGTGGTAGGCCTAGATCAGGCCTCCTCTTAAGGATCCAGCATCAGGCTGGTTTGTGCTTCCCTGGATCAGGGTTCTGTAGCGCACGGCCTCCTCAGTGCGTTAATTAAGCACTGGGTAGATCCTAGGATGAGTGGATTATACTCCCCTCAATACGAGGGTTCATAGCACTTAGCTGAGTTCTGCTCTCCAGGATGCCCGTCTCTACGCGTGGGTTTGAGTTTGTTCCTGCCCCTTTACAGTCACTCTTACTTACTATCTTCTGTGAAGAATGCGTGTTAGGAGGCTCTGTATTCAGACAGGGTTGGCCCAGACTGAGTTTGTCTCAGGTCAGACAAGGTCGGCCTCCCTGGTGGCATTGAGGGTGACTTCGTTCCCCTCTAGTGGCTGGCCGGGGTTCCCTTCGGTTCCCTGGCCACATTCCCTTGAAGGGACCACTGTTTCTTATGGAAAAGTGGGTTCCAGACGCTTTAGCACCTTCTGTAGGGCCTTTGAGGAGGTCCTTCATGGAATTTAGCTTGGGCTGTTGGCCGAAGGGAATGCTGTCACTGACAGCCTGGTGTGACCCGAGGGAGAGTTGCCAAGCAGTTTCTACTGCTCTGGAGCCTTTGTCTCAGCCATTTTTCTTGGCAGGCATTCTCCTCTAGCATGGCGGCGTGGGTATATCGTTCCCCATAGCGTTGCAAACGCAGAGTAGAAGTTCCCTTTCGAAAGGGAACGTCTCAGGTTACGAATGTAACCAGGGTTCCCTGAGAACAGGGAACGAGACTCTGCGTTTCCTTGCCATACATCGGGCTGCCTGCTGAACAGTCCCTCAAGACGATGGATAATGACTGCTTCCCCAGGCGCCCCTTTTATACTTCCGGGTCGCGCCTGTATGACGTCATAGGCTGTCGCCGGCCAATAGGATTTGGAGTTATTGGATAGTTGGCTTTCGAACACCGAGTCACGTGACGTTTCCCCATAGCGTTGCAAACGCAGAGTCTCGTTCCCTGTTCTCAGGGAACCCTGGTTACATTCGTAACCTGAGACGTTTTCTGCATCCCTCCGCCAACCCGTTCCTCACTTTTGGCTGTCTCTGGATTTAGGCAAAATTCCAAGCTCGGAGCCCTCGATCCCCTTAGACAGCATGCCAAATACGCTTATTATATATATAACTTTTTACTCTGTTTGATCATTTGTAAGTGTGAACTAGTGAAAACAACTGCCACAGGTAATCAGGCATTGTTATTTATTTATTAAAGATTTATTTTTGGTGTTTTACCATAGATTCAAATCTATAAATTAAAATATGTATTGCATTTATGAAGAAAAGGCTCAGCACTCAAGGCTCTATCGCTATTGCCTAAATAGTAGTTAATGAAATAGACTTCTATATCTAAAGAAATAGACTTCTTCAATGAAATAAAGTTCTATATTACCACAAAAACACAACATAGTTGATCCTAATTAGATCAAACTACACCAAAAACTAAATCCCTTTGCATTATAGCAATATACTTTGCAAACACAAGGCACAAAAGCTTTTCAATTTCTCGAACAACACAATAATAAAAACGATACATACCAAATAGCAATAAAAATATGTAGGCTAGCCTACATCTGTAGCATATTGATGTGTAACAAAGACTTTCACCATTAAAATAGTTGAAGGCGACGGGTCTCCGAGTGATACTAGTCAATTATAAATAAGGCCTAATTATGTTTCAAGTTCCGTTTTGTGTAATAATGCGTTAAATATGAATTTTCTGATCATAGGTGGAGGGTGAACCAACTCTAGGGTAAGGAGATGCGATTCCCAGTTAAAAAACACATTTAAACGGATTTCCTTGAAAGAGTTTTAACTTAGGCTTTGTCACAGCACAACCTACATATCCTAACATAAACACTGCTGATAAATTATTTGTTAATAAAGTGTTTACGTTCACAAACCACTGTTAATTTTAACAGATTACGCACACGGGATTTGGCAGAGAGTGCGCAAAAGGCACTCCCTTTATAATCACTAAAAATCTCACTCATTTTAGTTCATTGCTATCTCAAGAAGTTCTGTAACAATAAATTAAACTGACTGCATAATTACATAACAATTTACATAATTGTTTGTTATAATGAGGGAATTTTTGGCCAGCGTCCACAACTCAGAATCCACCTCTGAAATACACCTCTGATTGGTCATTGCATTACAGAAATCAACAGATTTGTTTGTGATTGGCTACATTGCTCAACGCTGCAAGAACACGTTGTAAAGCATTGTCGTTCTTCAGAGCGCAAACACAGATACGCACTGGATCGTTTGCTAAATATGTTTTGCCAATATGCTAATATTAACTGATCCTAGACCAGTATTTATGTGCATTTTTTCCCTCTAAAAGCAATCAGAAGCAGCAGTAGGTAGGCAGTGGTTTGAGTGAGAAAATAGTCTCAAGTCCATGGCTGGCCTTACACACACTTTCTAGCCACGATTTCTATTTCATATTTCTGAAGATAATGTGTTATTTAAAGTTATCATTGTAGAGATAGTGTTCCTATGAGCTAAATGCTGCTGAAGACATTTCATTGTGGAATATGTGAATGGCCAGATCCACAGAAATGAGGTTTTTGCTCTCAATCGGAAGTTTGCTGAATGACTATATGATTGGGGGGCACGTTGTGTCATCTGGGGGGGCACTGCCCCCTAATGCCACCCCTTGGCGACAGGCCTGGGTGGATTGCAAGGCGGATTGGCACCAACAATCAATTTAGGACTGTTTTTGATTTTGTCTCAGTGACTTAGGAGTCCTCTTGACAACTACTAGAGTTTTTTCAGATTTAGGAGCTAGTTTTAGTGTTAAAATGCTTTGTGAAATACTTTTAGAACAAAAATTTAGGAGTCTGATTCCTACCCTGTAATAAAACAATAAAACTTTCTAATCTGAAGAGAGGATCTGCGAGAAAGAGCACAGGACAACACCTGGCTCAACCTCCTCTCTTTCCCCCCCATGCTGAGTTCCTGACTCCTCACACCCTTTCCTTCCCCTCAGGCCATGCAAACCTCACAAATTTACTATCTTAGTTGTTTTAAGTGACATCAATGTAAACACTTCTGGTGCGACAGGTAAGATGGTTTCAATCCCACATCAATAGAACAGACAAGAATAAAGAAAACAAAACCTGCTCTCCTGGTGTGGGAGATGCCCCAATAAAGATCTCTATTAACCATTTGTTTTGATCCCCAAAACCAGGCGCATGACCTTTTGGGGCACGAGAAAAGGTCCAGCAAAAGCTGCATAAATATTTGGGTGCTAAATGTTTACTGTCCTTTTGTTAAGATCTGGGTATTTAAAGGGATTTGGCAAACCACTCAAGGAAGCATCTGCATTCAGAACTTCCCGGACTGACACGACCATTATTTTTAAGAGTTTCTCCAAAATCGGCAAATTAGGAGCTACTTTTAGCCTTAAGATATTTTGTGAATACGGCCTCTTAAGTGTTGTTTATGTGGAAATTGGAAAAAATAACCTATAGACACTGGAACGAGACAGAATCTGAACTGGAACTTTAATCAGCACAGACCTCTTCATAGAGGCTTTTGGCTTTTGACAAAATGGGACAAACGTGAGTTTAGGGCAGGAGCAGAATAAAATGTTACATATTTTTGGTGGTAGTGGGATTGAAAAATCCATCTTGCAGACCTCTAAACCAGGGCCTAAAAACGAGGAAAAAAATAAATCAGTTTACTCCGAGCAGAATCAGTGTTTAACTGTTTCTATTTGTGTGTTCATTCTGTAACATTATCGTTCCGAAAATGGTTTGATTATAAAAAATAGTTATTAATTTTTTTTTTTTGCCTATACTCTATACAAGAGTATAGAATATACTATAAAAATAAACCCCATAACTCCAGTGAATCCTCAAACTGCAAAACCTTATACATAGCTCCTCCCACCTCAATTGTGAAAAAATGTGCTGCACACATTTTGGAGACCGTCTTTGCTTGTTTGCAGTACAATGGTAAATGAAAAACTGGTTATTTGAATAAGTACAACATTTTCTTTACTAAAAAAAAAAAAAAAAACCCACAATGTTTGTAAAGGCTAATGTTGTATGTATCTGAGGAGTGGAGAAGAATGTCTGCTATTTGCTGTCTAGTCGTAGCCAATACAACGCAGTACAATCTACATGTGCCTATATGCAATACAGATGTTGTCCTATTCACAACATGACAATATGTAGCCACCGCACTGGACTACTGCATCTTCTGAGGCAGCGGCAGAAATGTAAGAGGCTGGAATGTGTGGCTTCATTCCATGCTGTCGTCTCCGTCGGTTTCAAAACATGTCCCCTTTAAATGAAAGTAAAAAAATTATGGTAACCCATACTCAGAATTTGTCCTCTGCATTTAAAGTTAGTACACACACATTAGGAGTAGTGAATACACACACACTGCAAACCGTGGACACACACACCCAGAGCAATGGGCAGCCATTGGGGGTTGTGTGTCTTGCTCAAGGGCACTTCAGTAATTTCCTGCTGGTATTGAGAATCAAACCCTCAACCTTCGGGTTACCAGTCTGACTCTGTAACCATTAGGCCACAACTGCCATTATATTGTCATTTTCTGCTCATCCGGCACTTTGCAACAACACAACCTTGTTTCTGCAGAAACTTTCAGCATGTTTCCTATAACAACGTCTGATTTACGTGCCATAGAAAAGTCACATAAACCACACAAAATCCAATCAGAGTCAGACTGAAATGGATTTCCAGAAATAAGCTTTGAATAGGATTTCAAACCACATATGAATATAGCTTGAAACGGATTTGAAAAATCACTTTTTTTTTCTTTCTTTTTTTTAAACAACGAATTTCAATCAGAAATGCACAAAAAACGGTTTTTGGACTGATAGTCTGAATAAGGCTTTACTGCCTCATATAAGGTCATTGTAATAACTGACAAAACACAAATCTCCAACATTCATTGGTGAAAAACCTCGTAACTCACTTGAACTTGATTTTGGTAAAATGTTTATAATCTAATGAAACATGCAAGCATCTGACCATACATAAAGCCACAATACAAACTTATTTAAAAAAAAAAAAAAAAAAAACTTTTTCCTGAATATTAGCAGTTCTACACTAACCTGCATTTTTTGCTGGTTTGAGAACACACACCGTGCAGGATATTACCTGCTATTCATTTTTACTTAAATGTTATGCTTAAATGGTTGGTTAACTCCAGAGATCCAAAAGCTAATGCCAGTGCATTGCCTTTGCGACTTACATATGACGACTTGACTGAGCTTGGGCATTTCACTCACGTTGGATGCATCAGCGTAACATTAAATAGGCTGTACTATTTGAATTCATAATTTGATGACTGCCAAATTAAAACATTAAACAGAAAGATATAATTACATTATTAATGGGTTAATGGTAATTTCAAATAAGTGTTTTGGTTCAGAGCGATTAACCTTGATTTAGTTTTCTTTTCTTTTCTTTTCTTTTTTTTTTTTTTTTTGTTTATATTCCTGTTGAAATGTTTTTGTTTTGTTTTTTTTCAGAACCATTTCAGAGCCCTGATTTACACCCCAATTTAAACATTAAAAAAAGAAAAAGACTTTTAAGACTCTCAAACTTTTGTTTGACTTTATTTGGAGGGGTTCAAGCCTTAATTAAGTTATTCAGACACCACAAAACTCACATCACTCGCACCCTGACATCAACAGAACAGGAATAGTTTATTTTAACCTGGTTTTATACTTGAGCAACAGAAGACACACAGGATCTCACAACCAACCTGTTTTTTGTTTTGTTTTTTTGTTCCCATTTATTTATTTATTTTATTCACAGAATACAGCAAGAAGTTAATCAACACCAACCGCAGAGTGTCTCTGTGAATATATCTCTCTTTTAAAATTTTACCCAGTTTTAGAAATGTATATGCCATTCTCAACACCTTGGTGTTGATGAGAATATGATAAGCCTGTGAGTGAACTGGGATTTCAATTAGGAAACAGATAATAATCTCCAGAGCCTGTCTCTTCATTCATACATTACTGAGATTGGGAGTCTGAAGTCATTATTCCACCACTAATGGAATGAAAACGTATAATTTACACTTTAACCGTGAAAAGGTTATCGAAATCGGATTCTAAAAATAATTGTCTTGATTGTCTGAATCATACCTTTTCTTTTTAATTGATTTCTGCTCTTTATATTCAAGGAAATATCATGGGAGTATATCTGTTTGTGCAATTATAATTGCGTAACGATCACAGAGCAAATGGAGAGACCTTTTTGCCTGACAGGATTATGGGGTGTCGACCAGCTCAGATGCATGTAAATGAAAGCGGCATCTAGCTGGAGAGTTGTGCGATGGAGAAGTAGAGTGGGGTCTGACATTGACAGATGGGGTGTGTCTCCGGCTATAGGCTTGGGCCCCGCCTCTACACCACGTTGCCCTTTGAAGGGTGCCAGAAAGATGTACCCTATAACTCAGCAGCAGATTGGGGCATAAGCGGACGGAGTGAGAGAGCTGGCCCACGCTGATAAAGCTTTGCCCTTGAGAGGTGAGGAAGGGACAGGAAAGGTGAGGAGGGGACAGACATTCACTTGGACATTTACGAACAGCTCTAAGGATTAATTCAACATGGACCTGTTAATTCCCGTAATTCCCAGAGCTCATCATGATTAGAGAGTTCTCCATTCACATGTGCCAGCACTTCCTATATAAAATTTCTGTAGTTTGGGGAATTAACATTGGATTGTTTCGACGAGGAAAGCCACAACTGTGAGAGTCATGAACAGACAAAAAGTAGCAGAGCAGTGGAGATCAATAGAACTTGTAATGAAGATCAAGAAATAAACTGTAGTTAAATATGCTAGATTTATTTAGCCTGCTGAAAAAAAAAAAATAAAAAAAAAATAGCGGTAACCAGCCTAAGCTGATTAGGTGGACTATTTTGCTGGTTTTAAGGGAGTTTTGGGCACTTATCAGCCAGTCAGGATGGGAAACCAGTTTGCTGACTGGCTAAACCAACTAAAAACCAGCAAACTGCCATAGACTGCATAAAATGCTTTTTCCCCCAGTAGTGTATACTGAATATTCTTTATATACATATTTTAAGTACATACAGTACAAGATATGACACAACCATTTGATTAGCAAAATACACAAAGTTCCTAATAATACATATTAGCATGCAATGTGTACCATGATACAAGCTACTGAATAAGTGTTCAGAACTGTCTGAAATGTGCAGACATGCAGCTAATTGTCCATAACATTTTCAAAAACTTCAGGCAGCTCACTTTTTAGGTATATTTTTACCTTCACCCTGCAGGCCCTTTCAATTTCCATTTTTACGTCTTACCATTGTTTGATGGATGATGTTGCACTGTTATCATGTTTTGTCCTTTTGTTCTATAGGGTAAAATCAGTACTATTGGGCCAAAAAAAAAGAAAAAAAAAAAGAGAAAGGTCCTGGGAATTGTGTGTTAATTAATACCACCAATAGTCAGTATGCTGGGGAAATTATACAAAAGCATTCACTTATTCTGCTTTCTCATCAAGAAGGCTATTTTGAATCTGCAGGCTTACAAAGCTGTTGTCTGGGGTGATCTGTTTGTTTCTCCCCACGCGCATAATATCTGTAGTGCAGTGGGAACCATCTGTGGTTGCCTAATTGCTCATTGGTCAATTTAAATGTCTCATATTGCTCACATGGTTAAAGACAGGTTGCAAGCTCTGGCATTTGTTTAGCTTCTGGTATAATGATATTACTTTTAGCCCAACAGATTGAACCCAAAAAAGGACTATTGTTGTGCAAACACCTGCCCTAAAGCTGAAAACTGAGTTTCATCAGGACTGGATATCTAACAGCTCATCAACTTCTTTCATTGACTCTCAGAATGGATTCTATCAGGGACATCCTATAAAACCCGATAAGTTCAGAGTACTTCATTTTTGTAGATCAACTCAATTTTTTAAAGTAAACAATAATTATAAATAACAATTGTCAAACTAAAATAAAAAAATAAAAAAAATGAATGTTTAAGTGCACTGTACTTAACACTATTGTTTACCATTAATGTTAATGTTTTTCATTTCTCAGTTATTATTTTTTTATTTTTTTATTAGGAGTGCAAAACATACAACATAGGGTGAACCCAAAACACAACAACAAAACACAAAAACAACAATAAAACAGGAATGATAGTAACAACAATGAAAAGCAAAAAATGATAAAAGGGTAATAGTAGAAGTATTTAAATAGTAATAGCATGAATAATTATAATGATAATAATATTTTGTGATGACCACAACAGTAATATCAGTAATAATAATAATGACAGTAATACTTAAGATGGTGTTGATAATAAGTTGTATTGACGGCGATAGTAAAATAAATAATAATAACAACAGTGATAACAGTAGTGATACTAATACTAAAGATGGTGATGATAATATTTTGTGTTGACGGCAATAGTAATATCAATAATAATAACAACAACATTCATATCAATAATAATAGTAACAGTAATAACAGTAATAATAATAATAACAATAGTAATAATATGCTGTTTGCATATTTTATGCATATAATATGCATATTTTTATAATAAAAAATATGCTGATGATGATAATATTTTGACAGCAATAGTAATATCAATAATAATATAATAACATATTAATAACAACAATAATAATAATAACAATAGTAATAATAACAATAGTATTGCTAAAGATGGTGATGATGACGGCAACAGTAATATCAATAATAATAACAGTAATAATAATAATAATAATAGTGATAGAATGACAATAGTAATAATAATAAGGAAATAATGAAATAATGACACATACCAAACACATACCACTCCTCTCCTAGCTTCTGTGTCAGTGTGCATGTTTTTTTGTTTTTTTTTTCTTTTTTTGGTGTGTTTTTTTTCCCCTTCTTCCCCTCCTTCTCATTCATAGTACCATTACTATTTGTATGTATGCCTAAGCTGAGTTGGTGCATTAAAAGGAGGGTGTGGTGCATTAAAATCAGCATTCGGTGCATTAAAATCATGTGTGGTATATGTTGTAGAAGGTGTAGATTTGATTTAGTTATATTTATATATTTTATATATTCATATATATTATAGATATTCATTACACCGTTACCGTCTTTATATCAAGCAAAATATCATCCCATCAACATCATCCTATTACTGCTCAATGTTTCTATAATATTGATAATATTAATAATAACAATAATATCAATAATAATAATAATAATAATAATGAAAATACTCATAATATTACTAAAACCTTGTATACATATGTATAATAATAAATGAATACATAATTAATTAGGATGAGTGTGTCAGATTTGTAATAGTTGAATGAGGTCTGATCTGGAGTGTTATGGTTCCGATATACAGTTGTAATGAGGTGAAAAATATGTAGTCTGTGAGGAAATTTTTTCAATGCGTTATGTGAATAGTGTTCTGGGATTTCCAGTTCAAGAAGATAGTTTTATTGGCGATGGCTAAGGCTACGAGGAGCATCTTTTTGTTGTTATTTCCTGATTGAAACTGGATAGATCACCTAGTAGACAGAATAAGGGGGATAATGGGATGCGGCAGCCCAGGAGGTGGGATAGGGATTCAGTGACATCTTTCCAAAAGTGTTTAATGGGTGGGCAGTGCCATGTGGCATGAATATGTGTCCGGACAATATTGTGAGCAGTGTGAGCAAATTTCTGATGTGAATCCTATTTTAGACAGCCTTTCCCCAGTGTAGTGTGTTCTATGAAGAGTCTTATACTGTATGAGCTGAAGGTTGGCGTTTTTAGTCATGGAATAGATATTTTTACAAATTTGAGTCGAGAAGTCGTTATCAGGAGCAATCGAAAGGTCTTCTTCCCATTTGATTGTTGGTAAAGTTATGGTTTTATTTGAATTAGTTATAATTTTGTTTATTTTGGAAAGTAATTTTTTCAGGAAGGATATATTAACTAAATATGCTAATGTGGAAGGAAGGTGAAGATTGATGGTTCTGTTGTTGATTTTGGATAAAACAGCTGATTTAAGTTGCAGATAATTCAAGAATTGATTGCTCCTGATACCGTACTCCTGGACTAAGTAGGAAAATGAAACAAAGTTGTTAGACTGAAAAATGTGATTAATGTGTGATGCCCTTTTCTGCCCATTTATGGAAATTTAGTGTTTTTTTGTTGCTTGTGAAATCAGGGTTGTTCCAGAGTGGGGTGAGTTTAGATAGGGCCTGATTGGAGTTTGTGATTTGATGATATTTCCACCAGGCTGTCAAAGCAGAGACTATTGTCAATGCTTTGAAGCATGGGTGATGTTTAATGGACTGACTGAGAAATGGGATGTCTGATATGTGCAAGTTTTCACAGAGTGATTGTTCTATGTCTAGCCATATGTCTGACTGAGTTGGGCAAGTCCATTTATATGTGTATTGAAGTTGGTTTGCTAGTGAGTAATGGTAAAAATGTGGGGTTTCTAATCCTCCTAAAGACTTGGGTTTTTGTACAGTGCTTAATTTTATCCGTGGTGGTTTATTTTTCCAGTAGAATTGGGTAATGATGGAGTCTAAAGATTTGAACCAAGTGAGAGAAGGTTGGGTTGGGATCATTGAGAATAAGTAGTTTATTTTTGGAAGTACTGTCATTTTGATTATAGCTATTCTGCCCTGGATGGAAAGTGGTAAGTTGTGCCAGCGGTGAAGGTCGTCTTCTAATGTTTTCAGTAAAGGAGTGAAGTTGAGTCCAGTCAGCTCTGACAGCCTGGAGGAAACCTTAACGCCTAAATAAGTGATGTGGCCTGTGCATAGAGGAATGGGTGATACCTGGGCTACCACATCCCATTTAGTTTGATGTAATGGAAGTATGGGAGTATACATAATGGGAGTATAAATCAATGGTTTTAGTTATTTCTTGCAGAGATGATTTTGAAAAAAGAGTAAAATGTCATCAGCATGTAAAATAATCTTATGTTGTGTTTGGGGTGTGTGGATTCCTCTGATGAGTGGATTCTGACGGATGGCTGCTGCTAAGGGTTCAGTGAAGATGGTGAATAAGGAAGGAGAGAGTGGGTATCCTTGCCTAGTCCCCCTGTGCAGTGTGAAGCTTTGTGATGTTAGTCCATTGGTGGTGACTGTGGCAGAAGGTGCTGTGTATAAAATTTTAATCCAATTAATAAACGACTCCCCAAAGCCAAATTTTTGTAATGTGGTGAATAAAAAGTTCCAATTAACTCTGTCAAAAGCTTTTTCTGCATCTAAAGTGACTATGATGGTATTTTCCTGTTGTAGCGATGAGTAATGGATTAAATCGTATAGTCTGCGTGTGTTGTTGGATGCCTGCCTACCTTTAATAAAACCAGTCTGATCCGGGTGGACTATGAATGGGATCATTTTTTCTATTCTATGTGCAAGAACTTTACTGATTATTTTGATGTCTACGTTGATGAGAGATATAGGATGGTAGTTTGATGGAAGGGTTGGATCTTTATTAGGTTTGGGGATAAGTGAAATAGTAGCTGTGTTCATGTGCACTGGTAATCTTGAGTTTTCTTTTATTTTTCGTTATTGCTCTGATGAATAATGGAGATAAAATGGACCAGAAGTGTTTATAGAACTCAGCAGGGAAGCCATCGGGTCCTGGTACTTTATTGTTAGGCATTAGACTCAAGGCGGTATGGAGTTCTTTTTCTCAATTACTCTGATGCAGTGGTACTTTATTAAATACAAATATTAACAAAAAATACACCTGCATAACTCAGGCTAACAATTCATCATGCTGAAATTCACCATTAAAAAAAAACACACACACAACTTTGGCTATATAATTGAGGATTTTTTATTCAGCCTTTTTTTAAAACCTTGTGACTGTGTATTTCTCAACATGTCAAACACACTGGAAGATCATCTTCCATCACAACTGCAGTACTTGCAGGACTTAATGGTTTCGTTGTCCATGATGACAAAATCAACAGGAGTGATGTTTGTGTCAGCTGATGTCAGTGATGTCTGGCTCGGCCAACTCTTCCTGGAATAAGCATAGAGGGTAAAACTGTAAATTTAAAGGATTAGTTCACTTATGAATCAAAATTTCCTGATAATTTACTCACCCTCATGTCATCCAAGATGTTCATGTCTTTCTTTCTTCAGTTGAAAAGAAATTAGGGTTTTGTAAGGAAAACATTCCAGGATTTTTCTCCATATAGTGGACTTCAGTGCAGCTTCAAAGACTATAAGGGTCTTATCTAACGAAACGATCTGTCATTTTCTAAAAAAAAAAAAAATAATAATAATAAAAAAATAATAAATTATACTTTATAATCACAAGTGCTCGTCTTACACTGCTCTTCATTCTGCCATGCATGCATCACGTTGGAAAGGTCACACGTGACGTAGGTGAAAGTACCGATCTAGTGTCTACAAAGGACAAACGTGCAAAGATTCAGCCAAACGCCCTTTACAACAACAAAAAAAAAAGATAAAACAATGATATCGGACTAATTTTGATGGAGTTTTTTAGAAAATGGCCAATGGTTTCTCTAGATAAGACCCTTATTCCTTGTCTGGGATCGTGTAGAGCCCTTTGAAGCTGCACTGAAACGGACATTTGGACCTTCAACCTGTTGAACCCCAGTGAAGTCCACTATATGGAGAAAAATCATGGAATGTTTTCCTCAAAATCCTTCATTTCTTTTCGACTGAAGAAAGAAAGACATGAACATCTTGGATGACATGGGGGTGAGTAAATTATCAGGAAATTTGAATTTTGATGTCAACTAATCCTTTAACTTTTGAGATTAAAACTTGACATTTATATTTACTGCTACTAGCAGTTCTATTAATGCACTGAATACTTATATTTCTAGTCTTGAAGAACTGTGGGTCGTCCTCACACGTACACTGGGAGAGCACAAAGAGTTTGATTCCTGTTGACATGTAAACATGAAAATTAACATGTTAAACAAGCATGCCAACTTTATTTTATATAGACTGAAGACAGTGATGGAGGTAGTGTGGACGAATCTGAACTCACTGGAAGATCATAAACATTCAATGTTGCGCAACATCTCTGAAATCTTGCTGGTGTGTATCGCTTTCTTTGATACAGTGAAACTCAGCACAAGTATATAACCAACAACGGATTTGGAAAAGAGAAAGACTAGTCTGTGTCCTGTTATCTAAGGGAGACATCACACAACTTGCACTTCAAATCAACAGAAGTTACCTTAAGTGTTGAGGCTCACTCTTTAGTATTCAGCATCCAGTTCAGGCTGCAATTAAAGAATGTTTGTAACTTTACTACAAGTTTGTAGATTTGTTTTGTAAACTTTATATCCAATATATTGCTAAATTCATGTCTGTGTATTAGCCTTAACCTAATCTTGTAAAAGTTAGTGTTAGCAGCTAGTTTTTGCATGTGGAAATAATACATAGACCAAATAAAATCACATTTAGCAGGGTAGTGCTTCCCCAAAAGCATCGTAAGTCTAAGTTGATCGTAGAAGCATTTGCCACCAATGGTCTCAACGATCGACTTAGCTCACGGTGCTTTTGGGAAATGCAGCCCTAAACAGTGCACTTAACAAGAGCAACATTCAAAACATAGGACTACATTTATGAAAAATACCAGCTAACGTTAACATTACTGCCATGCTTTGACGTTAAAACTACACTATAAGCAGTGACACTAAAATAGCATTCAAAATGCACATTCAAAAGCAACGGGGTAATGCCGCGCTTTATAACGCTGAAATTAAAACATTTCTTTATCATGATATTCGTACAACATTCAAAAAACAAATAAGAAATGTCCACAGATTTAACAACTTACAAGTTGTTTAATTAAGTTTGCTCCAGTCGCTTGCGAGTGTCCACCATGTTGAATGGATTGAATGGAAACTTAAAAATAATAATTTAAATAGGAACATTTACTCAAAAATGTTGAGCCACACAAAAATAAAACTAAATTCCTCGTTAATAAAATGTAATTGTTTTAAGTTGCATTAACTATATAACAGACTTTAATTGCAGTGTTCTCAATCTTTATAAGTTAGTAGTACTGTTCAGGTTTACATTGTAATAGATGACACTCTTTTCTCTCGTTTCTTGACCACTCTGATTATAAAGGTTGAGAAAAGCCACTGAGCCAGATAGATAGATAGATTATTTTGTTCATTAAAAAGAGAAGAATTGTGTCAACTGTGTTTCTATGCACATAAACTGTTTTATTACTTGTTAGATTTTCATCATATCGTGAAGGGCAAACATTGATTTTTCTGCCTAACAGAGAAATATATGCCTTGCCTTTGCTAGACATGCATTGAAAACAATGAGTTATGCACCAGTTTATGTAACCAATTTATTACAACCCCTTTTTTTTTTGTAGAAAATCATTTTGCTATTTTGGTTTATTATCTCTGGAGCTGAGATGGTTGACAGGAAATAAGATGAAATGTATCCATCACTGTATGCAGGCTGGAGTGAAGCAGATAGATACAATAATTGTTGCAATAGAAATGCTTAAATAAACATACAGATAAAGAGAAATAATCATTAAACAGCAGATAACTTTGCTTTTTCCAAAATTTATCCAAGAGAACATTATTAAACTTTATTTTAAATGAAGGTAAATGTCATCAAATTGTAAAAATAGGTGGAGCTGCTTGAACAATTGCAAATACAAATATTGACTGCTAGTGATAAAATGGGATACATCCCACATCATAGCTTTTGTTTTGTTAGTTCTTAGGTTCTTAGGTCCCCTCTAATTGTTACATTCTACAAATCACTGCAGGGCAGGCATGTAAACACTCAAATATCCCCAGTGCTTGCTCAGTCTAAGTTAGGGCTCTTGATTTCCCATGAGGCTCAACTTAAATGGTTTGAAAACATGTCCCTTTAATTAGCACAGTGCTAATATCCATGGAAGATCAGTAGCATAACGTAGAAATCTTCATTCTTTGATTCTTGTGAGGTTTTGAGAAAAAAATTTAACCTGCTGTAATCAATAGGTGTACAACATAGTTTCATCTCAGATTCAGTAAAAAAAAAAGAAAAAAGATTTTTATCAAGGTCTCACCTTACGCAGACGGAGCCCTGGCTGTCAGACCCATTTGTTGTTGTGACTTTCAATAAGACACCTTCACATATACTGAGGAGGTGTCAAATATACCAGGACGCAGCACATGATTAATATAGTGTGAATTAGTGCAGACATTACTGTCTTCACTCTCTCTGAGTGCTGGGATTGTGTTCTGCTGCAAGTGAAATACTATTCCATGTGTTTAATATTCTGTGGAGTGAATCACATTTTTGAGTAAACCAAATCTAGGGGGGTCAATTTTAGATGTGATGATAAATATTCTATGTCTTCTTGCTTAGGATGCTCTGCACCATATCTAGATGAATGGAAAGGCAAGTTGCAACTATATGCCGTGCAGGATTTTTTATTTTCTCAAAACATTGATTTTTTTTAAGTCCAGGGGGTGACTGCATGCGTAAGTTCATGATGTCATGCCATCAAAACAATATAACTCAATTCCTTTTTTAGGAACAGGAGCCCAGAGATTTCTAGCACAGACTTGCAATGAAGGACAAAAAAGGGAGACATAATCAAAGGTGAGCACCTTGTTTTTTGGCAGTAAAAAAAAAAAAAAAGTTCTGTCATAATTTATTCCACCTTATGTCGTTCATAACCTGTATGGCTTTTTATTTTGGAAGACAAAAGGGAAGGTTTTGAAGAATCGTTCTTTTCTGTGCAATTTATTTGAAACTTTAAAGTTTTCAAAAGGACAAAAGCATCATAAATAACATAACTAAAAAAATAGCACTGTTTTCCAAGTCTTCTGAAACCATACAATAACTTGGTATGATAAACAGAGCTAAATTTAAGTTGTTTTGACCACTGAGTTGATCAGTCCCATTTATGAATCAATCATTAGGACAGCTTGAATCAGCCAATTCAAATTACAGTTCTTCAACATTTCTTTTTTCACAGAAGAAATTGGGGGCTGTTTACACAACGCCGTTTTCAACTAAAAACGTAAACTTTTTATGCATTTTGGCCATTCATTTTCACGACAATGGCGATTTGGTGGCCTGAAAACGCAGACTTTTTGAAAACTGTCTTCGTGTAAACAACAAAAACGTGAATCTGTGAAAACGATGGCGTCATGCACATGCGCATTACATGTTCAGTCTAGTGTTTCATCGCCATCTAATGGCCTGCCAGCAGAATACAGCATTTTTAGTCATTTTCACGGAGTCGTGTGAATGGAGATCATTTTGACAATGGTGTTGTCTGTACGCGGGAAAACTTATCCATTTTAAGCATATCCTGAGTTTGGAATGACATGGGGGTGAGTAAATGATAACAGAATTTTCATTTTTGGGTAAACTAACCTTTAAGAAGCAAAATTGTGTATGATAATGAGACCTGCTTTCAAAGAATCTTTTCAGAGTAAGTTTGTTTTTCTTAGGCACTTAGACCATTAAGCAAGTTGTTTGTTTGTTTATTCTCAGCATAAATTTAGCAAAATTTTGTGAAGTTTATGCTTAAAACAGATTTGCAACAGGGTAAGAAAAATTAACATAATTCAAGATATATTCTTTTAAAACAAATCTTCTGCATGTTTGTTATGCACTCTTGTTTTAAGGAGGTTTACATATTTTAACTGCAAACAAGACAAAAATACTAATTAAGAAAATTACATTTGCAAGTCATTGGTTTGATGCTTGGTAATTTTTTAGTTGCTTGAATGAGGACTTGTAACTTCATCTATGAGGGGAAGGCAACACATTTTCACAGCTTATACTGTGCCAAATTTGTTCTGTGGGCAATGCAGTTAACAAAATTAGAGTACTTCCACATTTGGCCTATTTCTGTCTTTACAAGCTTCTCTAACGGAGTTCTTCCTTGTGTGCCCCTGGTAATAAAGTCACTAACAAAACCAAAGAGTGGAGAGGCTGACGTTAATTAAGTTTAATTATATCTTGGTCCTCTGCCACCTATCTGCTTTAGAAGAGCAAACTAAGAGCATATTAGGTCAGGGGACAGAAGGTGTTTGATTAGTTTGTCTGAGGCCAGAAGACGCTGAGTAAGACTCTTATGTGCTGTACTTGTGACAACTCGCTGTTTTCATAATCAAAATGAATTAATCAGACATTCAAAGCTTGACTGTTCCTGCATGTTTGAAGTTGTTTGACATCTCACTTTGGTATATTTTTCAAGAAGGGCCTTTAAGTGTAGCAGTGGGAAAATATGATTAAAAAAGGACATTGCTTTGAATGTTTTAATCATCAGCCCTGTGTTTGTGTTGCAGCTCTTAAAAATCCCTATGGCAGCTTTGTTTTTTGCTTTTTTGTTTTTTTGTATATCAAACGTTTCTCTTTTGCTTGCTTGAGTGTTGGAAATGAAATGTCTTTCACCTCCTAATTAGGCATTTCCTCAGTTGCCCAGAGCTGAAAAAGACCCTTTTACATTGCAGTGTGATGTCTTGTTTAAGGCTTTGTTATAGATCAGTACAGTATGTTTCTTAGTGTCTATGATATACTATATAAATACCTTTTTTTTCTTTATACTTCAAACTATAGATCCTTTTGGTAAGCTCTCCAGCTTTATTAAATACTCTTCTGATGTACATATTTAGCAATTGACAAATCCTTTCACCATCCTTAAAGAAATAGTTCAAAAGTGAAAATTCTGAAGAAAATAGTTTCAAAAATGAAATTCTGTCATCATTTACTCACCCTTTGGTCGTTCCAAACCTGTATCACTTTCTTTCTGTAGAACTTTTTTTTTTTTTTTATTAAATAAATGGTGTTTTGGACCAGTGGTTAAAATCATTTAAATCATTTATATTAAACTGCTAAGAAAAAAAATTAAAAAATCAATATGTAAATTGAAATAATCAATCAATTGCTTTAGAATTACAATATTTGTAGTATTTAAATTATTAAAATACATTTAAAAAGTTTGAAAACAAGTTACTTTTTTTGTTAGTTTTGAACAATAGAGGGTCTTCAAGTCAAAAATTGAGAACAACTGTTTCGGACCCAATTTACCCTCCATTTTATAGACAATAAAATAAAATTAAGACAATTCTAATTTTTAGGTGAATAATCCCTTTAAAATTGTTTGCAAAGACTTTCTAACTACAGTGGATGGTGAGATGCTCCATAAAAAATCTTGTGTAATATTGCACTGTATATTGCGTATCCTCAATCTGATCTTTCTCTCTTGGATTCCTTCAAATCTTACCACCTTTTTATTCCATGACTAGAAAAGCGTTTATATCCTCGCTCCAGAGCAAAGCGAACATATGATACAGGATTACTGGAGACTGTGTCCCTCGGCTCTCGTTCTCAATCTCATTACGGAGGAATAGAGGAGATTCTCTCTCCAGGGATTTGAGGTGATGAGGTTCAGAAGAGAGAGAATGAACTCTGACCCATGATCTATACCTGTGACAGTATGATGAATAAGTCTGCTCTGCCTTTAGCTCAATGCTAATGGATCTCTAAACAACAGTTTTCTACTGTTTACACACACATTTTCTATGCAACAATCTCTTAATTACATCAACCAAAACATTAATCACGGTTTACCTCTAATGAGAACAGGACTAATGAGTACAAGACTGAGGGGCAAATTCTATAAAGTTCTGTCATGACAACTCTTAGAGTGTTTGGCATGGTAATGGATATGACAAAGCTGCTATGTTTGGTTTTGGCAGAATAGATCTGCTATGCTGCTATTGCTATTGCTGCTGCTGCTGCAGAGTATATACACGAGACTTGCTACAGCCAATCCATACACAACATGCTGCTATGAGCAAGTAAGACAATATAGCATACATGAATTACCTGTAGCAGATCTATATGAAGGTGGAGGGTTTCTGAAAGCATGCTGCATTGCTACAGCAAATGCTGACCAAGTATTAGAAGATTGAGTAGCGAGCTCATTAGGTACTGATACAGCAGGAACCAATCAGCTCTGCCCAATAGAGAATAATGTGAATGCAAGCAGATTGAGTTAAAGGGTTAGTTCAACCCAAAATGAAAATTCTGTCATTAATTACTCACCTTCATGTCATTCCACACCCCTTTCGTTCATCTTTGGAAAAAAAAATGAAGATCTTTTTGATGACAGAATGCTGTCAGATTTCCTTCCATAGTCTGCCTTTGCAACTAAAACTTTGACGCTTCAAAAAGTTCATAAAGAGATTGTAAAACTAATCCATATGAATTGAGCGGTTTAGTCCAAATTGTCTGAAGAGACTTGATCTCTTGTTATGATGAACAGATTAGGCTTTTACATATAACCCTTGATCAGCGAACATAAACAGAAGCTCAACCTAACCTGAATGGCGCACAAGAACAAACCTCTTCCGGAAGCTCAAACGTGCTGTGTAACCATTAAGGTTCATTCTCGTGTTTTACGCAGCACATTTGAGCTTTTAGAAGAAGTTTGTTCGCTGATCAATGTTTATATACGAGTAAAAGCCTAAATTAAATATGTTCATCATAAAAAGCAATTGAGTCTCTTCAGAAAATTCTATCTATTCTATCTAAATTGCCATCTGGAGTTTCATGACAGAACTGTATTTGTGCTACTTTTGCACAAAGTATTTCAGTGCAAAGCCTGTGCTTTAGGAAAAAAAAAAAAAAAAATATATATATATATATATAGATTATAGATTTCATCTTATTCACAAATAAATATAAAGCAAGTAGAATTCTGATTAAAAGAAACAATTGTGAGTACATATTTTACATCTAGTTTAGATCTCACAATTTGTTTTTCTTTCCGCCATGGAATAAAAAACGTTAATGCGAGGGAAAAAGGTCAGAATTGATAATTAGCTTGATAAATAATGTGGCACATATCTAGACAGATAGTTTACACTTTCTTCACCATTTTGGCATCTTTAAAGAGCCAATTCAGGTCTCTGAATCACAACAGTGGAGTGATGCTGTATAGTACGACATATTGTGGTTGTCTGCTGCATGTCTCATATTTAGAGGTATAGCATCGTTTATCAATGTGCTCTGCTTGACCAATTGCACTATGATGGAGAGAGCACAGAGATGAATACTACCTTAGAACAACAACAGACTTGTGATTGTAAAAAAGTACAATAATTACATCCTTGCTGTCTTGCTTGGAATCAACTTTGGAGGTGTTGCAATGAGGGAGAGGAAATCGATAACCTGACCCTCCGCTCTTCTTTTGGCTTATTTTAGAAACTCGGAGTGCAGGTGTTAATTAGTGAGTCAATTGTGTCATTAATCAACGCCGGAGCCCCGAGAGGCTCAGACAGGTAGCAGCTCTCTTGTGTGAGATAAGCGGCAGTTTATGTGTGAATACATGTATATGTAGGTGAGGATGAAACATTGTAGGGAATGTGAATGTCAAGGTCTTGTCCTTTCTTTTTTCACAAACAAGAGAGTAATGTGGTGGGTCTCGTGGCTTCTGCCTTACTGGTGTGATCCATCATGGACCCCAGTGCCACATAACTCCTTTGGGTTAAAAAGAGACACTGTCAGGTGGTGCCTATGGTTGTGGTTCCAGGATTTTTCTCCATATAGTGGACTTCAACAGTTACCAATGGGTTGAAGGTCCAAACTGCAGTTTCAGTGCTGTTTCAAAGGGCTCTACACGATCGCAGCCAAAGAATAAGGGTCTTATTACTCATGATGTAGGCGGAAGTACTGAGCAAGTGTTTACAAAGCAATCGTGCAAAGACTAAGTCAAACGGCCTTTACAAAAAAAAGGTAAAACAACGATGTTGGACAGTTTTGAAGTTGGAGGAGAAATGAGATGGAGTTTTTCGCTCTACTGCAGACCTTTCCAACGTGAGTACGTAATGCATGGTGCATCGCAGAGCAGTGCAAGACGAGCATTTGTGGTTAAAAAGTATACAATTTTTATTTGTTTTAGAAAATGACAGATCGTTTCGCTAGATAAGACCCTTATTCCTCGACTGGGATCGTGTAGAGCACTTTGAAGCTGCACTGAAACTGCAGTTTGGACCTTCAACCCGTTGGTAACCATTGAAGTCCACTATATGGAGAAAAATCCTGGAATGTTTTCCTCAAAAACATTAATTTCTTTTCGACTGAAGAAAGAAAGAAAGAAAGAAATAAACTTCTTGGATGACATGGGGGTGAGTAAATTATCAGGAAGTTTTAATTCTGAAGTGAACTAATCCTTTAACATTACAAACAAAGTTTTGAATAGTCACCCAAGAGATGCTATTTACAATGTAACTCTCTCACATTTATGACTTATCTTTTAAACCTCACAATGTTACTTTATATCTTAAAATTGTGACTTTATCTAACAATTTGGCTGTATATAGTATGTCACAAATTTGAGTTTACTCTCACAATGTGATTTTATACTTTATCTCACAATATTTTGTATATCTTAATTATAAATGTATATTTCAGCATGACATTTAGTCATATTGTGATATTTAAAGTCACAATGTAAGATTTAAAATCACACTGTGCAAAATAAAGTTATAACTGCAATGTAATTTTGACTTTATATTGCACAATGTGATTTTAAATCTCAGAATGTGTCTTTAAATATCACAATATGACTTTAAATCTCACAATGTGGCTTTATTATATCTCACATTTGTGACTTGAAATTAAATTTTGACTTTAAATCTTACTATGAAATCTCAATGTGACTTTGTATCTTACATTTCTGACTGCTTTATAATCTCATATGAGGAATGTATTGAGCAAAATGTGTTTGATGAAGTGCTCTGATAAATGAATTACTGCCTACTAATAGTTTAACAAATACTTTTACCCCGCGGAAACACCATTTCATTTCTGTAATCATTTAATTATCTCCAATTTGATATATTTGTTTAATCACTAGCACATGCCTTTGTTCTAAAATGTATATTATCAACGTTAAATGAACCCTTTTAGTAATTACATGCTAAATTGTTCTTCAAGGTAATTGAGCGGTAATGACGACCCATTTCTCAGGGTTTCAAAAGCCCTGCTTGACTGAATGCTCTCTGAGGATTAATAAGGCCTTCAAGACTGCTGTCATCCCTCAGCAATCAATAGTCATATTTCATAGTCTCCCATTTCAGTGATATACGACCTTTACGTCCACCTTTATGTGGAATGTACCACAGTGAGCATATTAGGGGGTGACGTGAGTGACATTCTCACTTGGAAATAGACTAGGTCAACACTAGTTTAACATGTGCTTATTAATAACTGGATGTGAGGAGAAGTTATAAATGTAGACTGTAAAATGATGGAAGTAAGCTGCTAATGCCAGTGAGAAGTGCAATTTACCTACACCAACTTTTGATTCTACTGGTAAACATTTTTTGTATATGCTTCTACATTTATACATTAAAATGAGTCTCCTCTCCACTCACATGTTTTTTGATGTTCATATGAATGCCGTTGACCATTGAATGCATATTGCACACAAAAATGGCAAGCAATGACTGAAATCACATATTTCCAGCCAAGCATACTTTTCAGCCAAGAAACTGCCATTGATATGAATGGGAATGCTAACGGATAGCTTTCTCCAGGTATTACAGACTTCTTTGGTGTAATCTATTTCAGATAAACCCGACCCAAAATGTTACATAAAAACACAACAAATTGACATGTCAGTCAGGCACGCTTTATGTAAAAGACAAAATATGTCACTGCCCATATTTTATGCGCAAATCAAATGTCTGGCTAAGAGACTAGGGTTAAAAGTTTAGTAGGATAGCTGTGACTAAAGTTAAAAATAATCATTTGCATATTTTCCTTACATATTTTTACACTTCAAAGCTTGATCGTTCCTTGCAGCTTAAGCATATTGCTGTAGGATGGAAAGGTGTTATTGATAATACTGTATAATAATTTGAATGTACATTATAAAAATGCTTTAAGTTTGTGTTGGTCATGTGATTCTTACCACAGGATGTGCCATTGGCTGTGATTATCTTATATTTCCCAGCACTTCTTTCTTTGTTCAGTGCTCAAATTCTCTACCTCACAGAAGAAAATGAGTGTTGCAGTGTAACTGCTGCCATGTCTGAGTAACATAAATCTCTCTCTCTGATCAAAGTGAATGAGCAGGGCTGATTGCACACATCATGGCCTGAAGAGGCATATTATAAAGGCCATGTGAACACCAGCATTTCCTGCCCTTTCCGTTTGATCTTCAGACATGTAGAAATTTCCTGCGGATACTTGAAAGCTTTCAGAAAAGGAGGCCAAAAAACAATAAAATGCCTCGCATTCAAAACCTAGCTGCTTTCTGGCAAACCAGTCATTTGCTTGAGCTAAATCATCATTTTAGGTTTGCATCAAAGAAAAGCGAGGCATAACTTGACAGAAAGGAGATTATAAAAGTCTGCATAAGCAAACTTAGACATGAAAACATTGCAGGTGTTGTGTAGATTGAGAACCCCCTTTGCGTATGTGTTTGTATTCAAATAGCTTGAAGTGTCACATCATCAGTTACACCCCCCAGTTAATTTCTGCATTTTTCATTTTGAATGGCTGATAAAAGATGGACCTGGTTTATTATTGTTCGAGTTGATGGCTCCTGTGTACTTCAGAAATGCAGTTGTCTCAAAACTCATCTGACACGCTGCTGAGAGAGTTCATTAAGCTTCCCCCACTAGATTTAACAAATGACTTTCCATATCAATGTATCCTCAGCAGACTGGGGAGCAACGGACAGCATTTTTTTTTTTTTCACACAAAAGTGAAACATGTAGTTAACTAGTCTTAAATGGTTCCTGAGATGTAGATCCCTTGTAGATGTAGATGTCCATAGTCCTTGTCAAAGTCCCACGGGAACACAGAGGAAGAAAAGTGAGTGATAAAAATCATAGTAATTTGTATGGGATGAGGTAATGCAAGCCTCTAAAAGCACCTCATCCTCACCCAGCCTTTCTGCCTCTTAATGGCATGATATTTATTTTTACTTGGCCCAAACAAGGGTCACTTATTGACATTCTATAAGAATTCTAATTTGATTCAAAGTGACATTGAGTGGAGGAACGCCACAGCAATAGACTTGTGGTGCATGTCAATAAAGGATAGACAGTGATAGATTGTGGAAACCTTCACTAAAGGTTTTCAATTCAATTTAATTTCAATTCAATTTATATGTATGGTACATTTCACTATAAATAATGTTTGCAAAGATAATGCCTAACATGTTTAAGTATATGAAGAAGAAACCTTGTGTCATTGAAGTGTCGTTAGTGTATTAATCAGATACATTTTATACAGTTATAACCTCTCGACACAGAAGCATCATGCCAGTGTTGCCAAGTCTGCGGTTTTCCCGCGGAATTGGGCTGCTTTTACAGTTTTGCTGCGGCTTGGTTTTCATGTTGAAGCGACCCCAAATAACATAATATTTAACCCCTGGAATGTGAATTTTACCAGGGGAACTCTGCCAAAAATGTGGATTTTACCCCCTGGAACGCGATTTTTACTGTGGGAGCCCCCATGAAATGCGATTGGGCTAGTTTTGAGTAGCAATTGCGTGGGTTTTGTTGTGAAAACCTGGCAACCCTATATATATATATAAGTTTTCAATCATTGGGCATGATGCTTCTGTGTCAAGAGGTTATAATGGCATAAAATGTATCTGATAAATACACTAAACATCAATAATATAATGTGGGTTAAAGTATGAACAATTAATGAGTCCTGAACCTAGAGACTTAATCATTTCAGGGTGACTTTGAAATAATTCAAAACTCTGGATGGCTAATCCCCCAGTATTATTTTTAAATGTGCAGTGTTGGCTTAACAGCAAAAACAGCTTTGTTTATTTATTTAAATATTAATTTTACACTTTGTGTTGTTGGTTTGAAACAGTTGGTCCTGAACTCCAGGCATTGTGATGTAAATGTGATGCAGATTTCCTCTGCCTTGCTCTGCTGAAGTGAAAAGGTAAATATTTGCATAATGTTTTCTCAGGCTGCTACGCCCTGTGTTGTATTATTCTATTAACCCAAGTCATCACGCTCACCAACACTGTTTTACTAATCAGCTTATAGGCAAGCAACTAAAATGAGAGCAATGGGACAAAGCACAGTTAACTATCAGACAATACCTTACCTCATTAATCAAGATTAAAAAATCTGTGTTGATGAAATACATTTTCATCAGCTTTTTTCCTTAGCTTTGTATATGTAATGAGGTTGTTTATAAGTGTTGTGACATCTACAGTTAATAATACACTACAACCAAAAGTTTGTACCTGTTTGCAAAATTTGAAAAACTCATATTTGATATAGACTGGAAGAGAGCAGCTTACTGCAAATGTGCACCATAATGATGCAACTATAGTTGAATGAACAGTTCAGCAGTGACATCATTCTTTTCACTCTTGTTACCTTAGCAAAGCCTTGATTCAGGTATAAAAGCATGCTGGGAAATTAGCCCTGAAAAATTGACAATCAGCAGACACACCACAGTGTCTGTACCTCGATAAAATGCACTTCAGCCCAAGTCTGTGGACATTGATTTGGTCTTTTTACGGTGCTGTGAACAAATTGACTGAGAAAGCCATCACACTGGGCTTTGTGTTCATCCAAGTGGAAGTGTTCTACATCCACATTAAGACACAACATCTCACAGCACTATGAACTTATTGACTGAGTTTAAAATTGGAAAAAAGGGCCCGGTTTTTACATCGCGGTGGAAATTGACTCCTGCCTAATGACTGCGTTTCATTAGCATTTTATATGAAGAGATGCTGGCACTCAATATTCCACAATGCATGATGAACGATAAATGATAAACACTGTATTGATGCAACCATTTGGAAATTATATGGGCTGGAAAGATGAGGTATGTACTTTTGCCTACAGTATGAAATCAGCGTTATGTTTTTGCCATATTCTCTTTGTGCTGTATAAGAATGTATCATGAGCTAAATAAATCAGCTGATCCCTGTACTGTTTTGGCATATTGACATTTCATGTGTGGCAAATGAATATGATGGTTTGGAGAATAGAAGATTAAGGGAATCTTTAATCTTTAATCCCCCCAAAAAAGAGTTTACTCAACGTCATGTGACTGCATCATTGAGTCAGTGAGATGAACTTGAGAACTGAAACCTTTTTTTTGCTGATTTTCCTGATCCATTGAACAAATCTGACTGAACAGAATGATTTTCTTCATAAATCAGACATCGCTGCTTTTCTCATGAAATTCCATCATAAATGTCTCTTTTTCATACAAGGCCTTGAAATATGGTATTAGACTGAACATCTTTATGCTACTTTTATTGTACTTTTGAATGATTTTCAAGCTACAGTAAAGTCATCATTCATTGCAATGCAAACTACATGACTTGGAGAGCTCTTAACGCATTATAGTCCTTCGCATCTATTAAGATCTCAAAATTCTGGCCAGTTGATAATAATACCTAGAATATCAAAATCAACTGCAGGTGGTCTTCCTAGCATTGGTCGGGACGCAGACATACTCTGTCAGTTTAAATATAGACTAAAAACACATATCTTTAAACTGGCATACACAATTCTATTATTCAAATCAGTTAAATGATTGTTAGGCTGCATAAATTAGGTCAGCCAGAACCAGGAACACTTTCTGTAACACCCAATGTACTCATTACATCATAAGAAGAATGGCATCTACTCTAATATTAGTCTCTCTGTTTATCCCGAGGTTTACTGTAGTCAGCCGGATCCAGACCATATCCAGATCAGATGGAGGACCTGCGCCTAAACACGACCACATTGCAGCCCTGAAATATCAGCAGAGATTGTGTCGACTAGACTATCCTTTGTGAAGACCTCATCGACACAACATCCAGTACCACAGATCCTCAACAAACCCATCTCCATACCAGCGTGATGAACCCGATCTTACACCAGATGGAACTGGATTAAATATTTTGAATGTTTTAATCCCAATTTGACTTCTGGCTTGTAATGCCTGAATCGTAATCACACCCCGTAAAACTTAGACATTTTCAAAACCATTGCACATATTGTTCTTTGTGAAACCTTTGCTTTGTTATGAACACCTTCACTGTGTGAAAAAACAGGATAATATACACAAATATAAATTATAATATATTTTGAATTGTTTATCTGACTACATAAATGATGCCCTTGCATGCTCTGAGTTACCTATATAGCGTGTAATTGATGAAGCTGTTTAGACCTTTCTAGATTAAAATGTGTTTCTGTGCACGCTGCAGGCGGGCTGGTAAAGAAATTACATCTTACAGCATTGAGGGCCCCTTTCATTCTATGCAGCAAATAGCTCCAGGGAGGAGTGAATTGAACACAGTGAGAACGCAGCCAATGGACTGGCTTATTTGCCTCCGTATTTACATATGTGAAGGAGAGAGAAGTTTTCTCCTACTTCTTGCTTCAGTACTTTGGATGGTGGTTTTGCAATGCAGTTATATCAGTATGGGGTCACAATATAATGCCCATTGCAGTTCTGTTGTTTGTGATTCAAAGTGGTTTGATTTTGCAATATGTTATGGAGTCTCTAATGCATATTTCCATTGTCTAATCTCAGTTCTTCCCAACTCGAATGAATTTGAGTTAAGACTTTATACTTATTCTGCCAATCCATCCTGCACAACTTTACACTCTGTAGAAGATGAGTCATATTATTTTTCTCTTTGCAGACTGTTCAGATAATATGAATACAAATTATGCTTTTTTATTTTAAGTTTTATTTTTTTTTGTGCGAGGGCCCAGGAGAACTAGAAGTTCTAGGAGTGAGTTTTGACTTAAAAGTTAAAGCAGTAGAAAGACTACAGCTAAAAATACATATTTCATGATCAAGATTTTTTTCTTTTTTAAAGAAATTGGCAGTTTTATTCAGCAAGGATGCATTAATAGCTTTGTTTTTGTACACGTTTTCATTTTTAATCATGAACTTAAAAGACGAGCATATAAGATAGATTATGCATTTATTTATTTATGAAGAGAACAGATGATCAGAGACTGTGTCACATTTCATATTCAACACCACACAAAGCAGATAAATGTTTGTTTGTGGAGGCCACTAAGGGGCTGTTAACACAACACCATTTTTAGTACATCTATGTCGTGTAAATGTACCCTAAACATGACATTTTGTGCCTGAACAGGCAAATATGAACACAATATATTACAAAATACAATTCAGATTATAATACGAACAAAACGTAAAAAAACAACCCTGAACTAAACTCAATTGATGCTCTGAATCTGCCTTAAAGGTGCAGTGTGTAAATTTTAGGAGGACTGACAGAAATGCAATATAATATACATAACTATGTTTTCAGTGGTGTATAAAGACGATGAACCTATAATGAATCGTTATGTTTTTATTACCTTAGAATGAGCCACCGTGGGTCCCCTTACATGTTTAGTCTCTATTTTGCACCGACATGTTTCTACAGTAGCCCTAAACGGACAAACTGCTGTACAGAGCGCGTTTCATCACTGTTGTTTTTCTTCTTCTTCGTTGGTGTTTTTAGATGCAGCTTGCATCGTCACTATTTTGAATACGCACGAAGAAGAAGAACTAGTAGTCGTCGTTTTGGTTTATTAGAAGCGAGACCGTTCTTTGTTAGAAGTAAGAAGAAACCTCATTGCTTGACTGGCTACTCTCTGTCTCAGACGACAACATTTTTGTCCTGGGTTTGCCACCGTAACTTCTCTGAGACTGATGCAGAGGCAACTGTCATTAGATTTTGCATCTTCGCCTCAGACAGACGACTTCTTGTGGAAGTTTTAATTTTGTTCTGGAGGCTGAACCCGCACTTTGCTGCCACAATAGAGCGCACTCGCCACCAACTGGACAGAGGTAGGAATTACAGTTATACGTTACAATAGAGAGCCTGGTCTCATTAGAAAAACGTACCTGTGGCAATGTTTTCGCGAAATACATACCAATACGTACATATCACTGCAGTTTCAATGTGAAATGTCCACTGAGTGGCGCTAAAAGCGCGTTTATTTTTTAACCGGAACAGAACGTGAATATGGTAAGTTTTTTTGTTTTTTATACGAATCACCGCAGTTCTGATTTGAAATTCTTCTGGTGAGTGGCGCTAAAAGTGTAATGCTCCATTACGGTTTAAATCACGTACCACCAACACTACACATAAACCTACCTGATAGTGTTAACAAAAGCAAATGTGACATAAAAAGCATCCGTAATCGTGCCATTTTAGCCTCTCATCTTTAAGCTCTTTTCCCAGGATTCGTACCCAAGGCTTCCTCATCCTAAGTACAACTCCGTACCAGCTGAGCTACCGAGCAAACTTGACTTCCTGCTTTGCTACTGTAAGCAAGAGCTTCCGAACTTACAGCTCCGGGCTTTGCTCTATTGCTTTTATATTTTATCTCCTCATTTTAACTACCTCAAATCAGCACAGTGCTCAAACGACAAATCTCAGCATGTACATGGACCCACACACAATCGTGGACACACTCTAGATTGAATTATGAGTAAGGGTCTAAACATTTCATCCATTGTCATTAAGGATGTAGTGCTATTTGATCATTTTTGTATTTTCTTTGATATATTGATCTCTTCTACTGTTGAAGCTAGATCTATCTCTGTCAAAAAGCGATGCTTAAATGAGAATACTAGTGTACTGTTTATGAAGGCTATATCTTTAACACCAAGCATATCTGCAGACTCTGTTGATTTTCTCCTTGATTCTTTTAACTCAAAAGTAAAGAATGTTATTGATAACATTGCTCCTGTGAAAGTCAGGAAGAAGAGTGGCAGACAAAAAGCACCTTGGAGAAACTCAACAGCAGTGCAAAATATGAAAAGACAATGCAGAAAAGCTGAGCGCATGTGGCGAAAGACAAAACTTGAAATCCACTAAAACATCTATAAAGATATCCTTCATGCTTTCAATGTGGAACTAAGCAGAGCTAGACAGACCTTGTTCTCAAATATTATAAACAGAAACTTAAACAACACCGCACTCTTTTTGCTACTGTAGAGAGACTAACAAACCCCCCCCCAAATTCCCAGTGAAATGCTCTCAGACAGCAAATGCTGTGAGTTTGCTTCCTTCTTCTCTGAGAAAATCAATAATATCAGAAAGGTGATCAGCACATCCTTGAGCCGCACTGGGGTAAAACAGATCAGATCACAACCTCAGAAAGTAGCTATTATGTCTGATTTCGGAGCAATTGATGGTAAATTATCAGTGCTGGTATTACTCGACCTCAGATCTGCGTTTGACACTATCGATCACAACATACTTTTTGACAGGCTGGAAAACTGGGTCGGGCTTTCTGGGATGGTCCTTAAATGGTTCAGGTCATACTTAGAAGGGAGAGGTTATTATGTGAGTATCGGTGACCATAAGTCTGAGTGGACATCCATAACATGCTGAGTCCCTCAAGGTTCAATACTTGCACCCCTCCTGTTCAACCTATATATGCTGCCACTGAGCAAAATAATGAGAAAGAAACAAACTGCACATCACAGCTATGCAGCTGACACCCAGATTTACCTAGCTCTATCACCTAACGACTACAGCCCCATTGATTCCCTGTGCCAATGCATTGATGAAATTCAAAATTGGATGTGCCTAAACTTCCTTCAGTTAAACAAAGACAAAACTGAAGTCATTGTGTTTGGAAACAAAGATGAAGTTCCCAAAGTGAACACATACCTTCACTCTAGGGGTCAAACAACTAAAAATCAAATCAGGAATCTTGGTGTGATTTTGGAGTCAGAGTTTCAGTAGCCATGTAAAGACAATAACTAAATCAGCATATTATCATCTCAAAAATACTGCAAGAATAAGATGCTTTGTCTCCAGTCAAGACTTAGAGAAACTTGTTCATGCTTTCATCACCAGCAGGGTGGATTATTGTAATGGACTCCTCACTGGCCTTCCCCAAAAAACCATAAGACAGCTGCAGCTCGTACAGAACGCTGCTGCCAGGATTCTGAGCAGAACCAGAAAATATGACCATATCACACCAGTCCTCCGGTCCTTGCACTGGCTTCCAGTTGCATTTAGAATTGATTTTAAAGTACTGTTGCTTGTTTATAAATCACTCAATGGCCTAGGACCTCAATACATTGCAGATATGCTCATAGAATATAACCCTAACAGATCACTCAGATCATCAGGATCAAGTCACCTAGAAATACCAAGGGTTCACTCAAAGCAAGGAGAGTCTGCTTTTAGCTGTTATGCAGGCCACAGCTGGAACCAGCTTCCAGAAGAGATCAGATGTGCTCCAACAGTAGCCACATTCAAATCCAGACTCAAAACTTTTTATCTATGCATTTACTGATTGAGCACTGTGCTATGTCTGAACTGTTTGTACTTTATTTTATATGTATTATCTTTTTATTCTTTTTCTTGTTTTTATTTAATTTTTAATGCATTTTCCATTTTTATTAATATGTATTTGGTTCTTCTTTATGTAAAGCACTTTGAATTACCATTGTGTATGAAATGTGCTATACAAATAAAATTGCCTTGCCTTGCCTTTCAGAAAAGTGAAACATATGGAACTGATTAAGCGATGCAAAGTCCAAAATATATTCATTTACAAATCGTGCACTTTGGTAAAAAGCGCTTTGAAGTCATAACATAATATTGTGCAAGGAGACATGAAAACAAGTCTTTATTAATCCATAATCTGACCCTGTAATCGTAACCGTGTATGAAAACGATTAAAAGCGCTCCCTGTTTTACTGCCTCTAGTGTTCATTTCTGTCGGAAACTGCAGTGATATGTATGTATTGATACGTATTTTTGCGACTCGCGAAAATGTTTTCCACAGGTATGTCTTTCCATGAGACCAGGTTGACAATAGATCATCCTCAGTGTCAAAATGATGGACGGCCTTTAGATTTTTCCATCACTGCTAAATAAATTCAGTCAATGACAGAAAATATTCATTTAACGTGACCTCTGGTCAGAATAAATGGGAAGACATGATGTAGTGTCTACCAGCAGGATCTATCTGGACCACACTAACCAACCAAATCTTGACTTCTCACTTCAGTATTTCTATTCAGAATCCATATAGTAACTCTGAGGTACAATACACATCATTAGAGCTTTGCTGTGCATCATGTAGACATCAAGCCCGAATAATCAATGTGTTTCTGAATATTCCTGTACCTGAAGCAACATTTTACTGCATATTTAATGTCTCCATAGTTATGGAGCACGGCTCATGCATGGAGGAACAGCTTGTACAAGCCCACAATAAGGACTCTCTACCCCTGTACTCAAAGAAAATGCACACAGCCAGCAGATTCAGCTCTGCCTTGTTAATCTGCTGCTCTGAAAAGATGGATTGAGGAGGAAGCAGTAACAAAATGAAGACATTTTTAAACAGAAGGGAGGGGGAGACTGCCATACGGGAGAAAATGAGCCAGGAAATAATCTTAATAGCTGTCTGAACTTTCTGTTGGCTTTTGCTTCGACCTTGTGCTTTGCCAGCCACCATTAAACATTGAAACGGAGGTGGCAGCATGTGACCCAGTGTACTCCTCAAAGGGATGCCCTTTTAGAGTTAATTGAAACAATGCCAGAGGCATGGGGTATGATCCAAAGACAGTGAGATGAAAGAGGTGAATGCTTAAGCACAGAGAGAGAATGGCTCTGCTTTTAATGCTGCCTGAGCGTCCCTTCAGAAGAACAGTCTCTGGAGATAAAGTGTGATGTTACACTGTCCTACTACAGGCTAATGTTCACATGCTTGCCTTTGAACATTGTTCCTTTCGTCCCTTTGGTCCCACCAGCAGCTTATTACAGATCAGATTCCAGACAGACTGATCCCAACAGGGACGGATGGGAATTGCAAGTCTATATTTCAAGGTGTATGCGTGTCCTTGCATAATGGTGATTCCACAATATACAGCATATAAATACTAAATGTACATTCGTTGCTGCACGGAATTACATTGATTCATGCACTGGATTTGCATTCAACCTTTCTGACCTTTTTTCTTCATAGATTTCTATAATGTTCATCTTCCACTGTTTGTGGCTGGTATCTTAATTTTTCATTACTTATTTATTTATTTTTTAATGTTCTACTCTCTGTAATGATTTCTGAGATTTCTGTCTGATATCTGTCTTTTAGAGGTTTGGTATTGAATCTTTTCCCTTCAGATATTGGTACATATGGTTAAATATCTGTTAGCAAATACCCAAATATGGGTATGTATATGCTTAAAAACTGACCTTTAAAGTCTTGTTTTTAAAAGTAGTCTTTCCAGAGACCTCTCAGTGTTTTGCTCTAGGCCATGACTGTATAGCAAGCCCAGCATCTTCAGTGAATAGCTGATAAATATAAAATATCACCTCAGTCCCTGGATGCGAATGGACTGTTTTGCATGGCTGGTCACTGTATCAGTCCTCTCAAGTGAAAGGACAAAACACAAGGGCAGCATAACCTGTCCACAAAGAGGAAGTCTAGCGGAGGGGAACCATCAGGGCCCTAGGCAATCAGAGAGGCCCTAAACCATTGTAAAAATAATATTTACAAACTTTTAAATAATAGTTTAAAAAGTCATCAGTTCTAATGTTATTTTAGGAAATCATAAATTGGCACTAAACTTCTACATCTTTTTGAGGAAATAAACCCTTCAAATCTGCCTATTTACTTTGTGTTGTGTTGTGTTGTGTTGTGTTGTATAGACTCCATATTACAGTTTTTCCGCCTAACGCTTTCAGTTCTGTGATTGGTTGTCCGGCTATGGAATTACAGAGGGCCAAGCAATAGCAAGTCAATGAGAAACTAATTTCAAGTGACAGGAAAATTGACCAATCATATGGTCCCTCTAAATGGGTGGGCTTGTTATCACTAACTTTATGACAAGTTGAAAATGGAAAATGTAAGTGAGGAGGACGTCACTGCTAATTTAATATCCACACCGTTTTCAAGAAAAAGAAAAGCTGGAGTTCAAGATCATTTGCGATTTATAGATTTCACATCTGAAAGAGAGGCATACGCTTGTTTTCTGTGTGTACGTTCATTCTATGAATCACACGTACGCACATCTGAGAAATGATCGTAAGATCAAATTTAGAATGGTTTCTGTGCATCATTTTATAAATGAGGACCCAGATCTCTCCAGATCTCAGCAAAGGAGGATTAAACAACTCCACAAACAGAATTCCAGCTTCACATATTATTAACCAGACTGACTTTATTTCTGTCATTCATCTACAGAAGTTCTTATTGAGAATTAACAGAAATTTAACGCTCATGTTTGTTTCATTTGTAGTCACCATAATTGTGATTGGTGTTTCCATTAGTTGGGCTCTTAACTCTTATAATATAATACTTTATAATAATCATTATGAAATAGCATGAATTACTGATGTCGTTTGAGATGTAATAATTGTGTTTTGACCTTAATACGTTTAAATTATAAACCCTGTTTTACTAAAACATGAGATCACACTGTATTGCAAAAATCAGTTAGAAGATGAGCAGAAAATAACAATCTACAATGACAAACACAGATATGAGCAATCAGCGTATGAATCTCAATAATGGTGACAACAAAATATTCAGACAAGATCAACTCTGGACATCACAAAAAGCTACTAAAAGACAACAGAACCGCAAAAAATAAACAACATTCTAAACAAATATTTAGAATTAAAGAAAATAATAGGACACTTCAGCTGCATAATTTATTCATGCTGTGATGCATGCTGGGAGTTTTGTACTGTTGTTCCCAGCATGCATTGTGGCATGATGATGAAGAGGTTGTCATTATCTAGTGGTCTAATCTTACACAGATTTTTTTTTTATTTTTTTATCATGTAGCTGTAATGCAGTTAATTGCAGTTATACTTAATAATAGTCTGTTATAGAATGCATTGCGGCATGAAGAATTGTTGAGATTTATATTTCTACGTAAGAGGGTCTATGGTTGGAAAAATGCTTGAGAAGCCCTGTAGCAGTCAGCTTGAAGCTTTCACCTGCACACCCATTGAAGCTAAGCAGAATTGAGTCCAGTTTTTATTTGGATGGGAGATCTTCTGGGAGTTTGGGTAGCTGCAGGAAGAGGTGTTAGAGAGACTAGCAGGTCTGATCAACCTGTTGCCTGAGTTAACATAAACCCCAGAATATAGGGGGTGTAACCCTGGTGTAAAACAGTCCATACATCACATACTGCCTAATGCCCCAGTACAGTCACCATAAACTGTACTGAATAAAGGGTTAAAATAAACTCCAGAAAATAAGGGGTGTAACCCTGGGGCAAAAATAATCCCTACATTATTTCACATACCATGCAGGTAGTTAAATAGTTTCACATAAAAAATGATATAGTACTTTATTCAGTTCATACAACTTACATGGAAGCACTTTATTTTTTTTCATTACTATTT
Source organism: Elopichthys bambusa (assembly GCA_037101425.1). Classification (NCBI taxonomy): domain Eukaryota; kingdom Metazoa; phylum Chordata; class Actinopteri; order Cypriniformes; family Xenocyprididae; genus Elopichthys; species Elopichthys bambusa. The sequence goes on along the minus strand of CM074447.1, from coordinate 20,663,602 downwards.
TTAGTGGTTTTGCATTTATTTGATCAAAACACAGAAAAAAAACGATCGTTACTGAAATCTCATAACCAAATAAAACGACCGTCACTGAAATCTTGTAACGGAATAAAACCGACCATCGTTGAAATCTCGTAATGGAACAAACCCAATTGTCATTAAAATCTCGTAAAAGAACAAAACATACTGTACTGAGATCTCGTAACTGAACAAAACTGACTGACAATGAAAACCGACTGTCACTGAAATCTCGTAAAGAAACAAAACTGACTGTCACTGAGATCTCAAAACTGAATAAAACAAATGTCATTGATATCTCGTAACAATGACATAACCGACTGTCATTGAAATCTCATAACACACCAAAACCGACCACCATTGAAATCTCGTAACGGAAAAAAACTTACTGTCATTGAAATCTCGTAAAGGAACGAAACTGACTGCTATTGAGATCTGAATATCATATGAATATCGTAAAAGAAAAAAGAAACAAAACCAACCATCATTGAGATCTCGCGATTGAACAAAACTGACTGTCATTGAGATCGTAACCGAACAAAACCTACCATCATAGAAATCTCGTAACTGAACTAAAAACCAAAAGTCTGAATAATTTTGAACTTGGCTGTCATTGAAAAAACAGCCGTTATTGAAATCTCGTAGAGGAACAAAACCTACCGTCATTGAAATCTCATAACTGAATAAAACCGACCATCATTGAAATCTCATAATGGAACAAAACACTGTACTGAGATCTCGCAACTAAACAAAACTGACTGACAATGAAAACCAACTGTCATTGAAATCTTGTAATGGAACAAAACTGACCGTCACTGAAATCTCGTAGAGGAACAAAACCGACCGTCATTGAAATCTCGTAGAGGAACAAAACCGACCGTCATTGAAATCTCATATCCCAGCAAAACCAACCATCATTGAAATCACATAACTGAATAAAACCGACCATCATTGAAATCTCGTAATGGAACAAAACACTGTACTGAGATCTCTCAACTAAACAAAACTGACTGACAATGAAAACCAACTGTCACTGAAATCTTGTAAAGGAACAAAACTGACCGTCATTGAGATCTCATAATTGAACAAAACCGGCCGTCACTGAAATCTCATAACCAAATAAAACAGTTGTCATTGAATAAAACCGAATAAATACAACCATCATTGAAATTTCTTAATAGAACAAACCAGACTATCATTGAAATCTCGTAACAAGCAAGACGACTGTCTTTGGAATCTTGTAAAAGAACAAAATTGACTGACACTAAAAACCGGCCATCACTGAGATCTCGTAAACCAGCAAAACTGACCGTCATTGAAATCTCGCAAAGGAACAAAACCAACCATCAATGAAATCTCGTAAAAAAACAAAACTGACCATCATTGAAATCTCGTAATTAAACAAAACCGACAGTTTGATTTGTTTCAAATTCATCCGTCATTGAAATCTCATAACGGAACCAAACCAACTGTCATTTAGATCTCGTAGCTGAACAAAAGCGACTGAAATCCTGCAACCAAACAAAACCAACCATCATTGAAATCTCACAAAGGAATAAAACATCCATCATTGAAATCTCTAAGCAGAACACAACAAAACCGTCAACCACTGAGATCTCATAAAGGAACAAAAGTGATTGTCACTGAGATTTAGTAAAGGACCAAAATCAACCATCATTGAAATTTCGTAAAGAAACAAAACTGCCCGTCTTTGAAATCTCGTAAAGGAAAAAAAGAACAAAACCTACCGTCGAGGTCTCGTAAAGAAAAAAAAAAAACATCCATCATTGAACTCTTGCAACGAAACAAAACCAACCATCATTGAAATCTCATAAAAGAACAAATCCGACTGTCTTGTAATATAACAAAACAGACCATCTTTGAAAGCTCATAAAAAAACAAAACCAACCATCACTGAAATCTCGTAATGTAATGAAGCCGGTCAATATTGAAATGTTGTAATGGAACAAAACTGACCATCATTAAAATCTCATAAAGGAACAAAACCAACTGTCACTGAGATCTCGTAACAAAAGATATCCGACAGACGGTCCTATTATTTTCTTTAATTCTAACTATTTGCTTTTATTTTTTGCTGTGGTTTTTGTTCTGTTTTTTTAGTAGCTTTTTTTGATGTCCAGAGTCCAGATCTTATTGTCTGAATATTTTGTTGTCACCATTGTTGAGATTCATACGCTGATTGCTCATATCTGTGTTTGTCATTGTAGTTTACTATGGAAATTCTAAAAGGCCATAGATTATTTTTTCTATCTTGTTTTTCAGGTAATTGGAAGTTATTTTCTTAAGGCCATGGATTATAATTTTTTCTATCTTGATTTCCATGGCCTTTTAGGGCTTCCATAGTCTTAATTTTCTCGTCATCTCGACATAACAAAAGTTATTTAAAATGACTGTTTGATTCTCAAACACATTGCTCGTGGATTCTACTGTTGCTATAGTAACAAACACAACTTTCACGCACATCTGATTGACGGATAAACCGTGTGCTCTTATATGTTGTGGATATTTCAGCAAAATATTTACTTCCTTTAATAATAAAGTCTACAATACATAAATAAATATAGGCTAATCAATCACTGTAAAACATTTTATTTGTGTAATTAACATGTTTAAATTGTCAACAGAGCATTCAACACCATTCAACACCTCAAGCACAGGCCGGGTGCCTTCAGAAGGATGCCAGATTATTCTATAACTATTCTTAAAACTTTTAGAGCTGCTTGGATTCTTTATTTTCCTCATAAGAAACAACATTTATTGGGATTGTATCATCTGATTTGAAATATGTTATTTAATTGTGAGTTCGCCAAGCAGTTTTTGAGATTTCAGGATTCCCCTATTCAAACAGATCGGACTTGGTCTTGGATGCCCGAAATAGCTGCCCGGAAGCATTGCAAATATGGCTGCTGAGTGAACAGACTTTCATTAAAAGGGAATTTGGCTTGAATCAGAGCTCTGGCAAAACTGTGTGCAGCGCATTACAATACTGAGTTCTGATTGGTCATTCACTGTTAGAGTTTGTTTATTATCATACAAAGAATTTTAAAATTTCGTTTACATGATAAGATTTACATAATACATAACACTGTTAATCTAAAGGGGATGGTAAGGGGGGATGGTGGCTTACAGAGAGGATGCTTTTTGTAATTTTTTTCAACAAGTAAATCAAGCCCTGGCGACAAGTGACTCTCATTATGAGTTAGTCATTTAATAATTTATTCAACTGATTCATTTAACAACACTGATTCATTCAGGAAGGAATCAAGTGGGTGGCTAAGTCAGAAATTGCATACTTTCCTACTATATAGTAGGTGAAAAAAACAAAAGTATGTCCTAATTCACAGTACTCATAAAAGAGTAAGCAGAAGGTACCAGGATGACCTACTATTTCCAACGAAAAGTATGTGCATATGATGGACACTACAATCCAATGAGGCCATGGGAGAAGAATTGTGAATGGCAGTGACGCAACTGACGCTGGTCACATAATAATGACAAATGTAGTGTGTCCGAATTTCATTCTACACACATTCATACTAAAAAGAACATACTTTTTTATTGCCCACAAAGTAAGTTATTCAACGTGTTTATGCGTGAATCACTGAAACATTCACTTTAATGATTTGTTCAACAATACTGTACATTTTGAATCATTAAACACCACTTGGTGTTCAGATGCGCAACACTTGAAGGTGTTTTGATTTTTATTATATTAATAAAATTATTTATAAATATTAGAAAGCCTGCAGTTTGTCTTATACTGTTCACATTCTCTTTTTATTGCTCATGACCCAATGGCCTTATGGTTGAATGCAGAGTTATGAATTATAATTTGCAGAATTATATTCTATTAATGTCAGGGGGGTATAGTAAAATAAAAGGATGATGCGTGATGCAGAATGAATAATAAAACGACTTTAACAAATGCAGAGAAGAAGATTACAACACAATCCACATAATATTAACACAAGACAATGAATTGAAGGAACAGGGGGACAATATACATAGCAGGATGATGATCAACAGAACAGGGAACAGTTGAGAACTAATTAGAAACCATAACTAATGAATGACTTGAACACAGGCAACAATGAAAACTAAGACTAGAAACTAAATAAGCCAGTGAAACAGATCATGACTATTATATTTATTTTTAAATATATTTTATTTTTATTACTATTATATAAAAAAAGTTTCAGCCATGGGATCATGCCATAGATACAGTCATCAGGGCTAATGATGAGGGCTCGAAGCTGCCTAAAACATCAGGGTTGCCCTCTGTGCTCCGAGCACTTCTCTGTTCCAGCTAATTCTCCAGACTTACACTGCCCCGGAATGCTTAAAAGCAGTCTCAGGGACTGCTGTGCAATTCCATGCAAGACTGAAGTAGGTGTTACGCCAGACAATGCACTATCACTGACATTGCTGATGCAATAGGTGCTGTCAGACATAACACAAAACAATCCATCAAACTAAGAATCTAGTATCCAGACCTGGACTCCCTCTTGCTGATTTTTACTGTCGGCTTCTATCATACAGTACTTTTCGTTCTCATAGAGTCACGATCAGATGGTGTCTGTCTATATATAGTCAGCGTTAACAATGTTAAACCCAACCCTGATGCTCAGCTGGGCTGTCAACATTGAAATGGACTACTGGACCTTGCCAAAACCCTAAAAGTAATTTCTTCCAACTGGACTCAGGGGATCTTTGTTAATCCACCATGTTCATCAACTATAAATAGCCAGTGTGCATGTAAAAGATGGCGGCTGAAATGGCTTCTTTGAGACTGGACACTTATTAGGGCCCATCGTTTCTTATTTCCACACTGTTAAGCAAAGCAAATTGGTGGAAGACACTGTGAGCAAGTGAAGAATGACTAGTGGTATGTAGGTCAGTGAGATGTAACGTATTACCCAATGATCTACATTTAGGTAACACCAGTACAGTACAGTATATACAGTGGGTTTTTTTTTGTTTTGTTTTGTTTTTTTTTTACTTAGATTGAACTTCATTCATTTATTGAAGTTCTTTATTGTTTCATATGATTTTTATTTATAATGAGAAAAGAAAGAATTTAAAAGGTGAAAAAGAAAGTATTTAAAAAAACTGAACTTCACTAATGGGCTTTTTATCCCAGGGGAACAGCATTAATGGTCAGGATTAGCAAAGGGATTTAAATACATAATTGCAAATTTATACATTCACTGGCAATCAGCACTGGACCATATCACAGAGAAAAACGACATGAATATTCAGTCTGGGCTGTAGCCCAATACCCTAGAAACATTTGTTTTATAATCAAATGTAATGTCTAATTTTAATGTAATCAGTTCTTTTTTCATTTGAAATAATTTTGTTTTGGTGCAGTGGTAGAATTACCAACTTTTGAGATGGACATTGTTTGCTATAGTGGGTTTTTTGTTTGTTTGTTTGTTTTTAGAAGCATCTCATTACTTCCAAAAGGCTTACTTCAGAGAGATCCTTCTCCTTGGACTGTATTATTTATTTATTTATTTACTATCATAGAATTCATGAATATTTAAATGAACAAGATTATAAATAAGTAATGTTAAAATTATATCTTAAACAAAATAGTACTGACATATCTCATGAGAGTGCAGCAGTGGTTCAGCAAGCCCTGACTTTGTTAGCAAAAAACACACTTAATTGGTCATTAAAACTGGCTACTATTTTTTTAATGACAGAATGCACTGTGAAAGGGCACAATATTTTCCCAGAAAAAAAAAAAAAAAAAAAAAACATCGAATTATGTCAGTTTCTGCACAGCATTATGGGAAGGCTTATACATGGCAGAACGGTGCTGCTCGTAGCCGTAGCTGCTTGCTTGGGATTTGACAAATTGTCAGCCACATGTTTTTCAGGCTGTAACATAGTTTGATTGGTCTTTTTATGGTTGTGTTATGACCATGACCAGATGCGTCTCTCTTTCTACCTTTACATAGTGCTGTTCTGATAAGGGTTTTCTTTCTTTTTTTCTTTTTGACGGTTACATTCATGTGAGTCCAGAGGTTTGTAAATAGTCAGATTCATTTGGGTCCACTGCATGATTTATTATTGTAGTTATTCAGCTCATGGGGAGTAACCTCAGCGTTGCTCTTGTCATTTTACAGTACATGCTTTTAACATACAGTACAACATACATAGGCTATATGCTTTGATCACTCTTTGATTACTTATTAGTGTGATGCATGTAAATAATAACTTTAACAGCACAAACCCTTATAATTCCTTATAAATGCAATCACAGAGCTTAATATTCTGCTGTGGTGGAACACTACTGCTCTGCTGCACTATAGGGACTTGAAAAATATAAATCATGTTTTCAGGACTTGAAAATGCAAGCATGAAGCATCTTCTTTAATGCTTGTATTGGTATAAACATGGTTAGCTGTGGTCATAAAGGATTGTCCTTTTTGTTAGCCTGCTGTTCTGCATTCCTCTGTACTTTAAGAATAGAGAGAAGAAGTCCTCTTCTGTCACATTCCTCACCTCTTTCTCCTCTCTGTCTTTTGGACAAGGAAAGGCTTGATAGGTCTAAATGGTAAATACTCTGGGTGTTAGAGCAATCAGAGGAGCATAGAGCCATGAAGTCCTTCTGCTGTTATCAGCAACCGCCTGGTGGGAGCTGACACTAGATCTATTGTGATTCACAGCTTTCCTTAAAAGCCAATTAAAGCTGATTTTCCTTTTCCCTTCATTGATTTGGTTTTGTGACCTTTTCTTTTTTCATATCTGTTACAAATGCATGCAGAAATACTGGAAATTTCCTCCTTGTGGTATTTCAGGTTGTTCAGAAAATACTTTCACAATGTTGGTCATGCATGGTCATGTCAAAACTAGTTGTCAGAGTATGGAGAATCAGAACTATTTGTAGTCATGGGGTAAATAGTAGCAAAATGATCAGGAATGACAATATAGGTGCATTTGCGGTACATTGGAGTTACTTACAAGATTACTACTTGCAAAAAGCTAATATTTTAATAACGCTTATATCTAATATTTCAATAATGCTAATATCTAATATTTCTATACATATTTTTTTTCTGATTTCTTTTTTTTTTCCCATGTTTTTTTTTTTTCATGCTGTTATGTTATATTTTGCCTCAGAAACACCTCTATATTTTAGGGTCCCCCTACCATATCTAACATAAACTCTGAATTATGTAAATGCATTTGATTTCATTTCTCCAGCATTAAAGGGATAGTTCACCCAAAAATGTAAATTCTGTCATTTACTCACTCTCAAGTAGTTCCAAACCTGTATGAATGTCTTTGTTCTGCTGCACACAAAGTAAGATTTTTGTAAGAATGTTTGTAACCAAACAGATCTCGCCCCCCTTGTACTACCATAGTATTTATTCTTCCTACTATGGTAGTAAACGTTTGGTTACGTTTGGAACTACTTGAGGGTGAGTAAATGACAGAATTTTCATTTTTGGGTGAACTATCCCTTTAATGGACTAAACGCTAGGATTTTAACTAGGATTCTTTCTTTGCATGTCCGCCGACTTACTTTAAACAATGTGGCACTGTATACATCATTACTCAAAGCTACAAATGACATGTAAGTGTCATTGGCTCTGCAACTTAAATTTAAATAATTTCCGCTTCATGGTAGAGCCTACAACTGATCAAAATCCTATATTGTCCCCCTTTTTCAAAACAGTTTTTAACCACTTCCCATTCCTAGTCTAATTTTGACTCAGGAGATCAATAGAGAGGTATATATATATATAATAAGCCATGTTGTTTATACACCCGATCTGCTTTCCAGCAGCTTTCAGCGTAAACACATCATGTCCAATCTGAATACATTTGTCCTGCAGAGATTTACTGTATGTATCAAAGCTAAATTGTTCCTTTAGACAGCAGTTAGTGGATTATAATGGAGCGGTTATTGTGCGCCTAAAATGACTCATTCACTATATTTATTGCTTTCTGATGGCACCGACTGTAAATAAGCCTTCATAATGCAAAACATCTCCCTCATTCCTCAATAGTGGGCCAAATACTGACACTTGTTTATTGTTATCTATGTTATTTGTATGTTCCTAGCTAACATGAATAGCTGGTGTTGAGTCTTGCATTCATAAATGCGTGAGCAGCAAGTATTGTATCATAAGAGGATTAGTTATGATTGTAGAGTAAACCATATAAAAAGGAACATCACAGTTGATTTCTGGCTTCGATAAATAAGGTATCTGAGCTGAAGTATTGTGTCTTTTGAGCTATTTTTATGACCGTATTCCACTTGTATGCATTTTTTTTTTTACCAGCGTAGATGCTAGTCAACCGTGTGAGCATTTTAACAAAAAAATTTAAAAATCCATCTATCTCTCTCTCTCCTTCTCAGTGTTTTTTTTTTTCTTTTTCTGATGTTCCTTATGACAAGGCCTGCAGGGCAGACTTCCTGAGTTTGACTTGTTTTTGTACAGAGGAATATGAGGGATTTATCCCTGCTGTTAGACAAACACACAGAGGCCTCAGGGTTTCTGGTCTGTAGGGGATGTGTTTCTCTATCTCATCTCCTGTTAACAAAAGCCTAATCCATTAGAGAACTCAGAAGGAATGCTAAGAAAGAAGACACATACATGCGCACACTGTCAAAATGACATGCAAATGCAGTGTTATTGTTCATTAACCTTTTACCTGGAAATTACACAATATACATAAACCTAATTAAATAGACATGTAAACAAACAACTGTGTTATGTACTGTCAGAAATGCTTTACTTGAAATGTCTTGAATACGACTACTTATTATAAGGATATTTCCAAATAATTGCTGTTGTCCATGGCAACATTAAATCAGACTGCACTTACCCTGTTAACTGAAACAGGCTCTACCGGTGTCATATCTTGTATGCTGACTCGTTCTCACTTGTTTTATAAAAACACAACTGCTGTCATCTTGCGTCTCAGTTATTGATTGCAGTGAAAATGACCATAGAGGATTTCAGTTTTAATATTAGTGTAATATTGTTGCAGTGATTTTTTTATTCGTTGTGTGTGTACAATGAATATTTTTTTTCTTAGAGGAAACTTTAAGAGACTGTACAGGTAAAATTATAAAACAATTATTTCATGTCCACATATTTATGTATTTATTAAGCAAGTGTCTGTGTATTAAACAGCTTGCATAACATTTGTTTACTGCCATTTTTACTGGGATGTCATGCAGTAAAACGTGACCATATCAATCTGTCGACACATTTTCATGTCTGATGTGAATAGGTCCATAAAATTATTTTCATGATTTGTTATCACAACTTTTGTCAAATCAACTTAGTTAATGTGGTTCAGATAACATATTTTGAGTTTCAATTTGTTAAACCAATCTCTTTCATTGTATTAACTCAAATGTTTAATTTCAATGAACTACAAATTTTGCCTAAAAAGGCAACCAGGTAACTCACTTCTTTTTTTTTTTTTTTTAAGTTAAACCAACAATAATATGTAGTGTAGGAATAACTCTGGTTTACAATGAACATTTACTATAATATTTGATCTTGATGTGAACAGGCGTTATAAAGGTGAATATGATCAATTGAGTCCTTGCTGTGCACCTGTTCCAGTGTCATTCTCAGGGTTAAGATGAGTAAAATGTGTAAAACAATTTAGTCGACACTCTTCTTAGAATATATCAGAGACATGCCAACAAAAACCCCTGGACCAAAAGCTTCAGCTCAGCTCTTTCCCATGACCAGCCCCTGGAGATAAAAAATATTCTCATTAAAGCACCTTCATAATTGGGGAGGAACCTCAGGGCTGAAGATCGTGGTCCCATGTTGGCCTTTAAAGAGTACATAGAGGCAGCAAAGAGACAGATAAAAAAATAAAAAAGGACAAGATATTGATCTCTGCACTACAAACAATACAGGGAAGAAGGGAGAATCTGAGAAAGGAAAATCATTCATCACATGAGTTTTGGCAGCACTTGTTTTGCTCTGTAACAATGTACTGAGTCACTTGCAGTGTTTTCTAGTTGTTTCTACTACAGGGTTTTAGCTAAACCTAAGACAGATGGTCATGCTATCAGTGTTGTGCATGTGACCCGCTGCCTCCTAAATGTCTCTCAAAGGTACTTTTAATGAAAGCAACCTTTGTATTTACCGGCAAAGTCCTTCAACTGTCTTGTGGTCTGTTTCACTGTGGCCTTTTCACATTTCATATAGTATTTTTATCTCATCAGATGGTTGTGGAAATGCATTGTGAATGAATAATCTGCAGTGGGATGTGTCGGGGAAATGTGTTAGCCAGTTTTGATTCTCCAAATGTGACTTTGGAAACTCTCCAGCTCATTTTGCCCATTTATATGCAGAGAAAGCAAGTGCTGTTTGTTGTGTAACCTTTACCAGGCCAGGGTGGCACATGGGATGCAAACACTGGCAACTGAGAGGCAGGCCTTTTTCCAGATAAGGGTATACAGAGCGGAGAAACATTCAAAGATTCCCACATGAGCACTGCTGTTTCTACTGTATATGCCTGCCAAAGTATTTATGGGATAGAGACAACCAGATAGGGTAAGACATCATTCTTTCTTTATTTCTAGCAAAAAAATTAATTTTTATTAATTTTTTAAAAAATACATTTTTATCAAGCTAAAATCTACATATAGTTCCCAACAAAAGTACTGTTTAATGTAAAACATGCTGAAGATTAGCAAACAGGCTGTTGATTAATTAAATGATCAGCTATTTCCCCACAAAAGCTGTGTAATCAGTATAGTGAAGCCTCTCATCCATTGACATCCATTCAAAAAACAGCCTCTGGTCTTCTTCCTTGCGTACCGCCAGAGGCGGAGTGTTAGCATTAGCCGTTACGCTTTTTTGGATAAAGGTTGCAGGCTTGCCTTCCAGTGGCTTTGTTCAGGGTTGCTTGATAGTTACAGACAGGTGTGTTGGAGCAGGGTTGGAACTGAAGTCTGCACGACAGTAGCCCTCCAGTATGGAAGCATATGTGTAGCAAATTTCAATTTGAAATGTATTATGCAAAACGGCAATGCATTTCTGTATTTGAATTTACATTTTCCATACCATATGAGCAATGTTTGGAGCAAAATGATAATTCAAATTTAACAATATAATTTACATTTGCTATTTCCTAACATAGTTTTAATATATAATTTAAACATATATTTTAATGCTTTGTAAGTTGCAAAATTAAAATGAAAATGTATTACAGAAATGGTTATATATGTTTAACATGTTCAAGCAAAAATTGTAGCAAAATGACCGTTTAAATGTTATTTTTCTTAATTGCATTTGCACTTATGGTTAAGACACTTGCGACTGCATTTTCATTAAATGTCCTGCAATGAATGTAGCAAAATTCAATGTGGATTTGTAAATGCATTCTGAGCCGATCATGTCTCCGCCCCGCCCTGACAATTACTGTGTCAAGGCAGGGCCAGGTGTTGTAAACGTGGCGGCAACAGAGCTAAGAAAAGAGCGAGGCATAAACTGGCAGATGAAGCTGAGCAAGAACAGAGAAATGTCAATGTTTCTGATGATTATGCGCGTCCGTCAGTAATAGAACCAGTACGTTATTAGAAGCATAGATATTTATGGTTAGGACGACTCGCAGAGAACGCGCCTGGCAGTCGTGCACCATAACGTGAAGTGAGCGCGCTCGCGTGTCTGTAGAAGTGCTGAAACAGACGTGTCGAATGAGCGGTGCTTTACAGCAGGTTCCTTTACTCGTAGAAATAATCTTAGACAAGCTGTCCGAGATTATTGCTTGCTCTATCAGTATGGTTGTATGTTTTTCTCTTTTTATAATTTTGATTATTGTTTATCCATCATATTAATAAAACGATATAGTCCAGGATGCTAATGAGTATTATTTGTATAATAATAATAATTTCTATTCCCAAAAAATAATTATGTTTAAACCCCTCTTTCACACACTAGGAAGCGCCCCACCCAGACCATCTGCTCCTAAAATTCACTCTGGTGATGTCTAAATTTCCCACTTCTCTGTTTTAGAAACATTTTAGACAGATACACAGAATAGGGTCATTCTTCTGGGTCACATAAATTAATTACATAGGCCTATTTTTTCTTCATTTTATGAAATTTATTTTAAAACTTCTCAACTGCGAATGTTTTTCAACACTACATAAGATATCATGCCACAAAACTCCAGTTCCAGCACATCCCAAAGGCGCTCTATTGGACTGAGATCAGGAGACTGTAGAGGTCATTTGAGTCTAGTGAACACATTGTCATGTTCAAGAAACCAGTTTGAGATGATTTGAGCTTTGAGACATGGTGTGTTATCCTGCTGGAAGTAGCCATCAGAAGGTAGTACAATGTGGTCATAAAGGGATGGACATGGTCAGCAACAATACCGAGCTGTGGTGTTTAAACGATGCTCAATTGACTATATGCACGGTTACTTCCTGGTTTTCCAGCTTGGGCATTTCTGGTGAATTTCTGTAGGCTGTCATTCTGTACTCTCTCTTTTTTAATGTTGTATTTATATTGTAATGCAGTTATCACACTTACCTAATTTGCCAATAAACCAGTTTTATTGAAAGCAATTAAGATTAAGCTAATGGGAACGTTTGAATAAGAAACACTGTGTTTGTTATTAGACACACACATGCAACATTTTTCCAGCACTTTAAATGTTATTTTTAATTTGATGACCAAAAATATTTGTTCACCCATCTGAAATTGGTACTAGGGGGCCCAAATGGGCCAAGAAAATATCCTACACACCATCACACCACCAGCACCTGTTCACATCAGACCACAGTGCTTTCTATGTGAAAGATGGGTTTAGAAACACCAGGGATATTTTTGGGAACAGAAATTATTAATATTATTATTATTATTATAAATAACACTCATTAGCATCCACATTGACTACACATCGTTTAATTAATAGGCCTATAAATTATGCATAAACAGTAATCAAAACGATAAAAAGAGAAAAACATACAACTATACTGACAGAGCAAGCCATAATTTCGGACAGCCTGCCTAAGATTATTTTTATGAGTAAAGGAACCTGTTGTAAAGCACCGCTCATTCGACACGTCTGTTTCAGCACTTCTACAGACACGCGAGCGCGCTCACCTCACGATAAGGTGCACGAGCGCCAGGCGCGTTCTCTACGAGTCGTCCTAACAGTAAATATCTATGCCTCTAATAACGTAGTTGGTTCTATTACTGACGGACGTGCATAATCTTCAGAAACATTGACATTTCTCTGTTCTTGCTCGGCTTCATCAGTTTATGTCTCGCTCTTCTTAGCTCTGCTGCTGCCATGTTTACAACACCTGGCCCCGCCTTGACGCAATAATTGACAGGGCGGGGCGAAGACATGATCGGCACGAAATGCATTTTCAAATCCACATTGAATTTTGATACATTCATTGTGGGACATTTAATGAAAATGCAATCGTAAGTGTCTTAACTGTGAGTGCAAATGCACTTAAGAAAAAAAAAACATTTTGCTACAATTTTTGCTTGAACATGTTAAACATATATAATCACTTCTGTAATACAATTTCATTTTAATTTTGCAACTTATAAAGTGTTAAAATATATGTTTAAATTATATGTTAAAACTATGTTAGGAAATAGCAATTGTAAATTATATTGCTAAATTTGAATGATCATTTTGCTCCAAACACTGCACATATGGTATGGAAAATGTAAATTCAAACACAGAAATGCATTGCCATTTTACATATGGCATCGCCATTTTGCATATTACATTTTAAATTGAAATTTTCTACACATGCTTCCATACTCCAGGAGCAGGGTTGGACACCCCTGGTCTAAGGAGATGTCCTTCCCATTTAAAAACACATTTAAATAGATTTCCTTGAAATAGTTTCAAGTTTCTTGCCACTGCACAACCCAAATATCCCAACATTAACACTGCTGATAAATTATTTGTCAATAAAGCATCTACGTTTACAAACCACTGTTAATTTTAACAGATTATGTAACGTTAAGTGGAACGAATGGCCGAATTCACAGAAATACGGAGTTTGCTCTCAATCATAAATTTGCTGAATGACCATACGATTAGGGGGGCACTGCCCATGCCTGTCATGATGAAATACAGAATTTTTACTCGTTTTTGATATTTGTGTTAACGGGAGCGTTTTGATAATGTTGTCGTCTGTACGCGAAAAAACGCAAAGGAAAAACTTTTCCATGTTTAGTAGCCTACATCGTTGTTCCCTGGCAGTACAGCTTTATAAAGTAGGCTATAAGAAAAATCGATATGGAATTAAAGTGAGCGTTACATTAAGGCAAAGCTAATCTAAATGTAAAAGTAGGAGAAAGGAACATAAGTAATTAAAAATATTAAAAAATCAATAAATATAAGCTGATAACTGTTACAGCACCAATATACTGTAGTACTACTAGTAGCCATATCCCTTTAATGTGTTTTCATATCAATTAACAGTGACGTGAACGTCTTATGCTAGTAAAGCAAAGTAATAGAGTACCTCAGAGATGACGTGTTTTTGTAGGCCTACCCGGAAGTTAGCGTCGCACGGGTTCCTTCGATCGAAAGCCTATGCATTTTTCCCACTTTTGGAAAATCGCAAAAAAAAAAAAAGAAGCTCTGTTTAACAAAAGGTTATGACACTTGCACGTTTTGTCTATCAAAATAATCCATTTATACATTTTGAAGCCTAAATAAAGTCGTCAGATATAAAAAGCTAACAGTAAGCTATAAACAATCCAACCGTCTCCATTGACTTTGTATTGCTTGAGACTGCCTTCTTGTCATTTCTGACTTATAACAAAATGCTGTGACAAGGTGTACAGAAAACAAGCTTAAAAAAAAACAAACAAAAAAAAAACCCAGAACCAAAAACCCAGAAGTTTTTATAAGCTGTCGGCCCAAAAAACGAGCGTTTAAGGACTAAAAAGTGGATACAGGCGATTGAGACAGAGCGCGACATCTTATTACTATGAGAACTACGCCCACTGGAGGGTAAAGTAATCAGCAACAGGAAATATAATATATAAAACTGACATTTGGATATTTGACTTAACAGTGACAAAATGTTTACTGCACACGTAGGCTTACTGAGGCATAGTGAGTGTCAGGATCCCAAAATGTACCCATTCTTCCTGCTAATGTTTCAAGTGTTATTGCCTGTATCCACTTTTGTCTCCTTAAAGGCTGGCTTTTACGGTTCGGTAGCTTATAAAAACGTAGTTCTGTTTTTTTTTTTTCTTTAGCTTGTTTACTGTACACCTTGTCACACAGCAGCTTTAAGGCATTGTTCCGTTTTTGGTTTTTTTTCTTGTTTTTTGTTTTTTTTGTTATAAGTCAGAAATGACAAGGAGACAGCCTCACGCAATACAAAGTCAATGGAGACGGTTGGATTGTTCCCCCCGCTTCCGGGTTTTGCCTACAAAAACACGGCATCCCTAAGGTACTCTATATGAAGCTGAATGGCTAGTTCTGGTGTGAACAGCAGAGAGAAAATGCACAGTTAAACTATTTTAAAGCAGCTGAGCCCTCTACAGGCAAATAAATGTATGACCTCAGCTGGCTAGCTAGTCTGAAACCTAAAGCCTTTATCTCTTTCTTCTCATTGGCCTGTTAAAGATGTCAGCCAACAACTGCCTAATAACTAGTAACCCCCCGCGCTACTCTTAGAGGATACATTATTGCAGAGGAGAGGAAGTAGATATAATAACCACCTGTGAGAATTATGTGCCTCCACCAATAAGAAAAGCAATCCAAGCACTTCCTAAAGGCTCCTGCCATTTGTGCTATAAAAATGATTGGATGTTCATGGCAAATTGACTCGCAAATGTAAGTTTCCAGTAATAATAGCCACTGAATAAAATGTAATGTATTGCAAGTTATTTATTGCATTGCTTTAAATGTGTAAAGCCTGTCTGTTTTTTTTAATTTTTTTTACTGTATCTGCATATGTTAAGGTCGCAGTCTCATTCTACTACTGATGGAAGCAAGGAGAAGTTCATTTGTACAGCAAAAAATAGAGCAAATTATTAGAAAGAAATTCAAGATGACTGTGGTGATGTAAAAAGCATATGATGAATTGTAATCATTTTAAAGTTGCTCTCTGCAGTGACGGAAATCAATATTCTAGGACTGTGGGCTGCTTAATGTGAGTATTGTACATTAGGCTTTTCTATAATGATCAAATCGAACTGTCTCGATTCAGCCAGCCTTGAAAGCCCAGCACTTGAGTTATATTGTTGTTCTTTTGTTTTTTCCCCACAGTGGAAATATTTCAGCGGTAGTTCATAAGGTATATGCCAAAACGAAACCTCCATCTCGTTTTCTAAATGAGAACATTTCTAGAGGACCATGTAAAACATCTATTTTAATCAGACTGGAAACACTTGTGCTTTGTTTTTGTCTCATTAGTGCTTCACAATAAAAGACACACAGCATAGCTGTTCTTTGACTTTTGCCCCATCCTCTGCCCAAATGAAAAACATAAACAGAGACATCTGTTATAACAAATGAGGATGTGGAAGTGGGGGGCATGCTAGGTGGCCACTGTGTCACAGAAATGAAGGAATTGAACCATGATGTGACTCATAGTCATGTAAAGTCCCTCCACAGGAAAATAGGCCAGGCTGAATGAAAGTGTGTCTTTTGTGATTGTTCCAAGCTCTCTGTGACCAAGAATACATGTCCCTAAACTCTTAAAAGATTTATTAACATACCATCTCTTTTTTCCTTTGTATACGTGCAAAGAATTTGTACATTATCACTGTTAAAACTTTAAACTTGTTTTTTCCTCTCATTTTAGGTATTTTGGAGTGGGTGAGCATGGATGGGTCTTACACAGTGCCTGTCTCTGATGTTTGGTACCACCAGGATGTGATGCCAGGTGTGTGGAACTGGCTTTTCCTTTCTGGAATCTCAAGGGTATGTCTCTGGCATTCATATGCAGAAAATAGGACAGATGGATGTTAGAGCTTCCCAGTATAACAGAGCCAGTTGTCTCAGCCCATGTGAAACAACAACAGAGATGCTCATGTCCTGCCAGCCCATCATTCATTGATTAATGCTTCATATGTGCCACATTTCCACTTTTAACAGTTACAAATTATGAATCTACCCAGAAATTTTTTTTTTCTTCTTTTTTTTTTTTAAATGAGCAGTCTTGATTCGAATCAAATGCCTGTTCAAACATTTGTTTTGTTGTGATTACCTCCCATGTGTTGAGTCTGGTACCACTGCACTGTTAGCAATAAAACATTCATTGCCAGATCAAAGTGTTGCTAGTAATAGCTAAAAAATTGCAAAAATGAGAGAGCACACTGGAAAATTAAAGATTGAAGCATTTTTTTTTAAATTTGTAGACATAATCTATATGCTATTATCTCAAACATTTCTTACAGAAATTATATATATATATATATATATATATATATATATATATATATCACCTTGATATATACATTATTGTTCTTCCTGAGTTTTCATTCTGTTCGATAAGAATAGAAAGTCTGCCATCTAGTGGTGGCACATGTGAAAGAGTTTGTAGTTGAGTTGCTTTATTTAGGAACCACTTCTGTATGTTTGCAGCCTACATAAACCTGTTTCTGGCAGCTGTTTTCAATTGTGGTGCTTTCATAGTAATGAATTTTAGGAACAACTTTCTTCTACTTCTTGACTATTAATGTATAAAGCATATTCTAGGTGTGTAGGTATGTAGATTGACATACTTTATCCAACATATTGTCATTGTCCTTTGTTGTTTGACCCATGACATACTTTAAACAATCACAGAGCCCAAGCTCAGATTAGTGTAGCAACATTGGCCTTAGAATTATTTAAATGATGGTACATATATATATATATATATATATATATATATATATATATATATAGATTTTTTTTTTTTTTTTTTTTTTTTTTTTTTTGTTAGCTTGGCTTGTTAGCTAATATGATTTTAGCCCCACACACCTACACTGGAAACAAATCTCACAGTTCTCCATTATTTTCTTCATGATTGGGTGTGATATAAGCCCATAAAAATGCTAAACAAAATCAGCACACCGTTGCTAAAAAATTTAATTTTGCATTTTTATGGTCATGCACCTACATTTCATACATTTTTGGATGTGCTGGCTTCTCATGTTATATCATATAAGCTCCACAATCACCTTTTGAACTATCCTATTTTCATTTAGAGTTTAGTTGTTTTTTTTTTTTTTTTTTTAAATATGCAACGCTAATAAATTATAATTGGGGATACATGTATATACTGTACTGGTAACTTGCTTATTGGTGTGCTCCAGAGAAAATGTACACAGACCCTCCACACAGCAATGGCTTGCAATTAACCTGAACTATAGAGATACTGAAGGATTTGTTAAACATTCAACGTAGACTACATGGGAAAATCTCAATGTTTTGTCAGGAAACCACTAGATGGCACTGTGACACAAAAATCAGCCTTCATTTTTTTTTTTTTTTTTTTTTCTGTCTGTCCACTTGTTTTGAGAGCTGGAGAAGATATAAGACTTTTGCGTGTGTGTTTGTTCACCATCTTTATATAATCACCAAGTAAACTTTAGTTCTCTTTTCTAATATACCAAATGAAAGCCATTAAGCTTGTTTATTACTACATTCCAAAGACAGCATTAAAACAAGTATTGCATATAATTATAGAAAACCTGTCAGAAAAGCACTGCTAATTATGGCTTGATAAATAAAATTAGTAAAACTGGCACATACCATAAAAACAAAACACTTTGGTGTCTCATTAGAGGCACAAATCACATGTTTTTTGTGAGACATTTGGCTGTATCCATGCAATTAAAATCATATGTCTTAATTATTAATCTTTTGAATATTAATTTAGCTCATTTCAATGACCAAAAATGTCATGTTTTGATATGTCCCGCATTTTGTATGCACCCTGTTACTTCATGTTACCCTGTTAGGCTACTTAAAATAACAAACCCCATATAAAATGAAAATGAAAATAAAACTTGCATAAAATTTAGTTTGAGCTATACTAAATTTGACAATTATAATTTGAACATTAAGCAGCTCCTTTCAGTGACTGTTCGTTTTAAAAAACAAAAAAAAACAAAGACTTATTTCTTATTTTTGTAATAGTTTTAGGCCTTTTGTACAATATTCTTGGAAAGTGCTCTCAAAATGCGTGTGATTTAAAACTTTTTTCTCATCTCTAAACTGATTCAAGACATGCAAATCAGAAAACCTTCACACATCAAGAAATGTATTTATCTCTCTTTTGATTAAATGCAGCCTGTGTATAAGAGGTCTCTAGTGTGTTGCTGCACAAGGACAAGGCCCTATTCACAGTACATAACAGATTAACTGTGAAAACAGAGCTGCAAATACATCATTTCAAGGCTGTTTAAACGAGTCTCATCTTGAATCAGAGCTGAAACAACACTGTTTCACACTCATCAAAGAAGTTGTCATCTTAAGTTTTTAAGGGACTATAAAATAGATGATATTGATTTTTACAAATAAAGAGAAATGGCAACCAGCCGAGATTACCTTGATTTTAAGGACCTCTTGAGCAGAACATAAATGACAAGAAAGTTTTAGAGATGTCAAACATAATACTGGTTCTAATTCCCTTTCATTCCTTAAAATTACATATTTCAGTGTACACATTCTATACAGTCTTTTAGAAGTATTGCAGTGTTGGCCATGGTGCCAGTTTTCATAATATAATATAATACATAAAATTAAATTACCTGCACATCAGTCTGTTAAAGGGTTAGTTCACCCAAAAATGAAAATTCTGTCATGAATTACTCACCCTCATGCCGTTCCACACCCGTAAGACGTTCGTTTATCTTCGGAAAACAAATTAAGATATTTTTGATAAAATCCGATGGCTCAATGAGGCCTGCATTTCCAGCAAGATAATGAACACTTTCAGATGCCCAGAAAGTTAAAGACATATTTAAAACAGTTCATGTGACTACCGTGGTTCAAACTTAATGTTATGAAGTGACGAGAATAATTTTTGTGCGGCAAAAAAACAAAATAATGACTTTTCAACAATATCTAGTGATGGCCGATTTCAAAACACTGCTTCATGAAGCTTCGAAGCTTTACAAAACTTTTTTGTTGAATCAGTGGTTCAGAGCGCCAAAGTCATGTGATTTCAGTAAACAAGGTTTTGTTACGTCATAAGTGTTTTCAAAATTTCAATAGTTCACGCAACTTTGGCAGTTTGATACGCAATCCGAAATCACTGATTTGAAGCAAAAGATTCATAAAGCTTTGAAAAGTCGTTATTTTGTTATTTTGTTCGTCACTTCATAACATTAAGGTTGAATCACTGTAGTCACATGAACTGTTTAATTATGTCTTTAGTAACTTTCTGAGCATCTGAAAGAGTTAATTATCTTGCTGTCAATGGAGGCCTCACTGAGCCATCGGATTTTATCAAAAATATCCTAATTTGTGTTCCGAAGATGAATGAAGGTCTTACGGGTGTGGAACGACATGAGGGTGAGTAATTAATGACAGAATTTTCATTTTTGGGTGAAGTATCCCTTTAAGTGTGTACCACACCTCCTTAGATCATCTAAATAAACCTAGGCAAACTCGTTCTGTAAAGGTGACATTATTATTTATTTATTTATTTTCTAGAAGACTGACTGGTGGAACCAGGCGATTACATATTTCACAGGCACTGATATGACAAGCACAATAATAGGGGTGAATTCATTTCCATTTATTTGCCAGGTTATTGTGTTTGATAAAATGAATCTTTCTAGCAAATAGGCTGTAAGTCAGATGTTGTGTTCAAAGGTGAATTTATGGATAGGCAGCTGCTCCATTATGGCCCCTGTCAGGTCTCTCTTGCTCTTCCTCTGTCTCTCGTGCTCTCACGTTATTGCTTTCTCATGTGTCGGAGCTGAATTTCCCCCTTCTGAGCTGCTCATGAAGGCATTAATTGCATATGGGAACACAAATCAATACCCGGCAATGATCTTGGTCATATATATTAATCAAAGCTAGATTTCTCAGCTCAGACATCTCCACAGGATGATTACAAGTCTGTGGGGGCAAAAAATTCTCGTCTGCATAATAACAAAAGCATCCAGCTGTCAATGGATGAAGTCATTTAGAAATGTTAATTATCTAGTATGCATCAAGAGCTCTGGTTGCACTTTGGTTTGCTTTCCAATATCGCGGGCGTAATTTATTTTCCGTATATTTTACCTCATAATCCCATGTTTACTGCCTGCAGCCTTTATTTATAATTCAGCACAGATTCTCACTTCTAAGTTTGCAGATGTCAGAAGCTCGGCAGGGGCTCCCCCTCTGCTCGCTCGTCGTCTCTTGTGTTTATGCATCGAGTTCACAAACAAACACTGGTTGGTGGGAGGATAATTTTTAACTTTTACCCCCACCCCACCCCACCCCCACCCTCACCCTCAACACTGCACGTCAAATATTGATTTTCCACCCCGCTTCAGTTGGATGTGAAACGTTGATCGTCTGTGCTTTTCTTAGTGTGGCTGATAAAAGTAATGGGTAGTTGGGTTGGACTGAATCAGACCCCTCCCTTTGCCGTTTCCTCTCATCTGGGTGGCTTTTGATAGCTTGATCCAAACAAAAATGTAATAATTGATGTTTGGTGGAGGCTGTGAAACTGGGAGCTGCTTGGCTTCAGTTCTAAGTGCCTGGAATTATTATTAGTATTTTTTTTATGGTATGTAAATTTAGGTTGAGTTATTGCCTCAATGC
Source organism: Elopichthys bambusa (assembly GCA_037101425.1). NCBI lineage: Eukaryota > Metazoa > Chordata > Actinopteri > Cypriniformes > Xenocyprididae > Elopichthys > Elopichthys bambusa. The sequence goes on along the minus strand of CM074447.1, from coordinate 20,641,819 downwards.
TCCGAGCCAGGGGTAGCAGTCCGCAGCCTCTCTCTGCTACTGCTATTATCATTCATTTCCTTCACTGGTACAATGGCAGAAATGCTGGGAAATGCCCCCCAAAAAAAAAAAACAAAAAAAAAAACAACAACATTTAGATCAGATACATTATGTCTGCACCACTGAGGGACCATTTTCCCTGGTGTGCTCTGTGGGTCCGACATGGTAGCAAAAGAGTTTTTGCTTCTTAAATAAATAAATAAAAAATGTTAAAGTGAGCATGATCATGGTCCGTTTAAAGGCTAGGGGTTTACAGACCAGGCGACCCCAAGGTGCTGTGCAGCAGAAGGTCCTCAGAAAAATTGAGAATTTAAAAATATGTATATTTTAAAATAATAAAATATAAATTGTCAGGGTTATATTCTGCTGTTCTAGTTTTGGTTTTGCCAGCCTGCCCACTTTGCCGGATCATGTGACACTGAAGACTGGAGTAATCACTACTGAAAATTCAGCTTTGCCATCCTAGGAATAAATAAATTAATAAAGTATATATTTTAGGCCTGTCAGAATTAACTGTGTAAATGATTTGGAATAGTATTTAGTGTAAAAACCCTTCAATTAAATTATAAACGTTATTATAAGTGATATAATACATATCATTTATCTACTTTATATAATCATATAGTATACTGTCAATTTGATTTGTTCAAACAAGACATTGTTTTTAGTATATACATAAAAAAATATTTGCTTTTATATTTTAGTTTGAAAACCCCTTATTTAGACCAGCTCTCCTGTGAGCTTTAAATTGTGTCACCAGCCATCATGTGAGCAAAACATCCCTGTTCATCCCACAGGTCATGCTGATTTAGTCTCCTCTGCGCCTTAATGAAAGCACTCCATCACACTTCTTCAAGTCCTGGCTTGACACATTCTCCTCCGCCGTGTTTGTTGTATTCCACTGAAGATGTGCTGGCAGATGCACCTATACAGCTCCGAAATGAGGGAGAGAGTCATCTCCCTCCTTTATTGCCCTGCCATTCCAGCTTCTCCACGCGTGAAGCGCTTGTTCTACCGCAACCATTTCTCTGACTCGGCAGAGCTGACCATTGTCATTTTCCAACCCGCGTCCGAGGGGCCATGAAAAGCCTCTGAGGTCTGGGTAATAACCTTCAAAAAGGCTGTGATTGCACTTCCATTCTCCACAGAGACCCGAGGCCATAACCATCAAGATGGGCTAGCGAATGGGAGTGAATGGCGATGAAGATGGGGGTTTGTTCCAAGAGGGGAGATTAAAGAATATAGCTAAGGGGTTTATGTGTACGTGTGAATGGTTGTGAGGTCTTAGCTCTATTTAGACCCTGGTGGTGGTACCTGAAGCCATTAGTGACAGTTTCTCTGGGGCTGGGATTAGCCGTCCTGTGTAGAAACTGCTGACAGGTGCAAGGAGAAAGGAAAAAGGAAAAGACTGAAAAAAACTGAGATAGAGAGTGAGAGATCTAATCCTAATGGACCAGCACAGACTCTGAACTCCTCTAATATCGTAAAGGAAAGTAAACATTAAATGGGCAATAACTCCCACCCGGACCAACTAACAGGAGCCACGGTCTAGCACTGATAACTCCTGACCTTGACAGAAACCAGACACAAGCTCTCCTAAAGGAGCTGCTCTGTCACATCTCAAGCACTTTAAAATCAATGAGAGCAGCTAATAGTATTAAAACACTGCAATAAAGCTTTGTTTTGCCAGCTTGTTAGTTACCCATAGAGGGCAATAAAGGCATAAGAAAGATATTAAACTATATTGTCATAGATCTAATGCAGAGGGAATTTACTTATTATTATGGCTTCAAGTCATCCCATAAGCTTTGAGTTGTCTTACATATTTAGCAACTCACGTGTAATGCCCAAAGGTTTTCTTATAAAAAAAAGTTTAGCCAGTCTTAGAAGAGACTCTTGACCTCACGAAGGTTAAACGCTGTAATTTGCAGTCGAATGGTTGTCATTTGGCTGGAAATGGCTCATGTAGCTGGTTGGTGTATTATTTCTAGCCTGGGAGAGAAGGCCACTGATCGGTGCTTTATTGTAGTGTGTGACTAAGTGGGTGGGTTGAGACTGCACAGTTAATGGGTTTATAGAATCCATGTTCCATGGCCAACGCTCCCCTGCTACGGTGCCAGATGAGTGCATTGGCACAAAAATAGCCTAAAGCAAATAACCAGGGTATTATTTTAGTTTAATTGTACTATATGCATATTATTTATATATTTTTATTAAATAAGTTATAATATATACATATGTACACATATTCATATTTTAAGCATATGTACAACTGTTTTCTGAATTTTATTTAGCTGTAGACAAGGTGTAATTTCAATGTTGTCCTCTCAGCGGTGCTGTAACATAACATTCAGTCTTTTAAATAGAGACCTTAATTGTTCTGTGTGCATTAATGTATGATTCTCCATAATACACTATTTAATAGCATTTTATGTTACTTCTCACTCCAACTGATGAAAAAAAAAAAAAAAAAAAAATTGGTAATTGATATTAGTCCACTGTTTGTGTTGCCAATAAATCTGGTTTTGACAATATGCACTTGGCAAAGTACATGAAATCAGCATGAAGTTAATGCACTCCCTGCTGTTATTGTTTTTTCCACAAATATTGAAGCCTGTGAAATAAACTGTGATAATATACTGTCATGTGCATGAATTTCACGTCGGAAACTTAACACTCATTGTGGTTTTTCACACTTCTACTCTCAATTAGATTCATCAAAATCAGAATTAGTTAGAAATAGTTTTTTTTTTTCTTTCCACTTGTTGTGTTTTATGGGTTGCATCAATCATAAAATGGTTTTACAGCAAAGAAAGAACAGTTTTTCCCCTCTGTCTTGTAGTGAGACACTTACATTGAATTATACAGACAGAGATCAATGTCATGATCAATAAATTCTCCTATCTGTGAGCGGTTGGAATAGGTGTGCAAGGGTAGCAGTGTAGGAGGAAAGTCTAAACTCTGTAATGGTCCTGTGATAAATTGTTTTCTACCAGCACTCATGCAGCTAGACACCCCTTTCTACGGATTCCTCTGAGACACAATCTGCACAACCTATTAACCATGTAGAAATACTTTTAAAGGTGCAGTTCTTTATTAACGTCAACATGAATTGCTCATTGCAACCCATTTTACTTCCGTAATCTGACGTATTTCAGAGTGAAACAATTGATTTAATGGATGTTACATACCAGAACAGAGTGTGAGTTTGCGATAGACTATTATGCAATAGATTGGCCTACGAGGAAAGTTGTTTCAGAGAAAGAACAAGTTATAACAATTTGCATTAGAAACCAATTTTTTATTTTATTTTATTTTATCTCAGGATGTTGGCCATACTGAGATCACATAACCAGTTGAATACCACCTTATATGCTATAATTCATATGGTCACTGTGATTTTGCATTGTAAGTAAGACTTAGATCAACATATTTTGTTGACCTGAAACAACATTCTTGTTGGAAAATTTAGTCCTAACCCTATCCCTACTCCATATTTATGCCTAAAATCAGAGAGAAATGATGAATAACACTGATGTAGAAGCACCTAACCCTGGTTTTAAGCCTAAAATTGACATAAACTGTAAACGTGTCCCTCAAACCTGACTGGTTGATTGGAATGTTGCTCCAGGAACAACAAATATGTTGATCCAGGTACATGTACTTGGTGAAATCATGTTCACCAATTCATACACAGCTAGCATACAACTATAGCATAGTAATATTTTTAACATAACCATTATGAGGCAAACCATATGTTGACTTTTTTTGTTGTAGTAACACTCCACAAAACTACAGAGCCCTTAAAGGGACATGGTGATGTAACCAATTGGGATGGGAGGAAAATTATATTTCAATGCTTTTGCATTCCCTCACAAAACCTTTTGCGTTCATCCAAAAAACGTTGCGTTTGTTCACAAAGAACTCAAAAGTTTTGCAAGCAAATGCAAAGTTTCTCGGGGGAACACAAAACATTTACGAAAGAATGCAAAAGCACTGACATATAATTTTTCCTCCCATCTCATTATTTTCCCCATCACTGTGTCCCTATAGGGGCTCTGTACAAAATGAAAAGCCCACAACAGAATCAGTTTTGCAAAGCTCGTGAGCTTTCTGTGACTTTCTCAGACCACTAGAGCCAAGGCTGTAAAAGAAAGAACGCATAGCGTAATAGCAGTATCTGCAAATCAATACCTTCACTGGTGATAATGTTATCAGATTAACTCCAAAGCCATCTGTGGAATACTGAAAGCAAACTTTGTCTAGCTTTTAGGGAAGTTTCACTCAGTGGATTGGTTTAACAGGCATTGTGAATGCAGGAAGCATCATGAATGTAGGTGGGAGGTCATTGAAAGGGCCAGTCAGAGAGAGACAGCACTGTTCTGATGGGGAAAAAAGTGAAAGAGAGAGGGGGTGAGAGACCCACAGAGAATGAGAGCGATGGGGAAATATGAGTGGCCTTTTAGAGCAGTAGTTTTTCTTCAGGATCCTGATTTTGCATAGGACATCAAGTGGTGTCCCAACAGCAGCATTTGATAGGCTAAACAAAATGCTATATTATTAATATGACATAGGCTAGTTGTAACGGTATGTGACCACAGGCGGAAGGAAGCAGGTCTTATAAAGCCATGATTTTCTGGGCTGGAGTGAACTCTGGAGCAGGCTCGGGGGCTGGAGCCGTCGCTGGAGTGGACTTGGGGGCTGGCGAAGACACTGGAGTCTGGTCAGGGACGGACTTTGGCTCTGACCAGAAGTCGATCAGCCATAAGTCCTCCATTAGCTCTGGAGAGGACTTAGGCATGGCGGCCATCTTGACCGAGGGCTCAGGCGTGACGGCGGCCATGTTGGGTCGAGGCTCAGGAGCGGCGGCCATCTTGCGACGAGGCTCTGGGATGGCGGCCATCTTGCGACGAGGCTCTGGGATGGCGGCCATCTTGCGACGAGGCTCTGGACTGGACTGAGGACTTGGAAGTGCAGGAGGACAGAAATGGACGGCTCCATTGGAGGGATATGTGAAGGGAACCGTTCTCTCTTTAACTTCAAAATTAGAACCATTTAAATAGAGAATAAGATTAATAGAATCAACTAGAGAGAAATAACAAGCAGGGTTGCTATAGCGAATAGTATCCTCATCCAGGCCAAAGCGAAAACACACAACAAGAGAGGCGTCAGACCAGCTCACCCAATGGGAGAGCTTGAGAAACTCCTCCACATACTTCTCCACAGGACGACCACTCTGCCTCAGTCCCCACAGGCAGTCCTCAGCCAGGATCATGTTGTTCAGTACAGGCAGAAGGAAGCAGGTTTTCAAAAAACTCAAAAGGTTTAATAATAACTCAAAAGATAGGTAAACATAACAGTTACAGGACAAAAAGTGAACAAACCAAGGAGTACTTATACAGGAACTAATGTGATAATAAACAAGACACACCTGTTTATTAGAAATTAGAAACCATTAACCATGACAACTAACTAATGGCAGAAAACTAAACAAAGGAGGACACGTGACAAACAGAACATGGTGCAAAAACAGACAGACATGTGACACTAGTAGAAAATAAAAATTTTGGTTTAATGATTTTAGCAGCCAATAATTCACTGCACAAAAAAAAAAAAAAAATCACCTAAAATCTGATAATTAATTATATTTTTTAACAGTTATTTAACTGTCTTTGAATCTCATTGGTCGAAAAGTGTTCCAATATTACTCATTTAACAGCACAACAGCACTGGGACTTATTTCCCTGTTTGAATCAGTCCTTAGTGGTGGTGGGAATTTTTCAGTAAATCTTTCTGCAGATTACATCATTAGTCACGTCAAGTCAAGTCACCTTTATTTTTATAGCACTATATATAATACAGATTGTTTTAAAACAGTTTTACAGTAATAAAAATAATGATCAATGATGCAAACCAATGATACAGCTCTAAGACAATAATGTCTTTTTTAGCTCAAGTCAGTTCAGTGTTGATCCAGTTCTGTTAAAAAAATTAACATTACACCAATAGGTGGTGACAAGTCATTTGAATCATTTACAGAGTTGAATCATTTACAGACATGCTGATTCATTCAGGAACTAAAAAAAGTAGAGAATTAATGAGTAATTTGAATTATTCACTCAAACTCACTCAAAAAAAACAAAACAAAACAAAAAAAAACTAAAGATTTGTTTAAAAAAAATCAGAAATGAAATGGTGCTAGTATTGTGACAATTCTACTGTTGCTTTGTTTGGATTTATTTTTGTTGACTAAGCAAAAACAGACCAAATATTAACTTATTGTTTACTGAACTGTTGTATAAAATCATGATCACATGATTGTGCTGCTTCCTTCTTCCACCCTTTGAAGATGATCTTTTGGACACTCTGGGTCTTCCTTATTTATATTTCCTTTATTTGCGTGGTATTTAAAAATATGCTGCATTCTGAATAAAACCACTGTATAAATGTTGCAATCCTAACTATAACAGTGGTTAGTATACAGTTTATTACTGAATTTACCAGTGAAAAAAAAAAAAAAAAAAGCACAAATCTTTATCCAAATGAGACAACAGAACATATTTACTTGCTAAAGATTTCTTCTATTACACTTTTACTTTCTTTGATTAGCAGTCTACCAATTAGACAACCATTTAGAGCATCAATTTGGATGCTCGTTACATTAAATTAAATCAAAATCTTCAGGTACACATTGGAGCACTCTGCAGAGCAATTGGACAGAGTCTCATTATCTTGTTATTGCAAAAATGAGAGTAGATCACTAATGCAATCAAATATATCCAGTCTGATTACCAACAGTAATTTCCTGCAAAGGCTTTTAGATCCACTTTCAAATGTTCATTAATAATGAACCCCAGACAAAGGTATGACGATATGGAGCCATAGATGAATTACAACCTGAGCAGTTCAAAGCACCTTTAAAAGTCTTTAAAAGCATGTGTGAAAGTGTTCTGCTTCAGTCAGAGTTTAGTGTGCAGTACAGTGAAGTTTACGATAAGAGAGGGAGGTCGAGGTGGCAGCAGTCTCTGCCTTCTTTTTCCTGTTGATCTTGAACCACTTCTTTTAAACCAAGAACCCATCTGGCCTTCCTGTTCATGGACTTCTTCACTTCAGCGCAATGGGAAAGGTTGCACACCTTCAACGATAACCAAAATTTGAAATCTTTTGATTAAAATATTACCAAAGAAAAACTATATGTGAAAATATTTTGTATTTCTATCTATCTATCTATCTATCTATCTGTTCACCCACATATAGGTGCATATTACTAACGCGCTCTTTAAATAACAAAACAAATATTGCGCCATTGACTTTAGACCAGGTTTCAGTTAGTCATTGGCACAATCTATTTCAGTTGCCTCAAAATAGCAACACGCCAACAATGCACCTGAACACACCTCGTTTTCAGACCAGCACGCCCATGGGCGCGCAAATGGGCGCAAATACATTTGCTAATTAAATAACGTGGTGCAGGACGTGAAAATGATAACTGCGTCGGGCTGAAACTAGCAAAAAACACTTGCGTCGCCTGGTGCTGCATTGCACCGGGTGTATGATAGGGCCTTTCCTCTCCCAATTCAGCCCCTTTGCAAAGCATGATGGGAAGTGAAATTCCTGTTTGCTTGGGTTACTTGGTTGAAACATGTTATTTCAAAATGAAAACATCAAATTAAGTCAAAGAGTTACCATTTATCTATCTAAATATCTATCTGTCTGTCTATCTATGTGTATTTTACTCCAATCCTCTGTTAGCATGGCAATAGCTGCAAGGTTGTGTTGATATGTTTTGCATGCATACAGAGAATGTAGAGACAATGTATTCATGGAACCCTGAAGCAATTTGCTTTTTTCTGTCTTTGAGACAAAAGCCTTTAATAATCCACATGGGCCTGTTCTTCCACACTGTGGCAATACGGTGTGAACTACGAAGAGTGCATGGAGCATATATTTCTGGAGAATGTCCATAAATAAAAATCTTCCTCTAGTGAAACAGAAACTTTCTTAGCAACAATTATACAGACCCTAAATTTGCATTTTAATTAAAGCTTTTTGATTGCAATCATGTCAAGCATTAAGTGATTTCTAATTAAGAGGTGCACTGGTGCAGTTTTTGCCCATGAAAATACAGTTTGAGTAGTTTCCTCAGTTCTACTTGTAAATAAAAGCAGCAATGTGGCCTTTCCTCTGTAAGCCCCCCACAACACAGAGACTAATGACTTCCATACCAAGCATGGTGAGATTTCACAAATTAGAAACAAAGCTGAGGCTTTTCCCTTGCACACTGTCTCATTGCTTGATATAATGGAATTATACAAAGTCGCCACGTAAGTCCTATTTGCAAACATTTCTCCCCAAGAAAATGTAATCTTAAGTACAATAATGACTCTTTAACTGAGGAAATTGTGTGAAGTGTGTCTGTATAGTTTGCCAAACTTTGTTGTATTGAAAGTATGTCCTGCTTAAACTGATCCCAACCTAAACAATAGGGCCTCTTTAAAATATAGCCAGGATACAGTTTTCATTTTTTAGTTTTTGTGATTTATGCAACATGGGAGGAAACCCAACTCCCATAGAGGAGTTTCCCACTTTAAGTTCTCTAAGGAACTATATTTTGACCAACTGTTGTGAGTAAACAACATACAAACATAATGTCCACAAACAGTTGCAACACTCCCAAACACTTGTCATCACCACCACTTTTTTTAACTTGAAACTTGTTCCCAAAGACACGAGATGTGTTGTTTTCAGAAATCATGAGATGATAAACGCTGCTCTAAGAGGAGTTTCCTCTTTTTTTAAGTATAATAATATGTCTATTTTTAGGCATGTTAACTGGTAGAGGAAATGTAATCTAAACACATGAAGGAATCATGTGATTGAAATAATTCTAGTATATTTGCTGTAATAACACTTGTTGCCAGTAGAAAAAGTAGATTCATTTATAGGTTGCACTCAGCTGTAAATGTAACTTTTCAAATCTGTCTTCTTGGTCATGTGTACAATAGGAAAAGTAGCCTAGAGTTTAGTAGCCGGCTGCCATGGCAACCTCGTAGCCCTGATTTTTGCTGAGGTAAAGCACACAAGTGTTTGTGGGCAGTTGATTATCTTATAAGGTGTTACTTAAGCTAAAAAAGCTGATGTTGTTTAGTCAAGTGAGATGCCACGTGCTATAGCACTTCATACTTATAAAATGAACTGATATAAGTTCTAACACACAGGTAGACTCAATAAGATGTATAAAATATGTTTTCTACAGCTCTCTTGATTAATTTATCTCTCTTTTACGGTAGACTTTTCAAGTGGTTTCTAGTATGGTGGCTAAGTGGAACACATTTGAAAGCCGGTAAACAACAAAAACCTGTGTTTTATGCCAGGCATGTTTAAATTAAAGGGATGGTTTACCTAAAATGAGAATTCTATCATAATTTACTTAACCTCATGTCCTTCCAAACCTGTATGACTTTCTTTCTTCTGCAGAACATAAAAGAAGATATTTTGAGGAATGTTTCAACTGTTCTTGTCTGTACAATGAAAGTCAATGGTGTACAAAACAACATGGGACCACAATGAATTTCATTGTACAGACATACAAACACAAAACTGACATTGTGAAATATCTTCTTGTATCCTGCAGAAGAAAGGAATTCATGTTTGGAATGTTGTGAGTAAATAATGACAGTTTTAATTAATTTTTCTCTTTTTAAGGCATTCCCAGCTTAACAAGTACTGTACATTTCTTTGGATTAAAGTATAAGCTAATATGAAACATTTCTTATTATTATCAATGTTGAAAACAGTTTTTATTATATTAATATTTCTTTGATAAATAGAAAGTTTCTATCCAGTATGAGTAGTTCTTGTCCTTTCTAACTCAGTACGAGTGATTACATTGATGATTAACATGGTTAACAGCTGACCATTTGTGGCACTTAATGAACAAATGCCCACATCATAACACTCCCAAACCTTCGTCAACTCCACACATCTTTTTACAAACACAAAGCTAATTCCCGAGGCTCAGGAGGTGTTGTTTCAGCAGTTATTGATAGTACCTTCAACAACTGCAGTGACAAGTCATTTGTGAAAGAACACCTAACTACTCTGAACTCAGTGTATTGAGCTACCTCCAGTCTCTCCGTTATCAGAAAGTGGCCTCTTTTCAGTGCTGAATAAGCAGTGACAAATAGAGACATTTACCCTGGAGTGAAAGCGTTTCTGAGGCATCTCAAACTAACACTAAAAAGTTTTTAATGTATGCTCACTGCAAATGTTGCAAAAGGTTTTTCAGAGCACCAGCCATTGGAGTCAGTGGGTCTTTTATGAAGTGTGATAGAAAGGAAATCATCAGCATATTGGCTGTAGTAGGAAAAAGGCCGATATAACAAACCGATGGTTTATAAATTAACTGCGTGAAGGCACTGAGCTGTATAATGACTATTGCGTAATCCTAACGCTGCTGTCTGCGCTTTAATGCTACTCAAATAACAAAAGATCGCACACTATTCTTGACTAAATAACTTCTGTAACTTTCATAAGTGTAGCGGACCCCATCCGAACGATGACCAAACCTTTACTGATGTTTTATTAAGTTTATTGCGTCCGTTTTCACTCCAAACAAATCACAACAAAAGCTAAACATTACAGAGCACAAGAAGTGCGCATTAAACTCTCTCTCTCTCTCTCTCTCTCTCTCTCTCTCCATTGCATTATCATCAACATACAGCAAATTACTCAAAACACTTATTACAACTAACAGTTAACAAATACAAATCTTATGCCTTTTTGGGGATTCTTAAAGGGTTAGTTCACCAAAAAATGAAAATTCTGTCATTTATTACTCACCCTCATGCCGTTCCACACCCGTAAGACCTTCGTTAATCTTTGGAACATAAATTAAGATATTTTTGATTAAATCCGATGGCTCAGTGATAACTGGTACATTATTTTGGCTGCACAGCAGCTCTTAAAGAATAGTGTCAATGCAGGCAGATCAAAGCACTGTTGAATATCAAATGTCAAGTCAAATGTCAAGTGTCCCCAACTAAGCAAGCCAAAAGCGATAGCGGCAAGGAACCGAAACTCTAACAGGTGACATCAGGTGGCAAACAGGTGTTAAAATGGAGAAGAAAAAAAAAAACCTTGGGAGAAACCAGGCTTAGTCGGGGGGCCAGTTCTCCTCTGGCGAACAGTGCTTTGTTACGACTCAGCTTGCTATCATAAGTCAGATAGGATCGCAACATTCAAAGTATTTAATTCAGTTCCATCCAGTTTAGGATCGTATTCATCACGCCGGTATGGACGGTTGTTGAGGAGCTGCGCCACTGGTTGTCATGTTGATGAGGCCTTCACAGTGGATGATCTAGTTGACTCAATCTCTGCTGATACTTCAGGGCTGCGTTGTGGTCTTGTCAAGGTGCAGGTCCTAGATCTCACCTGGATACGGCCCGGATCCGGTTGACTACGGTAAACCTCGGGATAAACAGAAAGACTAATATTAGCGTAGATGCCATTCTTCTTCTGACGTAACGAGTACATCTGGTGTTATAGGAAGTGTTCCTGGTTCCAGCCGACCTAATTTATGCAGCCTAATAATCCTTTAACGGATTTGAAAAAATAAATTGATAATGTGTTATGTTTATGCCAGGTTAAAGAGTTTTTAGTTTAGATTTAAACTGACAGAGTGTGTCTGCTTCCCGAACAATGCTAGGAAGATTGTTCCAGAGTTTAGGTGCCAAATAGGAGAAGGATTTACCGCCTGCAGTTGATTTTGATATTCTAGGTATTATCAGCTGGCCTGAATTCTGAGATCGCAATAGACGTGAAGGACTATAATGCATTAAGAGCTCGCTCTGGTACTGGTGAGCTAAACAATTTAGTGCTTTGTAAGTAATTAGCAAGATTTTAAAATCTATACGATGTTTAACAGGAAGCCAATGCAGTGTTGACAGAACTAAGCTAATATGATCATACTTCCTAGTTCTAGTAAGAACTTTACAGTAATCTAGCCTTGAGGTCATGAACGCATGAACTAACTGTTCTGCATTTTTCATTGAGAGCATATGTCGTAGTTTAGATATATTTTTAAGATGGAAGAATGCGGTTTTACAGATGCTAGAAACATGGCCTTCAAATGAAAGATTGGTATGAAAGAGCACACCCAGGTTCCTAGCTGATGACGAAGGCTTAACAGAGCAGCCATCAAGTGTTAGATAGTGTTCTAGGTTATTACATGAAGAAGTTTTTGGTCCAAAAATTAGAATCTCTGTTTTTTCTGAATTTAGTAGTAGGAAATTACTGATCATCCAATTTTTTTATATCAGCTATGCATTCTGTTAATTTTGTGAACTGGTAAGTTTTGTCAGGGCGCGAAGAAATATAGAGCTGAGTATCATCAGCGTAACAGTGAAAACTAACGGCATGCTTCCTAATGATATCTCGGTATAGGGTCTAACATACATGTTGTTTAGACAATTCTTCCTCTCCTAAAGCAGTAAATGAATTGAATTTTTCCTCAGGGACACTACAATGCACTGTCTGACGTGTAAAGCTTTATTTCTTGTTAATTTAGCCACTGTATCAAATAAATACCTAGGGTTATGTTTATTTTCTTCTAAAAGTTTTAAAAAATAGGCAGATCTAGCAGATTTTAAGGCCTTTCTGTACTCAATCATTCTCTCTCTCCACAAAATGCGAAATACTTCTAGTTTTGTTTTCTTCCAGCTGCGCTCCATTTTTCTGGCTGCTACCTTTAGGGCCCGAGTGTGCTCGTTGTACCATGGCGTTGGATTAATTTCCTTAATCTTTTTTAAACGCAAAGGAGCAACTGAGTCTAATGTGCTGGAAAAGACAGAGGCAATAGTTTCTGTTGCAACATCGAGGTCTTCTAAGCTGTCTGGTATGCTAAGGCAATGAAACTGATCAGGAAGATTATTTATAAAGCGAACTTTAGTGGTAGAAGTGATGGTTCTACCATATTTATGGCAGAGAGGCAGTTTAGCAGCCTTGACTAAATGTAGTATACACGAGACTAGATAATGATCTGAGATGTCGTCACTCCGCTGCAGAATTTCAACAGCATCAATATCGATTCCATGTGACAATATTAGATCTAAAGTATGATTACGACAATTAGTGGGTCCTGACACGTGTTGTCTAACACCAATAGAGTTTAGAATGTCTGCAAATGCCAATCCCAATGAGTCTTTTTTATTATCTACATGGATATTAAAGTCACCAACAACAAGGACTTTATCTGCAGCTAGTACTAACTCCGATAGAAAATCAGCAAATTCTTTGATAGTCTGTATGGTGTCTTGGTGGCCTGTATACAGTAGCCATCACAAATGTCAACTTATATAATGTTACGTAAAGTACCATCACTTCGAAGGAATTGTATTTGAAAGACTTTTGACTAATACTGTAAATATTATTTTAAATTACAGCAACACCTCCCCCTTTGCCTTTCTGACAAGGATTGTGTTGATAGTTAGACTCATTTAAAGTAATGTAATCGTCCGGTTTTAGCCAAGTTTCTGTCAAACAACACATCTAGATTATTGTCTGTGATAATATCATTTACAATAAGTGATTTTGAAGAAAGGGATCTTATATTTAACAACCCAAGCATTATCATTTGTTTATCAATATTATCTCTATTTTTTATTTGTTGAACATCAATTAAATTTTTACCATTAAATGGGTTTGGGTTTTTACTTATTCAGGGTACAGACACAGTCTCTATGTGATAATATCTAGGTGTAAGAGTTTCTATGTGTTGGGAATTATCTGACTTCGGTTAGAAGAACTTAAGAACTGCGTGCTCTCCTTGTCAGTCTGTAGAATAGAACACCCGTCAAAATAAAAGTCCCGCCTTACTAAAGGAGATCTCATACATATTTAAACTTACAAAAAATATTAAAATGTATACAAAAACAAATGAGCAGATTAATCACAATAAAGTCTGTTACAATAAAGAAGGATTAATATTTAATTTATACAATGAAGAATATGCAGTGCTGTTTTACATAGGCTATGTTTACTTTATTTCTGTACCTTAAAACTATTAAACCTACCTAAAAAGCACTGTTTACTTCATATGTATCTTTGTTCTGTTGCCTTTATGTAGGCCTGCTGAATGTTAAATGGATCCAATCCATGTTCATTAAAAATTATTTGATGATGCAGCAATAAACCTGCTAGTATATTTTAATGGAGGTGTTTTTGAACATTGCTTATTTAAAACATGATCAAAATACTATCTATTTTGATGACAAAATTTTAAATAAGAGAGGAAGTGACAAATATCGATATTGGTATCGGCCAATAATTGTTTGTTAATATTGGTATCGGTATCGGTATCGGCCCCAAAAAATCATATCGGTGCATCCCAAAACACCATATTTCTTTTTATCTCCCAGGTCTGAAGCAGCTATAATCTATTACCCTAACAGAGGTGCAGCTTCTAATGATGGATGGCATCCAGTGGATGACTGGAAGTTTATAAGTTGTATGCTAGTATATTTCTGCATTGATCAAACTATGGACTGTTTTTACATTTCCGGGGTTCTTAGAAGCGGAATTCATCATATTTGGGTAAACTTCTATAATAGTGAAAACGACAGCAAATACCATTTTTGTATTCGCATTTGCTCTAAAAGTAAAAAAAAAAAAAAATCTGTAATAGCATTTCCATGACTTTCCAAAAGAGGGAAAAAATATAGATTGATTATAGCAGTCGGAAGAGAGAAAGATATCAAATCTGCCATCACTTCCTCAGCCGTGTACACCCTCGCAGCAGCATTAATTAGTTTTTTGTCATTTACTGCTAAGGTAATATAACAGAAAGTATAGAGTTATAAATATGTATTCAGTATTTTAAAAATGTGGTGTTGATAACTGTGGAAATGCATCATCACAGTCTGCAAAAAGGGTCTATTGATTTTGTATTGTGTAAATGAAGTCAACTGGCAAGGTGTTTCCTCATTTTGACTAAGAAGTCAGAAATTATATTTTTAGAAACACAGAAATGTTTTGTGTTCTAGTACTTTCATGTGAAATGATATGAGGAACTGGTCCAGAGCAATTCTGTTACACTACAGAAGGTTATCTCCACTCTTCAGTAATCAGAGTAGACTTTTATAAGTCACAGGTCAGGCTTACTGTTCATCTTTTGTAAATGGAAATTCATTGTCTTGCCCTCTGACACTAGGAATAACTTACCAGGGCCTAGTGAACAGAAATAAACACTGATAGCGACAGTCTCATATGGGCAGGACTGAGTTAAATGGCAGGAGCGAACCATGGGAAATTACTGTCCATAATGGAAAAGTGGCTGTGGTATCTAATTATAGACCTGGCATGAGAATGCTGCATGCATAAACCACTCATCTAAACAAATAGAGCAGAATATATGACACTACAGTATCTCTGTAACACAGCTTGATTACATCGTTTTATACAGTAAAACCTCTATATAATGAAGAAATCTCCATTGGTGGATGTTTGTGCTCTCTTTTTTATGCAAAAATCTATTTATTTATTTTATTTTATTAAAAAGCATAATCACTGATGTTGAAGAATAACTGAAGAAGTTCCCCCAAGAAGCACACAGGAAGTGACATATTGTTGGCAAGTGCTGCAGGTGATAACCAGATTGTCAAGTTTATGTCTACTGTGGTTACACCCTCTAACCGCAGTATAAAATACTGAGAGAGAGAAAATGTGACAGTTCAAATTGAAAGAAAAATTAAAACCAACAAGCAGCTAATAAAACGATTCATCAA
Source organism: Elopichthys bambusa (assembly GCA_037101425.1). Lineage (NCBI taxonomy): Eukaryota > Metazoa > Chordata > Actinopteri > Cypriniformes > Xenocyprididae > Elopichthys > Elopichthys bambusa. The sequence goes on along the minus strand of CM074447.1, from coordinate 20,625,998 downwards.
ACACTCTAAAAAAAAAAAAAATGCTGGGTTGAAAATGGAAAAACCCTGCAGTGTTTTCACCCAGTGGTGATGTGGTGAAATGTTTGCCCAACTTGCTGGTTAGTTTTATTTAAGTCAACTATTGTTTAAAAATTTCTAACCCAAAATCAGTTTAATGAATAATAATTGAACAATAGACATTTATTAAACTGCTTATTAATAAATGTTCACCTTTTGATTATTATTGTTGCCTGTAGTAATTATGTGTCTGATTTTTAATTTCCATAATTTTGGGTTCATTTTAAGGCAGCCATATAGTAATTTTTAAACAATAGTTGGGTTAAATAAAACTGCTCACCCCAGCAAACAACCCAACAGCTGGGTTTGTCCATTTTCAACTTGGGTTGTTTTTTACCCTTTAAAGTGAACAAATGAATAAATAAAACAAAATACATAATCTACACAATCACTGTAGCATATGTAGTTAATTAACTGAACAAGCACATTTATAATGTATTTCTACTAATTGTCCTGACCTTATCATTTATTGTCCATAATGTACAAAATGCAAGACCCAGAGTATTTGAAAGGCAGTTAATGTGGCGTTTCCCGTCTGGGAGATTAAAGATAAAGTGAGTGGTTGAAATAAAAGCACACCCTTCAAAGTTCTTCCCATACTGTGAGCTGTTGATGGGGCGGGCACACAATGTGTGAAGCTTATGCTCCCTGCTGTTATGCTAGACCTCCCCAATTCTCATTGCTTCATTACACTCTTTTTGTGACCAAATAAACATTAAGTACTTCAAGCTATATGTTTTAGTGCTATTCAGCTACTTCTCAGATGAGAGCTAAAGTGATTTTGACATGTATCTCGACTGTGAATTTTATGTTTGCCCTCTTATTATTGCATTCTGTGTAATTTTTATACATGCTCTGCATTCACACCAGAGGTCAGCAGCTGTGAAAGCAACTGAATATTGAGTCTTACTAAGTGACACCATGCTGTAAACCTTTGTGTGGTGTGAGAACAAGAGAGAGAGAGAGAGAGAGAGAGAGAGAGAGGCACCCAGAGAGAGATTTGGATATTTCATTTTTGCTTTTTCTTAATGGCATTAAGCCTTTTAGTACACATCAGCACAACACAGATGCAGAATGAAAATGTTTGTCTTTTTGGTAAAATGATTTACAATGCATTTAGTTCTTTATTTGTTTCTGTTTTGTACATTTTGGCTAGTGATCCTTGTATTAAAGCAATGTTATTGTTATGGATGTATAGGAGCTACACATGAAACTGTATGTTCAAGTCTATGTTTTAGCCTATATAAAGTAAATATGAATTCTTGCAGGTAAATTACATAAGCAGTAATTCACCTGAATATGTAAACACATGTTGCAAACATGCAAGCAGAGGAAAATGAGTACAGTGTTTACAGACATGAAATATCTTTCAAAGTTATGTGATATGAAAAAAAATTTTGTTGGACAAAACTGAAGTTGATAAGCACTTGGAATTACACAAGATACACTTCTTATTGGTGTATTGCAGTTCTCATGTACACATACATCATACATTTTACATGTATTGTGAAACAAAAGAAAAAAAAAGAAATTAAGAATGATGAAAAGATGAAACATATCATGAATTAATTAAATGCATTAATGCAAGCCTGCAGTTCTATAGAGAAAGAAAGGTTTTTTTTTTTTTTTTTTTTTTCATAATAATAATTGCTTTACACCAATACACTGATTTGCACTGCTATACAAACACTGTTGAGCCAAGCCTATCCATATACATGGCAGTCAGTTGTGTAGTATAGTGAAAGTAGTCTCCACCCCACAAGCAGAGAAAGCCCGCCTCACGTCTAGATGTACAGTTCAATTGTCCAATCAGTGCTGAAATATTTCTACCATGTGACCATTTGTGAGCAGTTGGGAAGCGTCGATAGGCGGGGGCATAGTGGGCCTGGCTCGTGCGTTTGGTTGTGCTGGTAAGCCTTGGATGAGATTTTCTGAGTTTTATATATCATTGTGTGACTATTTTGCTGTTTAATATTAATTCGCTATGTCCATGTAAGCGGACTTGGCGTTTAGAGTACATGTCTTTATTGTACACTTTTACTTTAAGCCTCATAGCGCTGGAATAACAGTTTCCTGTCTGAAAGTAACCGCCTGGATAGCAGCGGTCATTTCTCCTTTGAATAAAATCAGTTATGTGTTCATTTTACAAAATATCACGTTATATTGTATAAAACTCCCAGACCTCCTCTGATTTTTTTTTTTTTTTTAATATGAGAAACTGAAATATATTTAAATTGTAATAGACTTACTATATAATTGCTTGAATGTGACATTTCGTTAATTTATTAAAACGCATTGTTAAAATGGCAATAGTGTGTCGACAGATGACTGTTTTAATGTTACATCGATGTATTAAAGTCGACAAAAGTTCACAAGCTCTGAGCTGACAGCGTTTATACAGCTCTGTATTTCTTATTGCAGTTATTCCATGTGCTTTTATGTATTCCATGTTATAAAACATTCCCGAAATGTCGTTTATAACATTGTAATTGGTTTTTGACAGACTCTGAGGAGCTAATTTGGACTGGAATCACACCTTCTTTTTGGGACAACTTCATACACAGATGTTATCATAGCGTACTGGATACGTGCATGGAATAGTTCTGGATCCAACTCATATTTTTGTGTTTTTCTTTATGGATGGCATGGCTTTTGAAGAAACGTGATTTTTCATAAGTGTTTGCAAACTTGTGGGAAGTTAAGCAAAGTTACTGTTCAAGTGAAGTTTCATTGCAAACATGGATCAGCAGGCAGCTGGAGGGGAAGACCCAAATAAACCCTCCAAAAAGAAATCCAATGAGGATGAGAGTAAAAACAAAAAACTGGTATGTATTATAGCTTCAGAATTGTTGTTATTACTTAGTTATGTCACACAAAGTGTATGAGATTTTGTCTTTAGAGGGGTCATTCCACAACATGGGTGCTGCTAATGTTTATAATAAAATATTATTTCCACTTTTTTCTATTTTTATCAGGTTTTCTTGTGCAAAAATGCATGAGAAGGAACATAAAAAGTTTCTGTATTTTTGCTGATGCTTTCAGAGAATTGCCTATAACAACACAGAAGTTGGTGTCAGCTTGTTATTGTTAAAGCTATTGTTTACACGTTCATGAGGGACACAAAAGGACCCCTTTTTGTGCAGTGACCCAGTAAAAGGTTTTTTTTTTTCAAACCCTACTTGCCTTTTCTACCTCTAGTACCCATCCAGACATTTTTTTTGTTTTTATCGATCAACAAAGTTTCTCTCAAACCTGGAGCATGTTTTCACTGGGTAAAGATTAACAGGCTCAGTCAGCACTCTCTGGTCTCAGTCAGCTATTGAACCTATCAGTGTATTACTTCACAGGACCCTGAACCTCGTGGTAATGTGCTGTCAAAACACTCTGTGAGTGTCAGTAGGGTCTGAAGTAGTGTTTGTGATAGCTGTGAACCTTCATGGATAGCTACATTTATCGTAAAGTCTTAGTAGTGAAACTGAAACTGTTTGTTTCAGTTCATGCTGGCTGCCTTTTTGAAAGTTTTATAACGTGGAACATTTTCTGACATACTGACCTCAGGGTGAAGAAAGTCCATGTGATACATAATGAAGTTATTTGTCTGTTGTATACTACTATTTTTCTAGCATCAAGCATCAGTGGTGTCATGTGATTTTGAGAAAACTAGTGGCTAAGGTCAGTTGTAACGTGTGTTAGGTATTTGGCAACTGTTTGATAGTATTTGGCAAGTATTTTAGTATTACCGTATGTCATACCTGTGTGGAACTGATTACTTCATCGCTTTTGCACAGCCTTCTCATGTTTCATATGGCACTTATGACCTGGGATTCATTTGCGTTGACATGTAATGCTGGTTCTGGATGTAGGACAGTCTGTTTAAAGTTGCCTCTGCATTAATGTATTAATTACTTTACAAGACTGCCTCACTTCCCAAAAGTTGTGGCCTTGACTGTAGACTTCACAAAGCAGTCTGAAAATGAAGATCATTTAGTCATCTTGTAAGGTCTTGGATAGAGCTTATCGTCACAGTAGGGTTCCAGATCAAGCGAGGTGAACGAGTGTCTAAGTCTTAGTAATCCGCATACGCATTGCAACTTTGCTTAACAACTTGTCTTCAGTCAAATGAGCGTGTCCCGTACCAACATCATAATGACAGCGCTTTTTTGGGATCTGCAGGAATCCATCCTTTTATGAGCTCCATTTATTTTGTGGAATGTAAACCTTTGGGAGCCAGATAGAGACATTCTAATAGCTGGTGTGTAGTTGAACAGTGTGCCGAAAGTAGTGTGGTAGGGAGATTAACACAAACCTTTTTTTTGTGTGTCCCAGACTGCCTAAAATTCTGAGGCATATGGGTGTGTTAACTTTTTCATGATTATTCTCTTATTCCCAGGGAACAGCTAGGAGTGGAGTGGGTGTGGCTTGTAAAGTTGAAATCCCACATTTTGGGCACGTCTTAATCAGCTCCCTAGTTTAGTAGTCAGGGCACTGATCAGGCAGTTGGCCATTTTAAGAGCTGTCTCAGTCGCAAAATCCTTCCAGTGCACTAAAAGGTTTGCTACCTAAAAAGTTCCACAACGCACATTGAAAACCAGGTAGCATTGATGCTCGCCTGCAAGAGGGCCTCAGCACATTTCCGAGGGAGCTGCAAGATGGTTTAAGGTTGTTTGTTTAAAATAAGCTAAAACTTAACAACTGTCATTTTTAAGAACTAGGGCTCCCAGTCTAATGTATATGATAGAATTTTAAAAGTGTGATTGCTAGACCAGGGAAAGTCATAATTTCTGTAATGAATATACACTATTGTTTAAAAGTTTGTGGTTGGTTAGTTTTTTTTTTTTATTTAAAGGGGGGTATCACACGCAGTTTCTGCCAAGCTCAGGTTAATCTTGAGTACATATAGAGTAATATTGCATCTTTCATATCTCAGAAAAGTCTTTAGTTTTATCATATTTATAAAAGATAGGTACATTGTACTGAGTCTTTCTGAAAAAAGCCAAGCTCCTGGAGGCGTGCCTGCCATCAGTACCGTGGGCAGAGCTAAAGAGTCACGAGCGTGCGCATCTTTTGCGTTGAGATCGTCTGCAAACTGTGACATCGTTATAAATAAAAATGGAATAAAAACGTTTGTGCTGTTTGCATTTTATGCACTTGCGTGCCGATTGCCAACAAAACACAGATGTCTGATGCAGCTTTACTCACCACCCGCGATCTGCAAATCCAGCGCCAAACTGGGACTTGTTTACAAAGCATTCATCAACAAAATCCCGGGAACAAACAAACATACATGAACAACTCCATTGCTGCCCCAGAAAAACAAACTTCATCCACTGTTCCCTTAACGCTGGGTTCTTTGGGAAGCTGAAAAGGGTCATCTTTCCCTCAGAACCAAAAACACACTCTTTTGTTGACAGGAGTCCCATTTCGGAGGCTGCGTCTTCCGGAGGTTGCATTTGAAGGCTGCATACGTCCTCAAGGATGTCATATTTAAGAAAAGTAACGTAATAAAGTTGACTGATATTCATTGTGAGGTGTAAAAAAACTGTAATTTCTTTCTTACTTTGCAATCTAATGGTTATTTTTTTTAAATGAGAGTGCCTCAATGATGTATGCAGCCTTTGAAGGGTGCAGCCCCTGAATTGGGACACAGACATTGTGAAGTGCCTATACAAGGAATTCCACCCTTTATGACGTGATACAGGCCATACTCGAAAAAAATTAGGCGAAACATGTCCACAACCGGAAGTAGTATATTTGGCACAGAAATACTCCGTCATACGTCTAACTCGTGTTTTGAAACTTTGGCCATGTTTAGCATGAGAATAACAGTGTAAATAAGGCAGAATGCATGAAATAGCATTACATAGCATTACTTTAATGTTTTTAAAAGAAGCCTCTTATGCTCAGTAAAAACAGTAATATTGTGATTATTATTACAGTTTACAATAAATGTTTTCTCTTATATTTTAGAATATTACTTATTTCTCTGATGGAAAAGCTTCAAATTATCATGCTAATATGCTGATTTGGTGCTGAAGAAACATTTCTTATTGTTATCAATGTTGAAAACTGTTGTTAATTTTTTTTTTTTTTTAACCAGTCCTCCACCAGGATTCTTATTTGACATAGATTTTTTGTTATGATGCAAAAGTCTGCTGTCACTTTTGATCAGTTTAATCAATGCATCCTTGCTGAATAAAAGTATTATTTAAAAAGAAAATCTTACTGACCCTAAACTTTTAAATGGTAGTGTAATTATTTCTAGTTATATCAAGCTCCACAAGAACTAAATTGTTAATAGGTAGATATTGCTGAGAAATTTGCGGAAAAAAATAACTGAGAATCACTGTACTAGTGGATGTTGAGGCTTCCACACACTCAAACTTGACCCAGCCTTATTAAATCAGTCCTTAACGCTGATGTCACTCTCTCTTACACTAGTGATCTCACTATTGCACATCCTGTTGATGATTTGGTGCCAGGCATGTTCTCTCTTGCCCAACTTTTCTGCGCACATCAGACATCGAGAACTTCTGCTATTACACACTAGCTTTTGGTAAAATTTAAGAACTCATGCACCAAAAGTGTGGTGAAGTTTTAGTTTTCTCTCTGCAATAAGTTTGTGTATATAGCACCCATAATGGTAAATTGCTTTTTTTTTGTCAGTAGATATATAACGGTAATGGTGATTTGGTTGTAGTTTATTGTATGATTTCTCTGGATAGTAGAGTATTTGGGATAGATAGAATGGAGTGTCACAGCTGTCTGTGACAGCTTTAAGCGGGGTAGCACTTCATGACTGAAGGGAAGGTTAATACTTAATGTAACAAAGTTTTTAATGACTAAGAGGAGATTCAAAGTGAAATGGCTCATGTCTTACTGTTTTCAACGTTAAGAAAAATCTCTTTAAAAAATTCTTAAAGGGTTAGTTCACCCAAAAATGAAAATAATGTCATCACTCAATGTCATTACTCACCCTCATGCTGGTCCACACCCGTAAGACCTTGGTTCATCTTCGGAACACAACTTAAGATATTTTTGTTGAAATCCGATGGCTCAGTCAGGCCTGCATAGCCAACAATGACATTTCCTCTCTCAAGATCCATTAATGTACTAAAAACATATTTAAATCAGTTCATGTGAGTACAGTGGTTCAATATTAATATTATAAAGCGACAAGAATATTTTTGGTGCGTCAAAAATATAAAGCGACTTATATAGTGCTTATATCCATATAATATAACCACTAATTATAGTAAAGAAGCTGTCTCACTGTCAAAATAGAATGACATTTTTTTATTATTATTTTTTAAACTCTCTATACATTTAAAGATTGTAAAAAGCTTTGACCAGTTATGCGGTCGGCCACCAATAACATTGGGGAATGCCTACTAGCGACCAACAGATCTGATGACCTTATTGTAAACTGGCTTAACCGTGGGGGTGGACACAATTTATGGGAAACTTATGTGTTGCCAATAGATTTCAGCATTGAATATGCATGTATATTCATTTGAATGAGAGCCATCTCTGGTTTTATGATAAATCTGTCCTAAGCTGGATTAGAGAAAGGTTATAACCCCTTGAGCATGCAAGTGTTATCACAGAGCGTTAGATTTCTGTAATGCACTGGGGCTAATCTTTACAGTTAGCCCCAGGATCAGACCCAGGAGGAGAGAAAAGAGGCAAGAGGAAGGACTAAGAATGCAGCATTTGTTTATAGGATTTAGAGAGGAAATGACATCGTGTAGCTTCTGTTGATGGTGTAAATAAAGACAAACAGTTTTGGCACTTTAAGTTCTGTTCTGTTTTCTTATGCAATGTTGACACACCAAAGTTTGTTAGTCTGTTAGTTGGTTCTTTTCATGCACTCGACTTTCAGTGTGAAAGAAAGCAGGTTTTGCATTTATGGAATGAATTCCTCACTAGTCTTCTAGCTGAGTCTTTGGGTACCAGATGAAGTCATGGAAGTGGAATTCTAACCAGCGCGTTTCCTCAAAAGGCATTCCTGAGTACAGACTGAATGGAAGTTTACCTCCATTAAATTCCATTGCAAAATGAATGAACATCCTAAAATAGAATATAAGCCTGGCTGCTGTTATGTAACATACCGTAACGGAGCACAGATTAGTGCAGACGATTTGTACAGCATGTCCTTGTGTAGTTGTGCTGTAAGTGATGTATACTGTGTTTGTTGTGATAGCCAGTGACCCTGAAAACTTAGATCATCTACCTGTGTTTTAATAAAGGAAGAGCTAAATTGGATGGGAGGTGATGTGGAGACCTTGGCTGTTCATCATTATTCAAAACAGAGGTGTGGATGGGCAGATTAAATGTGTGAAACAGACTTGAATCATTTCTCAGCACTGCTGTTTTGTTCACATGAAGACATGTAAAAATCAATGGTGTGATGCAGTTGGGTGTATTTGACTCCAAAAACAGTATTAAAAATCAGTGTTGATCAGCTTGGTATGTTAAAGTACATGTTGTTCAAATAACCTTAGCTTTTTTATCGTGAGAAAAAAAAAAAAACTTATCTGAGGCAGCTGTTGTTAGTTTTCCTAGAACAAATGTAACAACTCTCTGTTGGGACTTTGAAAATTTTTGGCCAGTCTATTCTCCCAGGACACGTTAAAAATATTGACTGTAGTGTTTGTTTGGCTGTGACTTGTCAAGGTTGTTTAAATTCATCATTAATACTCATGTAATGAATGACAATCTGTATGTGTACAGCACTAAACAAACAATATATCTTGAAACTTGGCCACTTTTATTCCCATGCTGTCGTGCAGTCAAGCAGCTATGTCCAATTGAAGCACTGTTGTTACTGTTACTCTACACTCTTAAAAATGCTGGGATAAAAACAGCCCAAGTTGGGTTGAAAATGGACAAACCCAGCCGTGCTGGGCAGTTTTTTTTAACCCAACTATTGTTTAAAAATGTGTATATAGCTGGTTTAAATAATAAATGTTTATTGTTGAATTATTTTTCATTAAACTTATTAATTCAGTTTATTTATTAAACATATTAATAAATGTTAATTTCCATCATGTTTTGGGTTCATTTTAAGCAAGCAATACAGTCATTTTTAAACAATAGTTTAGTTAAATAAAACTACCCAGCAGGCTGGGCAAACATTTAACCCAACCACTGGGTTTGTCCATTTTCAATCCAACTTAGGTTGTTTTTAACCCAGCATTTTTTAGAGTGTATTATATTTCTATATTATCTATACAGAAGATATTCTGTAGTATTATGGGTTATTTTTCATGCAAATAATGGTCATCTTAAATATTTTCACATGCAGTTCAAAAATAAGTCAGCTTACTGTAAGTGAGAAGCTCACTGTGGTAGATCTGCATTTGGTAACTAACACAGATGAACAGTCATGAATTAAAAAGGGACGCTGTATTCACAATGTCCAGACATAGACATTGTGGCTGCAACATCAGGTTAATATTATCTACCACATAGAACAATATAATATATTGTAGTTTTATTTGTTTGCAGGTCTGATCGCTCTTGTGAAAATTTTGAGGTTAGCATTGCACAAGCACATATATACATTGGGGTTCAAAAGTCTGAGACAATGCTTTTAAAGTCTGAGAAAATGATTCTGTTTATTATTACTTTATTTCTTTTATTTACAAATTATATTATCTGCATGATTTGAGTGAAAAATGAATATGCGTTTTGGATGTCTTGGTGGTTTATTTTTCTTAATTGAATAACTCCATAAGTTTGTAAAACAAACTGATAATCGTGTGATGCAGTATTATTTTATTATTACTTATATAGTATTATAGTATTTATTAATATTTTGAATATTTGGCTTTTATTTTTATATTTGTTTTAATTTTAGTAATTTTAGGTGCTTTTGTCCTTATTTGTTTTTAAAAATGTTTTTAATTTAGATTTTTGTATTTTAGTTTTAGTTATTTTTAGTACTTAAACATATTTCTTTTAGTTAGTCAAGTCAACATTTTTTTATTTAAAAACAAAAACAAAAAAAACCTTTCAGGTTTAAATTAGAATCCCAGATTTTTTGATGTTGTTCCACTTTTGAACCCCAATATAAATGGACTGAGTTTGAGAGGGTTTGTGGGGTATCTCAGAGAAACCTACAGGAAATGGAACACATGTTGAGTGTCTCATTGCTCACAGGAAGTGAAGAAGGGAAGTGCTTTAGTTACACGGGGGGAAGCACAGCCTAATGATTCTGACATCATCCTTTCAAAATGATTTTTCTGTTTCCAACACTCTCTTCACAATGGTCACATTGTCACATGACATGAGGTGGCCATACATATCAGTTGAATTAGAGCTCAGAATACTTAATGTTGTCATTTCTGAGGGGGTTCTCTGTCTTGAATCAATCACATGGGATGACTGTCCAAAGAAAGCTGTTCACACCAACATGTTTCAGAGAAACATAAACATGGGCTCAGTTTTCCTGAAATAACCAACACACCAAAGATTATTCCCATGTTAAGGCAATAGAGATCTTGGAATGGGTTGTTTGATGAGGGGCCCCTCCAGTATTTCCAGTCATCAGTCATTCCTGCATTGTGCTGCACAAAGGCAAATCCCTTGAAAATTAAATTCTGGTTTATATGTTTTTTTATTTATTTATTTATTTTTTTTAAAGATGCTAGCATGTTCATGTCATAGTAAATGAGTCTGTCTGTTGCATGTTGAGAACAGTGCAGCTTTGTTTGGGCAGATGTATTAATAGAGAAAGGGTCTGTTCATTAAGTCAAGGGCATCTAGGAGCATATACAGATTTAGTCCTCAATGATGGTTGTGAGCTGAATTAAGACAGGTGTCAAACAGCCATTTCTTGGTATACAGTAGTCTGTTAGGGTTTAAATCTTACATCTTTAAAGTTAACATGAAAACAAAATTGACTGTTTATTGTATGCTGTTAATGCGTATTATTGGTTATGATCAGTTCACTGTTGCACTCTATTGTAATTGAAGAAAAAAAGTTTTTGATGATCTTTAATGGATTAATAACATGCTCAACCTTCCTATTCTGACAATGTCACCAATGCTTTTTTTGTAAACTCCTCCTCTCCAACCAGTAGGCTCCATTTTCGTATAACTTTTGACTTGTTTTTTGTTTTTGATAAAATCAAGTCCTGTCTTGTTGTATTTATCCCCCCCTGGATATCTTGTTTTACTTGGAAATCAGTTTATAAAATTAAAATGGGTTGTGAGGACTGTTTAATTTTGGCTTTAAATTGTGGAATAGCACAAGATGTGTGTGTGTGTGTGTGTGTGTGTGAATTCCGAAGGAAGAGATGAAGCATAATTTTTTTGAGGTTAAGGACTACATCTTGAAACTCTGATCAGTCCATTAACAAACTTAACTCAAGCTCACTCTTCTTGGTCTTCTTGCTGTTTTGTGTCAAGAATTTAATGTAGACTAAAAGGATTATTGTTCATTTAATGGTAATTATATTAACACTGAATATGATTACCTTCCTCCCACATGTATAATTATTTGTGCATTCATCAAACTGCACTTGCCCTAGGTTAATGGTAGGTTTTATTTTTATTGTGTGGACTTCCCAAAGCAACAGTGCATTTTTTTTTATTTATTTTTTTTATAAATGTGTATGTTTGAGGTTACATTTTCAGAGTCTCTCATGAGATTTGTTGCTTGGTTTAAAAGGTTCATTGTACTACATACTATGCAATAGTTAGTGATTTGCACAAAAATTGTTGACAAGTTCTTGTGACACAAAAAGCGTGACCTTGGTTGGCCGTGTGATGTGGTGAGAGGACAGCTCAGCACATAATAAACTCTTTGTTTCAGTAGCAAAGTTATCATTCATCTCTAGAGTCTATTCAGCTTTAGTCAATCTGCACATTTCTAAATTAAAACTAAGCTCAAGCCACAAGGCACATCAGAAACAATTACATTATCTGCGATGATGAAACTTGTTAAACTGCGTTGCCGTTGACATCAGTTACTAGAAATTGCAATCTTTTTGTCTTGAATTCAGGGATATCCAGGACAAAGTCTAGTGTACTGTATCTCGCAAGCCATGATTAATGTCGGAGTTCAGGGTTTTCTTAAACTGGGATTCATGAGCGAACTAGGGTTTGTGAGTTGAAAAAGCTAATAATTACTTTAAAAATGTCAAATTTAATATTATATTTTAGGTGAGGGATTCAGCTGACAAAAAAATGAGGGAATCCCTATTCTAGTGGAAATAAATACCATTTAGAAGTAGAGATCGACTGATATATCGATTTACCGATATTTTCCCCGATATTTAAGTATTTTACCATAATCAGATATCAGTTTTGTAATGTCGGATTTACCGATAAACGCTGCTGTCTTGTGGGTGTTTTGAGAATTGCGCGCAGGATCGCCATTACAGTGCATTTGAGGGGAGACGAGACAACGGCGTGCACAGGTAAAGTATACTTACCTGCTTTGCTGTAATTAGTAAACTTTATTTAACATAACAGCCATTAATGCACAAATTAGATGTGTTACATAAATGCCTGAAATATAGCTAGTTTATGTCTCTAGGAAATAGAGACAAGCTCACGGAGTCACGTAAGATAATCCTTCATGTCCTGTTACAATAAAGATGTAACTTTGCATGAATTAAATAATACAGCTATTAATGAGCACATGTTGGAAATAAAAGCGCTGAATTTAATTCTCTCTCTGTTGTCTGTGCTGTGCTCATCATTAGTCTCATGAAGTCGTCTGCATTTTGCTGTTCACTCAGTGGGTTGATGCTCAGGAAATGCTCAAACGGCCACCGCATGTAACTTTTAACAAGATTTACTTGTTTAAAACACCGTAATTATATAAACATTTACTACATAATTCGCTATTTAATTATATAATTTACTATTTAATTCGCTAATAAACATCCAAGTAAACACAACTCTATGGAAATTAATTATTTATTATCTACACGAGCGATCGCAGTTTGAGTATAGTTCTGTGTAAATGCATAGATAAACAGCGCTTTGTCAGCAGATATTTCATAATCTAGAACGACAAAAACATTATTAATAATTCTGATATAACATACCAGTTGAGAAATGCAATAAAATACGGTGTTTTGTTTGTTATATTCCAATATTCCAGAGAATATTATTCAGTTATTTAACATTATCCAGCGAATTATTCTTCACTCTTTAGCCTAAGATTTGTTTTGATTTCTATGCAAGGACGGAGTGATTGTTATAAATAAAATGGTTTGTTCAGTTCAGTGGTGTTGTAATCGTGTCAAAAACAGAAGTATAACAGTAAATAAATATCGGTTCTGCATATCGGTTATTGGGCACATAAACACACAAATTATCGGTATCGGTTCTAAAAAAAAAATCAATATCGGTCGATCACTAGTCAGAAGTTTGAACACACTTAAAGCTATTTAATCAATGAAATAATACAAATATTAAAATGAAAGTATGGATATTATGTAGTGACCAAAATTATATTTTAGCTTCTTCATGGTCATCTTTTGTCTAGATATGCAAACTCAGCCCTCAGAGAGCAAGCCAAAAGAGTCTGAGGCTTGATGTTTTGGTAGCGTCTTCCTCTGACATTGACATCATTGTTCATAAGATAAATAGTTACATGTATAATGCATGATACTTTTTGTTTTTTGTCCGTTATGGAGTTTGTTAGATCTCAGATGTGGCTATGAACTATTGTTGTATAAAGTATAAAGATTCCTTCAAAAAGTTCTACTTTCTTTGTGCTCCTTAGTTTGAAAAATTAATAATAAAAAAATGCATGGTTTGGAGTGACCTGAGGGTATATACCGACAGACTTTTCATTTTTGGGTGAAATATTCTTTCAAACTTTCATATCAAAAGGTTTTTCAGATCTTGAGAAACAAATTCAGTCCGAGTGCATCCAAACTTTTGACTGAATGTGTACATGAGTGTTTTTTTTTATTAGACAATCTAGAGCTAACTGCTTATCTTGACTATGAATGCATGACATTATATTATGCATAGAAACTCAGTGGATATTGGTTTTGATGACTTTCCGTTCTTATAGATTGTTTTCTAATCTACCCCCCCCACTGGTTTACTCTGACCAGTGGTGTCTAGTTTATAACTGGGTCACTGTATGATTATGGTCTGATTGGTATAACTGGACTACAGTGGTGAAGTGAATTGTCAAGCCTGAGATGAGCAACAGTATAGAAAAAGACATAGACAGGGTTGAGGGAAAACGGGGAGGAGAACGAAAATTGAAAGTAACTTTTGGGAGTGGCTGAGTGCAAAGGGTTGTTATTTTACATGTATTTGAGTTGAACACCACCGTTGACATCACTGCTCCTTCTCCTGAAGTGAAATAGTTGACACAGGCTCCCTCTCTGTTTGGGGGAGAACCACAGAAAGCCAAACACCAGAAAGAGCTTAAGTCTTGTATATCATTAGACAGATTACATCTGCAGGCCCTGCCTTATCTGGCTACACTCAGATAAGCCATGGATTGAAAATGAAGTCAAAAGAGTCGGCCACCCCTTCTGCTGAATGTTCCCACTTTGCCTCATTGCAAAAATGATGATGTACTTTACAGTCACATACATAGATATATGAGGCCTGCTGCAGTATCTCTGCAGAGATGGCAAACTGGCATCATCCCAGACTCCCTAGCAGGGCTGTTGTAGCGCCAGCTTCTGTAAACTATGTGTTGTGCTGTTTTCCTGTGGAAAATTGATGGCTGTTTGTCAGTTTGATATTGGCTAATATGAGTTGCAGATCACAGCTGAATGTGCATTTCAGCATGTTAATGTCAACGTTTAAAGGCAGATTGAATTATAGTTGTTTTCCGTGGCCATTTTCACTTAAGTGAGCTCTCAGTACAGGGATATTACACATTAGTACACATCAGCCTTAGTTGTGCATCTAATGTAAATTAATAAATGAAAGCTTTGACTTGAAAACTATTTTTTTCAAGCTAAAGTAGTAAGCTTGCATACTATACAGACAGGTAGAAATGTATTGATTGATAATTGATAATTGACCAATATTGTATATACTATATTTATAAATTGTATAATATTATTTATACAATTTATACATATTCATATTATTAAAATAAATGACAAAATAAAACGTTCTGGAACAAAGCTAAAATCAAATGCTACAGGTGAATGTAGGCATCACAACATTATAATTTACAGTATAAACAATAGATAATTATTTTGAGATTTGCTAATATATATCTAATATGGAATTATACAAATTTTAAAAAACTATCAGCTGATAACTCATGTGATGGCGATATATTGTGCACACCACAGGTAAGGTGGTGCTTCTTAGTGGCAACAGCATTTTGATGTTCAGTAAATAATTACATATATCATTTATAATGGTCAGATAGCGTATTTAATTTGAAATTATTTTAATTATCTTGTCAGGGATAGATGCACAGTCCTTTCACGAGGTTGAATGGTGTAGTTTTGGCACAAGTTTGTAAGTTATGTTTATTAAATTGTCACCAATCCTTAAATCATTTTGCTTTTATTTACAAAACGATTTAACATCATTTGTGCCATGTTGCTGATCCTTTGTCTCTATAAGTGATTTATTCATTTGGCATGTACCATAACCACCCCTTTGTGCTTTTACCATTGTCTATCTTCCCATCAGTCTATTGTTTGGCATCCTGTTGGCCTGTAGTCTCACTCTCTGGGCAAATACAACCAACAATCAATGTTGATTCCAGTAGGGTAGTGGTCAAAGCTTTTTTGAGCACTCCATAGTACAAGAACAGTGCTGATATTTAATCTAGAATTTTCTGGGCTTTACTGTACTGCAGGATTATCTGCATCACCAAGGTTTATGACCAGTTAGTAAACCATTATTTTTAATATCTATTTAATATCTAGCTGTGTGAAATCTATCCTGATATTTGTGAATGTCTATTAGAGGGTTTGACACTCTCTTTCCAGCTCTGTGTTTAATTAAAACATCCCCGTGTGAACAGTGTGAACGAGAGGAGTTGTTGGCCGCTGAATGCTCCATTCTTGAGACGAAGTGACTGCAAGTTGCCAAGAACTGTTAGGTTCAAGCGATCCATTGTTTGACTACAATTAAGACCAATTAAAATAACCCGATTTCCCAGAAAGCATTTGCAACAGATTTTTGTTGCTATCCTTGTCCTCTCTGGTCGTTTTCCCAATGTAAGAATGGCCAACAAAGCAGATGGTGTCAGCTAGAAGCTACTTTCTCCTTTCAAAAATTTTGGACATGTTTCTAAGGCCGTTCAATGCCTTTTAATGGCTTTTGTGAATCGTTGATTGACCAACTCTGTGTTTTGATTGGTGTGTGCCACCTAGTGGAGGAACACATAATAGCACCATTTGCACTTCTACTGTCAAGTAATCCATATAGTTAGGGCTCTCTAACCAAAATGAGGGTGTTTTCTTCTCTCAAGTGTTTCCAATTAGCTAACTTAAGAGTTTACTTAGGTCAACACATTACAGAACTACTTAGGCCTGTGCAACTGCAATTTATGTCGCTGTTTATGTAGGTGCTGGGGGCTGCATTAATTACGCTATTGTGGGGGTTTGGGAGTTTTCTGTAATGAATAAAGCTTTATTTTGATAAAGAATTTAATAAAGTTCTGTTACCCTGAAGGAGTGTCGTTGAATCATAATGGAATATTTGGCCCTGTTGACTGTCTGATGTGTTGTCGAGCTGCAATATTAATGACCAGCCCTAGAGTCAAAACACAATTATGCAAAGTTGTTAAATGGTTTTTAATTAGATTTGAAGATTTTAATTACTTTCAATAACAAATGCACATCCGTGTTATACAGGGCCTTACACTATGAAGCCACTTCAGGCAGTTGGATCTGTAATACAATAATCCCTGTACAGTCATTATTATTTTAACAATATCTTTCCATGAAAGTCTTTGCTGACAAGTTTGGTTTGGGCTTTAAACCGACCTCTTTATGACCCCTTTAAAGCACTAAACATTCTTTGTTAATAAAGGTTAGTGTATTGTAATGGATGATCCACTCCCTTGACACACCTCTATTTAGATCAAACCTTCCATTGCATCCCAACTGTTGCAAAAGCTGTGTGCAGCCTGCAGCCCTGGAGCAGTGCTATAATGGCTGGGTAAACGCAGGACCGGGGGGCTGAGAGATTAACAGTAGAGCTAGGAAACCTGCGGGAAGTTCTGCTTTATGGCAGCTTCTCCGCAGAGCTCTGCTCGTTAACACTCATCTTGCTCTGCATGGCATATGGAGACCCATCTCTCCCCCTGCGTGCTCCATCTCATAAACGGCTATCCCTGCTGTAGCCAAAAAGATAAAGCACATCTGTTAGGCAGTGAGTGAAGGCAAGGAAGTGTTTTGTTTTTTGTGTGTTTTTGAGGTCAATACAGTCAGAATGATCAGGATTAAAAATGTATCTAATGGGTTGCTTCATGAAGAGCAGAACACACGGTGAGATTCAGCACTCCCTGCTGCATAGACCAGCATGTGTTGAGTTTTGGATGCTGATAACCAGCATGGGATGGCAATGTTTTGGTGTCACTGTCAAGTTGATTGATTAGCTCAACCAGAAAGACTACTTTGGTCCACCATCTTTACCAGAAAAGCCACAGTACTATTTTCTTTTTAATGTTTTAAAGAAAACTCTGCACTAGCTTGTTCTTTTCTAAATTAATCGATGTATATCTAAGTGAATAAACGTTAATGAGGCAATAAAGGGATAGTTCACACAAAAATGAAAATTATCATCATTTACTTACCCTTCTGTGGAACACACAAAAATATATTTGGGAAAATTGTCTGTGTATTTTCACACAATGATAGGTTCTCCAAAATATAATATATTGTGTCTGAAGAATAAAAAGTTGTAAAATTGTATAAGTTTTGAATGACATGAGGGTTAGTAAGAATTTTCATTTGGCTGAACTATCCCATTTTTTTTTTTTTTTTTAAAGGGTTAGTTCACTCAAAAATGAAAATGATGTAATTTATTACTCATCCTAATGTCGTTCTACACCCATAAGAATTTAGTTCATTTTCGGAACACAAATTAAGATACTGATGAAATCCGATGGCTCAGTGAGGCCTCTATTGCCAGCAATTTCACTGAACCTCTCAAGATCCAGAAAGGTACTAAAGACATATTTAATACAGTTCATGTGAGTACAGTGGTTCTACCTTAATATTATAAAGCGACGAGAATACTTTTTGTGGGCCAAAAAACAAAACAAAATAATGACTTTTCAACAGTATCTAGTGATGGGCGATTTCAAAACCCTGCTTGAAGCTTTATGAATCTTTTGTTTCGAATCGATTATTTTGGAATCTGCAATCGTATTAAATATTTGGATTGATGTAAATTTGTATAAATGGGTCAATGAGATGATGTGATAATTCAATCACGATCGATTACAGTGTATCTAACCAATCTTTTGCACTGAAGCCTATTCCAGTTTCTACGTTCTGAATGTGATATCATGTGATTTATTCTGTTTTTGATCAATTTACTACTATTACTTCAATAGAGACTGCTGACTAAAACACTCACATATTTTTATTTTATTTTTATATGTAATTGACAAAACAAATTCCATTATTCAGCATATTCCCTGTCATTATTAATGTTATCAGGTAGCACAACTGATATTCATCAGGTGGTGCGACCTTTTAAAAACCATAAATTCTTGATTTAAATCAACAAATAATAGGTCAAAGTGAACAAATGGCTGAAAACCAGATTGTGAGTAGTTAATGTACTGAATGCATTTACTAGGTAAACTTTTAAACTTTTAAAAGGAAAATCGGATGCAAAAGATACTAAATACCTGGCCACTAGAATGCAATAATCATAAATGAATATTAATAAAATACACAACCACAAAATAATAATGTGTTAGCCACTGTAGACATTGTAAAGGTTACTTTGCTATGATTTCATTATAAATAAAATTAGGAATATACAGTATATATTTTCAAATATTTGGTTGTACCACCTGATGGAAAACAAAGTAAAAAAAAAAAAAAAAGAGAGAATTTAAACACTTTGAAATATTAATTAACAATTAAATCTTGTTTAAACTCAAATATATGCATTCTGTCAATTTTGAAAAGATTAAAAAAATAACATTTTTGAGGCTTTATTTATCATCGACCCACATGTAGTCAGTCATTCTATTAGTCGGATTGTTCATCTTGAGGAAAGAACACATGGAGTTGAAAGGAGAGTGACTACGACCAAAGATCCGTGGCAAGCTTTTGCTATTTCCTCTAATCTTTTTTCTCCGAGCGGTCCGTCTCCATTTCCTGTATTGTGTCTGCTGTGACACAGGGCAGAATGTGTCTGTTTATAGTTAGTCTTGCTCATTAAAGCTTTATTTCTGCTCTTTTACTTTTAAAAGTTGGTTGATGTGAAGCAATATATTTAAAATAATTAATCTTCATTAGTCCTGCTGTCATGTAAACAAATACTTGTTTATGATGTAAATGAAAAGACTCCACTACATGTAACAGAGTTTAGTTTATGTCTGTTTAAATTATTTAAGTTACTCATGCAGATTTATAGCAGCAGCGGGTTTGACTCCTCATGCTGCAGTTGGTTGTTTGCTTATGATCTCATAAGCCGTTTTTGCATAAATCTGTCATTTATTGCATGTGGTTATGGGTTCTCCCTTGCACAAAGACACAGCAGTGTTTTCATTTGCCCTCACTTGTTGTCCCTTCCCTTCAACAGAACATACACATAAAAACATTGGCTGATGACATGGTAAGGTGTCTGTTTCTTTTATTTTGTGTGTCTTTCTTTTTCTCTTATGTTTTTGTTCTTTTTCTCATCTTCGCCACGACTTGGCATTGTTAAAGTGAAGTGATCGACAGAGAGAGATCAAAGACAAAAAGCAAAGCAAAACTGTTTTTTTTTTTATCACCCTGTCATCAGGTCTGTCATAATCAATCAGTCTAAAGTTCACTCCAGGTCAGCAAGCTGGAGTTCAAGCAGACGCATGGCAACTTGATGCAATCATTCATGATGAGTTGCCAGACATTGTCTTTAGTTTGACTTTGGTCTCTCCTTGAACACTTGCATTTTACAACAGATTGTGTTTGATTCTTTTATTTAATTCATTTTTGATTTCATCCATATATGCATGTTCCCTCTGTGTTTTCAATGACAGACTAACAGTGACTGGTGCATGGTTTGATTTCACTGTTTCTGAGCCAGTAACCCATGACTGGAATGCTGGCAGAAGCTGCTCGCATCTCTTTCTAATTAGATAGAAACCTAAAACACGTCATAGTCACGTCTTGCTGTCTAATGTAGTTCAGAATGCTGTGTGTGACATTGTCTCTGTATTCATTATGAATGTAAAGTGAACATGAACAAGTGGAAAGATGACACAGGTAGTATCAGCCCTGTGCTTTTAAATGTACAGCTTGGAATGGTGAAGTAACAAGAGAGCAGGTGAGTCAAATGTGAAGCCTTGAACTTCAAACTGTATTTTAAAACTTTCTAATAAGTAACCAAACAGTTTTGTATTAACTTAAAAAGACCCCCATGAAATCAAAAGGAGGAGTTTTGTGGTTATTAGTCTGGTTATTAGCTTTAAGGCCATTTATTTGCTAGTGTACTCTCAAATGTTGAAAAAATATTTTAATCAAAAATACAGTAAAAACTGTATTGTATAATATTACAATTTAAATGAACTGTTTCCTATTTTAATACATTCTAAATGAAGTTTATTCCTGTTATTGCAAAGCTTTGGTGCTGAGGAAATTCTCCTTTTCCTCCTTCTCTTTTTCCTTCTCCTCCTCCTCCCCCTCCTCCAATGTTGAAAACAGTTGTGGAAACCATGGTACTTTTTTCAGGATTTTTTGATTTAATAGAAAGTTGAAAAGAACAAAATTACTTTGAAATAAAAATACTTTACAAAAATGTCTTTACTGTCACTTTTAATTAAACATAAAAAAAGACCCCACATTTTTGAACAGTAGTGTACCTATATGCATTTCAAATTGACATGATCTCCTTTAGGAAAAACTGAACAACAATAATGGTGACTGTTGCACTTGACAGATTTTTGTCCAATGAAATGTTCTTCACCTACAGGGGTGCGTTTCCCAAAGCGAACTATAGTCACAAGTTTTGTCGTTACCAATAGAGTTCAGTGGGACTTACGACCATAGTTGGCTAACAATGCTTTCGGGAAAAGGACCCCAGCATAGTTAAAGCCTATTACCCATTAATATGCCTCTCCTAAACTTCCTGTTTTAATAGGAAATACATTCAACAGAGGACAGAAAACCGCACTGAGGGAATTTCACATGGTCATAAAAGTTATTCAGGAGGCATTTCCGCTGTTAGGTATATGTGCTGTGTTTATTTGTTCTGATATGCACAAGTTATTTACTTAGTTATTTGTCTCTCCAGCGTGACAGGATCACCAGTTTTCGAAAGCAAGGCACGAAGAAGGAGAAGCCTCTTATCCAGCACCCCACAGACCCCATCTCCACCCAGACCGAGCTGCCTGTGCCTCAGCCTTTCTTCGACGAGCGCTCCATGAACCTGTCAGAGAAAGAGATCGTCGACTTGTTTGAGAAGATGATGGTGAGTTTGTTTTCTCACCCTGTGATCTGCACTGTGCCTCAGGCACTGTATGACCTCAGACGCCCTATATCACTGATACATATCAAAGCGTAGAGCTCATGTTAAGGGTGTCAATTAGGCTATCAAACCTAGTTTTCTCTGTGACATTTTACCTCTCACACACTTTGCCAACAACATAAAAGCTTAAGTTTAAAACTAGGTTGTTGTTCAACTAAGTTGCTCAAATCAACTTTTTAGTTGCTTTTTAATTTATTTTTTTGATTTTGATTTTTAAGATAGCCCTTGTGGATAATAAGCATGCTTAATTAAGTTGAATACACATTAAATCTTAATAAGTATCTTTTTCAAAAAACTGCACTTGCAGCTAATATAATATTGAATAATACACTTATACTTGAAGAGAGTACATATTCATGACTGTGTTTCTTAACACACTTAAATTCGAAGATAATACACTTGTAATACTGCCAAATTTAGGCCTGGTTTCACAGACAGGGCTTAGATTAAGCCAAAATTATGCCTTAGTTCAATTAGGACATTTAAGTATCTTTTATAAATGTGCCTTAGAATCATTACTGGTGTGCATCTTGAGACAAAACAATGACACTGATATATTTTAAGATATGTCAGTGCACGTTGCTTTCAGTTAAAACGGTTCAAACATGCATAATAGTCTGGGACTTGGCTTAACCCTTGTTTGTGAAACCGGTTTTACTTTAAAATACATTTTAAATCATAATATTTAATAATCTGTTGTACTGCCTATTTTGATGTGCTGACTAACATACTAAAGTGCAAATGAAGTATGTATGTTATTGTGTTCATTTTTTTATTCAATGTTACTTTTAACGTTTATAGAAAATGCAAACTAATAGAGACTAATAGGTCATATGCCTAGCAATAAATATTCAATTAACGTGTCCAACAAAGTTTTTTTAGCCAGCTGAAAAAATGCCTGGTGCTCTTCGGAAAACAGCCAGCTAGGGCGCTTTGGAGGAGCAGTGTTTTTCCAGCTGAGACGCTTTGGTTGATATGATTTGGAATATCCAAGACTGTAGTGCTACTAGTTTCTCCTTTTTAAGAATATTACTGAATATAAAAATGCAGTAACCATCAATATAAACTTCTCCATTGTTGTTTAGTCATTGTACAATTAGGATGTTTGATCGTTGTAGTATTTTTCCCGCCCCTCCTCCACAGTGATCGGACAGCTGGATAAAAAGTGACAGCGACGAGTGCTGCGTTGGGTTAACAAAGTTGATCAGTTTAAAAAAAAAAAGACAGGGCAAACGAACTCATGAAATATTATGGTACACAGACATAGTGCATCCAATGGCAGTGTCATGCAAAACTTTCGAATGTATTAGGCACAGTGTATGTAGCAGGTGTTAATTCCTTTCATACCAACTAACATTGGTCTCTTTCACGCTTGAACAAACAATAACACACAGAATTATGTCAAAATGCACATTTTGACGAGTATCCTTATAAGCGCAGGCTTAAATGAGTTAAATAACGTCTTTAAAGACCTTAAAGAGTTGAGAAAATTAGATACATGTTAGATTCGCGTCATGTTCAGCAGCGACAGGTCTTAAAGTCACAGCAGCCTAATAAACCAATTGCTGTGATGTCTGTCATTAATGTTAATCAAAGAACAAAATTGTAGCTTTAATAAGTTTTAATCTATATTTCATTTATGATTTATGCAGCGAAGACTGTAGTGTTTGATAACTTTATTCACTTTCTGTATATTTCCTACCTGCTAGACAGATAGGAATGCCACAGGTAAATATGGCTTTTATTACATAATGGGTTTATGTGAAAGTTGTTTTAAGTTCACCTAAATTAAAAATGTAATTAAAAAGCCAAATGAATGTTGAAATTGATAGATTTTAGTTATACTGTAATGTTGAATGTCGATAATTAATGTTTTAAAAAATATATATTTCATAGAGACATCAGTACCATTATTAGTATCAGTGATACTGGCCTTCATTCATAAAAGATGCCATTAAACAAATATTTAAATTATACTGTCTTTAAATTGTTTCTACATTCATTTGGAGAGTAATTGTCAAAATATTACAATATAAAAATATAAAAAACTTTGGGCCCTATCAAACACCCGGCGCAATGCGGCACTAGGTGCGACGCAAGTGTTTTTTTGCTAGTTTCGCAGTTATTGTTTTCACGTCCTGCGCCACGTTGTTTAAATAGCAAATGCATTTGCTCCCATTTGTGTGCCCATGGGTGTATTGGTCTGAAAACGAGGTGTGTTCAGGTGCATCGTTGGCCAACTGACCAACTGACCAACCGAAACCTGGTCTAAAGTCAATGGTGCAGTATTTTTTTTTGTTATTTAAAGAGTGTGTTAGTAATATGTGCCTATAGGCGGGTGCACAACATGCATACACTCTGCTTATTGCACACACAGGGTGCAATAAGCAGCAGCACACAAACATGGCAAATATTAAAGATAAAATGCTTTGGTGGAATCCGGCTTGTCCCGTAGATGGTCTGCTTGCACGCTTTAATCTTGTGCTTTTAAAGGGAATGGTTTATTGCACGTTACGCCCAAAACACACAGATTACTCATTAAGAGAATAGGGACAACCCTTTTAGACCATGCGCCAGCGTGCCGACCAATTTTCCCGGCGTTAAATTAGCAAAAGTGGATTCGGACACGCCCTAAGTGCACTTGCGCCGTGTGCTTTAGACCATGCGCTTAGATCATTAAAATAGGGCCCCTTATCTTTCCTCATCTCTCTTCTGCTGTCAATCACGAGTGGAGAATGGGACTTGAGAGGTTTGCGCTCTCTGCCGACAGGTTGCATTAACTCAGCGTTGGCTTGGCTTGACACTTGTTCGTTTTCCCCTCTGGGAGAGAATATACATTAGCTACCATGCTTTTATATGCATGCCTCTTCTGGCTAATTCTGTCATGAAGTGTGATATGTTGACAGCTGTCAATAGAGCATCCGCCACATAGGATAGAACAAGCTACTGTTACAGATGGGGAGAAGCAGTGCATTATTGTCTAAACAGTTTTATTTTACTCACAGTGAGGGCTGAATGCAGTCTTTACCCTACCTGTGAAGTTCCTGCTCTGTTTATCTGTACAGAGACACACATCTCTTCAATCCCCAAGACACCAAAATCGACAGGTCTGCTGCATACACAGGCCTCAATTGAACTCACGCTTGTTTTGGCCTAGACAAGTCAAATAACAAAATCTGGCTGTAGAACAATGGAAGGATTATTTCCCAGACAGAGCTCTCCCCAACCTGTGTCTGTCACAGCAGAGTCTGTCTGTCTTTTTTATTATTTGACCGTTTCTGTGGATTCATTGTCTATAGATGGTAAACTGCCAATTTTGCAGCACCTGAGCAGAACGGCTTCTCAGTGCCCATTTTATGTACTCTAAATTGCCTTCTAGGCTCAACTGTGAATTGTACACCTCATTAGGTAGATACCACATTGATAATTGACCTGTACTTGCTTCAAAAACAAAAGATTACTGGACTCCCCACAATCAAAATTCTTTGATTTTTCAAAAGAGGCAGCATTTATGGGGGGAAATGGACTGCTTAACGTGTGGTGATCACAGCTCTGTTTTGTTCTGTGTGATGCTTGCAGTGACATTCCATTGATATTTCTCTTTGGTTTCTAGTTGGTGTAACAGTTAAATTACATATACTTGAAATAGTATGGTTTGCTGGCCAATGTGATTTTTTTTTTTTCTCTTTTTTTAAGGAAACATTTAGTAATAGTGAATGCATCATTCAAAGGTTTGGAATAAAAACAGTAACATCATGAAACATTATTACAATTTAAAATAATGTTTATATTTTCATTTTAAAATGCATTCCTGTGATAGCAAAGCTTCAAAGCTCAAGTAACATTTCTTATTATCAGTGTTGAAAACAGTTGTGTAGCTTATTATTTTTTTCAAACCTTGATACATTTTTTCGGGTTCCTCGATGAATCGAAAGTTCAAAACAACTTCTTTTTTTGTGACAATGTAAATGTTTTTAATTAGTGTCAATTACATCAAATATATCCTTGCTGAATAAAAGCATTAATTAAAAAAAATAAATCAAAAAATCAAAACTTTTAAACGTTACAGTATACTGTATTTTGTTTTCTTTCTTTGTGGAACAGAAAACAAGAAATTGAAAAAGTTTTTTTTATGTATGTAAGGCTCAAAAAGGACAAAATGAAGTCTGTATTTTTTTTATGTGATAAATGGACAAAATTTAGGTCATCATTAATAAAATTGTTCTGTGCTGTAGCTTAAAAAAATATTGCACATTTCGACACGTTGCGTCAGGTTTGACATCAAACATCGGTTCTCTTGTTTTTTCGGGACCAAATATCTTTGACATCATATGGTATTTATATCTGAATTATGGTCTAGAGGGAATCAATTTGTGGATTTGTAGAGCGAGTAAAATTATTTTAATGTGACGGCAGAACATATAGCTGAACAGCGTCCCCAAGTGTCTAATTTTGTATTCACCCTTGCTTTCCATTTCCACTTAGGAGGATAGTGTGGCCTTAGAGCTTTAAAATGTAAGACCTATGCCTGTCTTCCTTCTTTTTTCAAATGTATTGTGCAAGCGTGGCCTGTCATATGTAGTCATGCAGCACATTTTTTGTAATCGCCTTGCATTCTCTGACATGGTGGGCTATAATCAGTTTTGTTCATTTGTTTCAAATGTTTGCGCCAATCTTTCATCTGCCAGAGACACTTGGCCTTCCACATTTCTTCATTGCGTTAGTAACTGCCTGTCACTCACATAACCTCTCAATTGCTGTTTTTGTTCTCCAGATAGCGGAACATTAAACCTAGGCTTCAATTTGCTGCTTGACAAGCCAGGCAGGTTTACAGGTTGCACGGAATGGAATTGGCTTTTTTTTGCATTGAAAGCATAATAATCATAACGAAGCAATTGAGGGAAAATGCTTTGCTCTTCCAGCTACCATTGACATTGAGATTATAGATCAGCTAGTCTGTTGGTCTCCATATAGGAAAGATTCATGAGCCACAAAACTAAAGCACATCCAATCTAATATATGAAACTGTGGGAGATCTTTCATACTCACGTATCGATTCACATAATCAGTGTTAAGGCTAAATTTGAGGTCGTTCTTCAATATACAAACTTGAAAGTATTGACCAAATGCAAATACCCCCCCAACTCACACACAGACACTCTCACACTTTAATGCCGGTGGGCAGATCTCTGAGATTGCAGTGCAGCGAATGGCTCGATGGAAGAAAAATAAGGATGCACTTATGTGGTTGGTCATCAAAGGGCTCTGGTAAACAGAGGAGCTCTTCGACAAATGAAAGCCCCATCTCTTTGATGAACAGGGTCAGTGGCCATGGCACTAAGCATATGATATGCTCGCCTTAATGTGTGCACGACGAGAGAGATAGAGCCAGTGTCGCCTGTCCTTGCCATTGTGCGTGCATGCACGCAGCTGGACCCAAGGCCTGATAAAAATGCACAGCGGTAAATCCTTTCATGAGCCGGGTGACGGCATGTTAAGACACGGGTGAGGGCTCT
Source organism: Elopichthys bambusa (assembly GCA_037101425.1). Lineage (NCBI taxonomy): Eukaryota > Metazoa > Chordata > Actinopteri > Cypriniformes > Xenocyprididae > Elopichthys > Elopichthys bambusa. The sequence goes on along the minus strand of CM074447.1, from coordinate 20,598,768 downwards.
TAACGCGCCTCTCGTGCTGAGAAACAGCACTGGCAGGATGTGACATGCCAGCTCCTCCAGTTTGCATCATCATTCAGTCAACCACTGCTAGTCCTCCTGCACCATTAATATTAAGACAGAGAGAGAGGCGCCTTGTCTGAAGAAGGACTCTAGAATTGATGAGGTCAGACTGTTACCCCTGCAGATGCAATCCCCCCCCCCAACTACTCTTCATCCTCCCTCTCCAAACCATACTCTAGCAGCATTCAGTCAACTCACTCAGATGCCATTTCTCCATTCTTTTTCAGTGTCTAGCAGTCTTGGGGGACGTCCAACATACTTTTGCCTTCTGTTGCATGATCTTCAGTTATTTAGCAAATGTAGCCAGATGCACTTAAATATCAGTAGCAGGATAATTGTGTCAATCCTGTTCCGAGATTGAAGGAGAAATAGCTTCTCCTTGAACTTCGCTGGATTCTCAAAAGTACATTTGGCTTATTTTGATGTATGGCACTTTAACTAATAAGTGTTCTTCCGACAGTCCTTACTTTCCTAAGCGGATTGCTTCGATTTTGGAGAATTCCTCAGAATCCTGCTGCAAAATAACCCAATTGACCAAGATCAAACATGAAAAATTATGCCTTTGTTCCTCCAGGAGACTTGGCCACTCTCCACAACATTTTAAAGTGAAAGACAGATCTACTGATTTCCATTTCCCTAGAACCCCTTCTCGGTGCCCTTGGGGTATCAAACTGTCATTCTTTACACACTGTATTCTTTTAGTTTTAATGGTCTGTATTGGTAACTGCTTTGTTTCTGTAAATGACGTTATGAAGTTTCTCCAGCACTGCGATTAATAGAGCTTAAAGTTAAGAGTATGAAGCAACTGGTCTCACATTGCACCTGAGGAGGGAAAAAAAAGGTACTTATTTATACCTTTGCATTAGCAGATCTGGATGCTTTCGTAAAAGGATTCAATTATGCCAGCCCTGGCCTTTGATTTAATAATTCCAAGCTTTGAGGACATAATTAATCATGATGGGTAAATCATGCTGGAGAGCGGGAACTGGATTAAGGAGCCAATTAAGATGCCACATCAACAGGGCTCACTGATTCATTAAAGGCCTTGTTTTACGTGAGGGGAAAGGAGAGACACAGTGGTTTGATTTAAAACTGATGAAATGTTCATCTTTGAAAAGATGTCCTTCCCTTTATCATTAATTCAATGGATGTGCTGTTAGCAACATGCAGCAAACACCCAGATTCACAGATTGACATCTCTTTCTTTTAAAATAAGTGTTAGATTCAATTAAAAAAAAAAAAAAAAAAAGCTTAATGAAAAGATGTACAAGTAGTTTTGAAATCAACAACCCTCACCCTTTCCTCCTTGAGTATTGTCATTGTCATTTTTTCTTCTTTGTGGACACCCACACATTCATTGGTCTCATTTGAAATTAAAGAACACACAGTCCCTTTTCTCTTCACCAGAGGGCAGTATGGTTCCATATAAATGCATCCTGGGTGTATTTCAGGAGAAAGACTCTTTGTTGCACATATGACATCTCCTTGACTTGTCATGGAATTGATAAACATATATCAAGGATTCAGCACTCAATCTAACCTTGGTTCTATAGGACAGTGTCCTTACTGTGATCACGAATGTGCAGTGAGAACAAATTTCAGATTTAAATTATTTTAAAATATATTACATTGATTTTTTAATGTTTATTTAGCTTATTAATTTAATATAGTCAATATTTATTGTGATATATATAAAATATATATATTTATATTTATGTGTCTACAGGAGGACATGAACCTGAATGAAGAGCGCAAGGCCCCCCTGCGAGGAAAGGACCTGAGCACCAAACGGGAGATGGTGGTCCAGTACATTTCTGCCACGGCCAAATCTGTAAGTGCACCACGACACTGGGGCGGTCGGTCTTAGAAAGAGAGAGAAACAGACAGAGGAGAGAGTGGGGATGAACCACATGACGAGACACTACGGAATAATGAGCTTAACCTGATCTGCTTTCTGCCTCTCTTACTAAAGCCCCAAATCTTTGATTGCCACCTCCTTTAGCTCTTTTATTTATTATTTATTCTGATTTATTTATTTTGTATTTTTCCCGTCTCACCTTTTTTTTTTTCTTTTTTTTTCTGGGTGCTTATCAGGCTGCTTTTGTTGTATTGCACTTTCCAAAAGCTTCATATTGCCGGGGATCAAGTTTTCATTAGAATTTGGTACGCATCACTGTCTCTGCTCGGTAAGCTGAAACATGGCTCTTTCATCACCGTAGATGAATAAAGGCTGGGACGCCACCGCCTCACGGGGTAATCCAAGGCTTTTGGGGCGAATTCTCTTCATTCCCTTTATTAAGTAGTTCCTGCCGAGGTTACACTCCACGTAAACACTACGTTCCCCTCACTCGCTCCGTAGGCGTCTCCTCTGGCCAGCCTTCAGCGTCCGTTTTCATTAGCTTTTCTCTCAGCTATGATAATTAACCAGCATTATTAATAATGATGATAATCAGAGATGATTGAATTCTGCAGCAGGCTCATTGTCAGCCCTGTGAGCCTCACATGTTAGTATTGTAGTCTCAAAGTAGGAAGGGAAGAGGGGGTTTCTGTCTCTGTGCACCCCTGTAGTCCCTTCAGCACCACCAGAGGCACTCACCAGCAGCATGTCACTGTGGAGGCTGAACACAGCGCTCTGACAAGCAAGGAGGAGGTTGGGAATGTGTGCTCTCCATTCTAGGGAAGAGATGTGCTTTTATGTGATAAGAGATGTTTAACACAGGCACAACACACTTTTCCCTGTAATGCTCAACTTTAGCACCCAGAGATCTGCTCCTACTCCTCCTCTTTTAAACATTCAGCTCAAGCTACTAACCATGCTGCATACCAAAGCTGCATACTGTGGGAGTAGCGCAAATATTCAGCCTTGTACAAATTATATTACTGATTTTTTTTTTTTTTTTAAATTTATTGTTAATTATGACGCAATTAATGTAACTGTAAGCCACTGAAAAAATTCTCCTCTCTGATTATTTAAAAAGTGCCCTTGTCTTTTATGGACATTTGCCTATTAGTCAGACAGTATTTATGCCTCTTTTTGCTGAAAAACTATTAAAGTCAACATGAACCAGAATATGCGTCCATTTAATCCTGTACTGTTATGTGTTTTTGAGTGAAATAGAAAAAAGGGCTGTAGGAGTGTGCTTTTATAAATTTAAATCTTTTTACATCATGAAAAAAAGTGGTTGGAGGGGGTTGAAAAAGGTTATGTTAATTAAATTTGAGAATTGTTATTCAGGGTTCCTGCAGTCATGCAAATATCATGAATTATAAAATTGTGTATTTTTTATAAGCATAAAAATACAATTTCTGTGGTTATTTTTTGTACTTGTACTCATTTTGGTTCATTGGCCATAAATTGTCTTAGATTAAATAGAGTGGGGAATCTTGGGTATTTTGCGGAAAGATTACAAAGGCAAACATTTTATTAATTTATTATTATTATTATTATTTTTCAAATAAAGTGTACTAATGAATTGCACAGAATAAGACCTGGAACACGTATTGAGAAAGTAAATGGGTTCATTTTGATTCCATGTTGACTTTAACAATGTTCTAAAATTTTACAGCTGTTGGAAGCATGATTTTATTTTGCGTCAAGTGTTTTTCACTCGACTAATTTGTAGTCACATTCTGTTCCCTCTCAGGAATGAATGCATTTTCTTTGTATATTGAATAGCTACTGAGGGTGTTTTTAAAGTTGTGAGTTGCATGGACTAATGCTGACACGAACACACTGACACGCGTCCAGAGAAAGTCTCTCCTGTGCTGTCTGTCTCTGACTGCACTGGGTCAATGTCCTCTCTTTGGCTGGCGAGTGGGAGTAATTAAGTGGTGGTCTGACGGTAGAGGAGGCCCGTGGTCTCCGCTTGAGCCGCTGCAGGTGTAATTTAGCAGGGGTGAGCGAGGCCAAGAGCAGACAGCATGGAGACAGCCTCTGCACACCTCCGCATTAATAACCCAAACCCGTCTAAATAAAAGAAGGGAGAGCGGAGTCCATCCATCCCACTTAATCTGCTGCTATCTCCCTGAGTGTGCCGATCTGCCTACAGTAGATTGTGTTTCAGCACACAGCTTTACAGAGTAAATATTAGTGGGAAAACAAACCCATCCGATCCACTCCTGTCGCAGCCTGCCTGCCTGTCTGTCTGTGTGCGGCAGACTCCCACAGCTCCTGCCTGGCAGGAGGGCAGAGCGATGAAATAAAAGAAAGAGGGAAGAATAGAGAAGTTTCACACCAGCGTTGTCTGTCCTCTTTGATAGCTCAGATATTATTGCTTGTGTGACAGAAAATTACAGCTCCCATGGTTCACAGCTCCTTTTATTATTTACAGCCAACACCTTTTCCCTTGCAACACATTTATGCATGCTTTCATTATATTATATGGTCACACCTTTTTTTTTTTTTGTTTGTTCACACTTTTGAACAGCTATTTGCCAAAGAAAAGTAATATATAAAATGCATATTTATTGCTTTAATCAATAAGTCCTTGTCATGTGTTATTTAAAATTTTTTTTTTTTTTTTTTTGAGATGCATTTTCTTTACTTGAGTCCTTCAGCATGCACAGCTAAGAGCTCTTACCACACTTCCCAGGCGGTCTCAGTATGAGGCTTTTAAATGACTGTCATCACCACTATAATGGCTTATTAAGGGAAAGCGCCTTTGCATTTAAATATACAGTATATACATACTAGTCTCAAAAAAACGAAATCTTATAATACAGAAAAATCCCTTCCCTTATAAAGCTGTTTGATACGACAGAGGTTTACATATATTCCACAAAAATAATATTTGTCATATTTTTTAAAATGCTGAACATCTTTATTTTGTACTGGGGATATGTAACCTGAACACAACTGTAAGCCACATACAATGCAAACCAATGATGCCTCGCTGCTCTGCGGATGTCTTTGACCATTAACTTTTCATGAAATGCTTTCTCGCTTTTCAGCCTCTGACAGGTGTGTCACTGTCTTTATCTTCATGAGTGCCAAACAATGTCTTTAACTAACACCGTCATTTCTCTCTTGCTCTGCCAATGTCATGAAAAGCTTTGACTTGACCAGTAAAATGCTTTACTGTTTCACACTTAAATGAAATTATTCATGTAAGGAACAGAATGTGTCTAGGCAGGGTCTTTGAGGGGCAAGGAAACAATGCCGTACCCATGATATTAATGTGAACATTGTCAATATTGTGGTATTGCAGAGATACGGAAACTTAATTACAGCACAAGTTCTTGTAATCATTTATGACAGTTTCTGAGAGATGATATGATCCTGTCTAGGATGCAGGAGCTAATAAATAAATAACTAAATGATTAGATTTGTATCATGGAGCATTTGATGGTCATGAGAAGAGCAGGAATGAGGATATAAATACCCATCTCTTGATAAGATGACATTTCTTCTGAAGTTTGTTTACAGGAGCTACTTCATAATAGAGCTTCTTTATAATTAGCATATTACATGACTGCCTAATTCTGCATTACAACAATTACCATCATCTAGTTTTCATGCTTTTTTTCCTGCTCTTCATGCTCCTCAGAAATTGACAGTATTAATACCACAGTAAAGTGACAATGAGGTGTTGTTTTTTTAAAAATTTGTGTAAATTGATGTTAGCAGCAGCTTTCCCCCTCAGGTTCCTCCCTGACAGTTCTTTATGTGGTTTCAAGATAATGTCTGTTGTTTTGATCAGGCTGCAATAAAAATACAACATTCATCAAACCCAGCCAAACACGGCATGGTGCTAACAATACCTGGCAGCCATCCAGTATGTCTGGTGATAGATAGCACAAGCAGGTGACTTTTTGTTTAGGGTCAAGACCCAAACCTTTAATGATTTGTTTGAGCACATTTGCCAGGGATTCGCTAAATTAGACTCAAAAGTAGTACTCTATTGATCAAAAGGTTACGCTGTTAAAATGGACTTTATTATAGTCATAAACCTTAACCTAAAAATGGGATTGTGGGAGTATTTTAAAAACAAAGGACAGCTATGTTAAAAAAAAAAAAAGAACCGCTCAGATTTAGAAAATACCACCTCCAGTTTTGCTGAAGAAGTGAGAATAGTGCTCATATCAGATAAATCTAGTTTTACATCCGTTTCAGTTGTAGACAAAATTCCTAGAAGAAAACCTTCCCTAGAAATTCAGCCTAGTAATTGGCCACCCCCCCCCCCCCCCCCAAAAAAAAAAAAACAAAACAAAAATGCTGACTTCATTGAGCTTTGAGCTATGTATAATTTGACACTTGATAGAAACCACCAGTGACATTTGATTGATTTTTGGCCTATGGAGGCATTTTAGGAGGCCATCTGCTCATGAATAAAATAACACATTGGGGTTAATTTTGTAAAAATCTACTAGATTCTTACAAAATGTCATTGAGTGACGATCCCCTCTGGATTTTTGTATTGACTGTCAAAAAATGCCCTTAATATAGAAGCTGCTTGATTGTCCTGAAGTAATGATTTGCGGATTGGAAACAACAGATTGTTGAGGCAGACATTTTTGCGGACATTTTGAGGAAACATTTTTGCCTCAGTCATTTCACGCATCAATCATTTCACCTGGCTTTTTTTCTCCACAGTTATCAAAACCAATGAGCAAACAGAGACACTTTTAAAACTCAATCGGAGATCAATTCATCATGATCCTTAAGTTCCAAGCAGTCATCAAAATGGCAGACATTGTCTTTAGTGTCCGTCTAAACCCTCTCTCTCCAGCCTGTTAAGTGTGTAATTCTCAGCTGAGTAGGCAGCGTAGCAGAGAGGGCCAGTGTGCTAGTGATTTAAGTATAAGCTCTAATACTTCAGCAGAATAGTACCAAAGAGATTTTGGCCTACTAATGATTGTGCTGTTTGTGTCTTTTTGCACATTAACTTCCCTCCGCTGACCGCTGCATGCAGATAACTGGGAGCAAAGTTGCGGTAAGTAGCAAAATTATTTATTCGCTTTTGATTTGTTATCGTGCAATATTTCTCTGTTTTTGCCTTTCTGTCTCTTTTCTCCCTTGTTTTTTTTTTTTTTTTGTAAATATCTAGAAAATTAATTTCTATGGCTTTAGATTTCTATTTTATTTTCAGCACTAGTGTATTTTATAGGCTATAATTTGAAAGCTCTACTTTTTTCCCCTCCCAATCCCTGCATGTAAATTGCACATTTGGAAATGAGTGATTTCTCAATTGTGCTCTCCAAGAATAAACTAGAACCTTTTTTTTTTGTTAGTTTAAGCAGTTTTTCTTTGAAATGGATCACTGCCTAACACATATTAGCATTTAAATATTCTAACACCAAGGATGAGCAATAGTTTTTAAGCAAATAATCATAATCTGCGATCTAATCTGTTTATTCTAATGTTCTGTATCTAAATGGGTTTCATTGTGTTCATTCTTCCCCCCAGACAGCGTACTCAGAATGTATCACTTAATTAGATTTTCCCACACACACACGTTCCGTGTTGATTGAACAGTGGAAAAGAAATATTGAGTGCACCCCCCACCCCCATCCTATAAATACGTTCCATTTTGCAGTGGGACGTTCGGCACAACCCATTTGCAAAGCCATGTCTTTGTCCCAGTCACATTACAGCATGTCACTATTGTTTCTGAAATGTTCATAGCTGCTCATGTTGTTATTGTCACTTACTTTCGCCCCTCGCCCCCACTTTCTCAAAAATGACGGTAATAATCTTTATAAATATATACTGTCTGGGAGATGGCAATGTTTCCTCATTTCACAGCTCTGTAATGCGGTAATTGCAGACTGGCTTTTACTATTTCTCACGTAGTGCGGTCGCATAGCCCATATGAGGCTGCTTGTTATTTGTTTTATTTTATTTATTTAGAGGGGCTCCGTTATTGCCTCCGCAAGTGTCAGTTGTCATTTAAAATGCTGTTTTATTGTGTTGCTGGAGCTATGAAAAAGGCCCGTAGATGTACATGAGGAAGCTTGAAGATAAGGAAGCACAGGTAAATGTTGTTATTTACAATACAGCAATAAGCTGCCGCAATAGACCCATTTATTTGCTGGGAGATGGCCCGTTCAATCAATGCTTTCATGCCGCTTGTGTGTCGAGTGATTTTTCTATAACCTGTCAGCAGTAAAAACTGCTCGATTTGATAAGCATGGAAGTATGATTTGAATGTTGCATCATTTCTCAGGTCAGAGCAGGAAAGTTACTCTGGGATTGGCTCTATTGAAGAACTGTCTGACAGTGTTCACCCCAAACAAGTCCTTTCCTTTAGAAGTTTCTCTCAGTTCAGAGGTTGCTGAACTTCCTGCCATTCTACCTGACTTCTCTGTGCATTTCCTGTGGATGGGAGAGTGTGAGGGCTTGCAGAGAAGCTGTCAGCTCTTTTATTCACCTTGTTTCTGTTTTTCTCATTCCCAATATCCCACCTTTATTGAGTTATATTGTGGAAGCTAGGTTTAGTGCGACCAAGATGACGCCCTCTCGCTGGGCAGATTGCTATTTCCACGCTGTCAATGTGGTTTGGAGGTAGACCGACCTGCCTGAGCCGCGTCTCCCTCAGGGATGAAATGTCTCTGGCACGGTCTCTCGCAGGGCTCAAATTCGCTGGTCAGCGTGTCTGCATGCTGCTGAGTCACATGCGCTTCAGTAGTTTGTATCAGCACAGCATGATGGTGATGATGATGGTGACCTGAGGGGGCGTATGGCGTACTCCGCTGTGTTTGATTGATCAGGAATGTTGGTGCTTTGATTGTCAGGCTAAGAAAGATAGATTGTGTGTCGAAATGCCCACGTTTTATCGGTGCGGAATTGATGAACCCCTCTGTGAGGGATTGGAAGACCGCATGCTTAAATAAAACACAACTAATACACAACAGCCAACCGGTGTTTGGCCCTGTTTCACCGTTACCTGTTAAGGTCACATGACTTGACCTGCAAAGCCTCTCTAGACCTCAGGAGGAGATCAGTAATCACACAGTCAGCCCAGCAGTTAGGAGAGACTGCCTGTTTCCACGGAAACATGGCGACATGCTCAGAGTTGTGGGCAGAGAGAGAGCGAGGAGCCGCTGAGACCTCAGGGACAGGAGTCTGCTAGGGCTGTTAGAGTGCAGCTGCTCTCTGAGAATCCCTGGTATTGTCAGTGCGAGAATAATGGACAAAGCTTGTATTTTAGAAATGATTTAGCTTCTTTTCACATGGGACAAAGACCTTTCCTGGCCCTTTCTTGGGTGTAATGACATGGATCTTTCTGTTATGTTAAAGTGTATATTACTTAAATACGCTCTTTGGAACCAAAGGGCCTTGAAAAGCGTATGTGAAAAAGAGCAAAACAATAGCAAGGAAAAATGACATTGACATTTGGCTATTTCTTATAGTGCTGGGTGGTTTGACCAAAAATCTCTATCACGAGTCTGGCGGTTTCACGGTATGTCACGTTTTGACCTGGACCTTTATTTTGGCATATTTTACTGTGCAATTTCTGTCATTTCAATGAAGACCTTTAAGTTTGTGTTTTAATAAACAGTGTTTATTATTATTATTATAATTTCTATTAATTAAAGTATACTCGATTGTACAATAGTATATTTCTGTTATACCGAACTTTTATTTTGATAGGGTAGTGAAGACCTTTGACTTCCTGTGTATATGATATGACAATTGTCGATAGTTTTATCAGATTAAACGTTGAAATGTTCATAAAGTGACCCTAAGAGCAGCTCTGCAGATGAAGTTCATGTGTATAGTGAGTGAGACAGCAGACACTGAAATCATTGCGAGCGTCACACGTGCTTCAGTATGTGTAGTAGTAGACGAAAATGCGGCGCTTATTCATACAGACTTCAAATTTCAATAGCAGTCTTTTTTAGCTTTAATATTCACAGACACTAGTCCGTATCAATATCTGATTCATTGTACAGCCCGACTTTTGATTTATTCATCCAAAAATTGACAAATTCTGTGACGTTCCGCTTTATACAGTAAGTTCTATTTGGGACTGGATTCCGTGATTTCATCCATGTTTTCTGCATCGCGGAAATCATATGGCTCTACATGGTTTTTGCAGTGTTAAAGAGAGATGGTTTTGTGAGTTATTTATTGTTGTGTTATAAAGTTGTTTCCATTAGTGTAAGAAGGGTATGAAGTTAATAGAAGTTCGCTTTCTATACGCTCTACATAGCGCTTCATGGCCATTGAATAGAGACAGCAGCTGTTTCAGCTACACATCGGTATGGCGATTTTTGAAAAATACATATTGGTCTCGAAATTTAAACCGGTATACCATATGAACCGATATACCGCCCAGCACCAATTCCTTATTATTATTATTTTTATTTTGCACAAAACAAACGTTTGGCCATTAGAATTAAGGATTTTTGTACTAGGGCTGTGTATTGCCAAGAATCTCGCGATATGATCCGTATCACAATACAGGGGTTACGAGACGATATATTGTGATATATTGCGATACTGCAAGAAAGGCGATATATTGCGATATTTCTTGTTTTTTTAGAAAGAAGATCTAATTTTAGAAAAAATACTGTAGCTGCTTGCTTTAAAGCAGTCTATTGTATAAAGTGTTATTTAAATAAACGTGCCTTCACTGAAGTGCTGAACAGAGCTGGTGCAAACATATCCACATTGCTATGATCAGATGCTTTCTTTCTGCTGTCACCGCTGTCATTTTTGTTGTGCGTTTATTTTGTTACTGAGAGGAAAACGTGCAGTACATATTACATATTCGATCAAACTCCTCTCTCAGCAGCGTGGATGGCATCGGGATGTTAAGCGAGCTCTCAGATTCAATGCGTTTCCCGAGTTTTGGATTATAACATGGCCTATTTTGCAAACAACTGACTCTTGCCGATCTCCTTAGTGGTTTCTTTATAGTTGGAGCCAAAATGAGTCTACACTTCAGCTCTGTATTCCGCGGGAGCGGCATAATTCTATCTTGTTGTGAGCTGGGTTTGCTAATGCTAACGGTAGCTATGCACCTCCGGCTACCCGTCAGTTTACGTTCTGAGATAATGCTGACATCTAGCGGTTAGGTTTTAAACAGTGTGTGGTTTAAATCGAACACAAACCCACAAATACTGGATGTAAATAAATAATTAAATAAATATTGATACAGTGTTTTTGAGAATCGATACAGTATCACCAAACATAATATCGCGATATTCACGTGTATCGATATTTTCTTACACCCCTATTTTGTACAGTCGTATATGATGCTTATGCTTATATGCATTCTGTATTGATGATAAATTTGTTGAAATTAATGAATTTCAAAAACGAACTAATAGCTAAGTCGCATAATACAATAGTATTGTAGCATTATATGAGCAATATCATACGAGTAGCTGTGTGATTTGGCTGTATATCAGCACGGCTGTGATTCGGCAATCACAGCTTGCTGATATACAAACATATCGCATGGCTAATCGTGTGATATTGTGTTTATACAACAGTTTGACGTCACAAGTGTGTAAATAAACAGACAACAAATAAAAAGAACAACAACAGAGTGTCTTTAAAAACCCTCTTTTAACTAGTAACGAGGGGACGTTGAGTCGCTTAATTGAAACTCACTGTAATATGTAGAGTATTATGAGAGAGAGATCGCCTGAGTAAGTGTATTACCTGCATGTAGCTGATATTCTTCAGGTCAATCTTATAATCATAATCACAAAATCAGTTTGAATGTCCGCTGAGGAAAGCAATGTCTTTGTCCTTGTCCTTTTAACATTTAAAACATTCCCATGACAGTGCTGTTCAGTGCATTTGTCAGTTGCGTCTTGTAAGATGTTTAAAGTAAAAACAATGTCCTTGTTTCAGTCCATTTCAGTATAAAAGTCCGAATGACTGAATGATAAAGACAGCCTTTGCTGCCATCTCATGGCATATTAATGTAACTTTTACTGAAGTTGAAATCACTAATGGACTCTTTCTCAATACCAAAAAATACGGCATGGTATTCATATAAAATATTATTTATTGAGCAATAATATTTTAATTAACAACAATAGCCATTATAACAGTATAAGAAGTAAAATAGGAAATAAACACAAACAGTTCAGTCAAACATACAAAAGCAGTGCTCTGGTTACTACATATTTAATTTCAATGTAAATATAAAATTATGAAATTTAATATAGCCCTTAAGCCAAATCTATTAGCTCTGGAACAAGTAATATATTAATAAGACCAAAGATTGCCTGTTTGATATACCCAAAATGAATTATACCTCATGTTTAAACACTACTGTACATAAGAGCCAGTGGCAAATTCCCGAAGGACTGGCCAAGATGAAGCTGTTTTCTGCGGGTACATGAGCGCTGAACAGTCACTGACGGCCTGGAGCTCGCATCTCCGAAAGCGTCTAAACAAATTTTCAAATAGGTGCTATAAGATAAGACCTTATGCACCAGAGAAACAAGCGTGCCACCATCTTTATAATATTGTCTTTGAACTTCCGTTTTTGTGGTAGTTCTGTATATTTCTATGGCATCGCTGTTGAAGAATAATTAGCTGGTGAAGTGGATTTACTTATTGTAGAGTTAATTAAAGTTATCGTGAACATTGTAATGTTTGAAGCAGATGTCTTAACAAATGTCAATAGACCTAGAAGATTTTAAAATGAGCAGTTCATTCATAAATACATAAGATCACTGTGGAAAAAAAAAAGCCGAAGTCAAAAGACAACGAGCGCAGCACTGAAAAGGGGCGGGGCTACATAAGGTCTATAGGATAGAATTGATACCAATTCAATTTACAGCACCTTAAAAAATTGCAAAAAAAAAAGCAACAGCACACCTTATGCATTATTTTGAAGAAGTAAAGTAAAAAAAATGTTTGTAGAAAAGGTACTTCGCCATCTTGCTCTGACTAAAGTGTCTTGAATGTACCTGACGTCATAACTCTTAAATCCAAACCTCACAGGAGGACTTGAATGCACTAAACAATGAAATTTATCCTCCAAATGATGTTTTTCAATTACACTGCCTGCTGATGACTTACCTTAGTGCCCCTAAAATGACCTAAAAAGCTTCTTGTTTTGTTGTGAGTATACCTCTTGCCTTTCTTTTAATGTTTCATTCTATTATCTTTGCAGTGAAGTGCACTATGGGTAATGTTGAGTATTTTATAAAGGCTCTTCTATTTATATCCTACACAGGTTTTGTTGTTCAATATCTGGAGGCAGAACAGTTCACATTTTGTCTTCACTTCCTCTTCAGTTACCTTCCCTCCGTTGCTTTTTTGTCTCTCCTTCACTTCTATATACTGCAGAATTTGTATTCCCAGGGTAATGAATAACCTTGGCATTTGTGTGTGGGCTCCACTTGTTTCATCAGTAGACTTTATACCCAGTATACTCCTGCTCCAAGGCTCATCGCTACCACAGCTGTACGGGCTCATTGTAAGTGCCTGTTTAAAGGCTTTTCTGCAGTGATGGTGCACTGCGTTCTCTCTCACTCACTCTGCTTCTCGCTGGCACTGGCCAGCATCTGTGGAGAGGGCCCTTTTTAAACTATGCTAAGTTTGACTAAAATCAAGGACAGCCAATCCCTACCTATGCCTTCAGTCTGAAAGGGTCCCTTTGTTTCAGTTTAGCCATTAATGATAATTGTGTACTGGAGGATGAACTGATTTGATAGGGAGCATGTCCTTGGTGCTTTAAAAGACTTTCTAAGGAAAAAATAAATTCAATAACCTGTTCCCCTCTTTGTTCCTGTTCATCGTTTTTATAGATTAATTTTAATTAGGTTGAAGGAATTGCGCTGTAAGAGAACTTGTTCTTCGCGATGGTTTTGTCTCAGTTGATTTATTTATTTAAATGTTTAATTTATTATTATTTAAAATTATTTATTTAAATGTAGCATTTATTTTATTTTTAGTTTGTTTTAGTAATTTTATGGGCTTTTGTCATAGTTATTAATTTTTGCTTTTTTGAAATTTTCTTTGCTTTATTTTAAACCTTTTTAAGCAAATGGTAATGGCCAGCGAAAATACACAATGCTTAGGAGTTTTAAGTGTTTGCCAGGTATTTCTGAATGGTATTTAATGCATTGATAGGTGGTTGCTTCTGGGTGGTTAATAGGTGGTTGCATAATAAAGTTAGACAAGATCCTGAAAATATTCTCGATATTCTAGTCTGTAGATATATCTTGTGTCTGTCCTTTGTGCAAATCTGTGAGATCCCCCCCCCCATTTTATCATCCTTCAGGTGAAAATTGTAAGTCTGATTTCTTAGAAAAGTAATAGCACACCTCTCCTCAATAAGCTATATGATTTTGAGCTATGATTCATGACTGTAGCACAAACGGTGGGGGATGAGTTATAAAGTTTAATACTTAGGAATATATTAGAAAAGGTTTTTCTTACCTTAAAAAACACCACTAATAATGTGTTGATAGAAATTAGTTTGCAGTGAAAACTGAGGTAGGACAATTGTTTTCTGCAGTAATTGACAACATGCCACAGTTGCTGTCAATAGTATTTAACCTGGAATATTCCTTTAATGCGAGTTAATTTAATTGTAGCAGAGATGTTAGTAATTTACTTGTGGGGTTGAGCCATGATATAATAGAAGACATTCTCACACTATATATGAAGGTCTATAATTTCTGCCTCTTTTGCTCGGTTTCATCACAGAAGCTGATCAGACTCTCTGCATCTTGGTCCTATCACTGTATCCCAGGGATCAACTCTGAGACCTGTGATTTTCAGTTTTGTTTGTGTCTCCAAGCTCAGGCATATTGAAGTTTCTCTGGGTTGAGATCAGATTAACACTGGCACAATATTCATTGAGACATCTAACCTCATCTCCTGTGGGGTCTCTACTGATGCATCAGTGCTTGTTTGGTACAACCACAACCTTACAATTTTAATGCCATTCAGTCAAGTGCTAATATAGAAATGGCAAGTACTATACGATTGATTTACCTTTAATACTATTTCCAGTCCTTTCTGGGACTGGAATTATTTGCATTTCACAGACCTAGACAGTCTAGGTTTGTTGATTTCATATGGGGAACGGCAGGACTTAAAGGTAGCGCTTATTTTATCAAACCTGAATATAAAGCTCCTACATTTTTTTCATGGTAGCCGACACTAATAAATGCCGTTTCCAACGTCAGTCAGACAGTTTGACATGCTTTCTCTCTTCGTACAATATTATATCGCACACAAGCTCTCAGAAGTCTTTTGTAAGTCATTGCAGACCATACCAGCAAGACGAATGTCTTGTCATATAGGACACGCAGTCTAGAAAGTGTGTAAAGAATTGCGACCTGATAGACTGGCAGCCTATGTCAATACCAGCTCCCACCGGTGACAGAAAAGGTCTCTTTGCTGGCTGACTGCTGCTGCATTATGCCACGTGGCTTTCTTTTCAGTGGGAAACAAACAATCAGCACTCCTGCCTTCAAAAGAGGGGAGCGGGATCTCATTATGATGAAGAGAAGATGAAAGGGAGCCAAGAGTGGACATGGTGTTCTCATATTAAAGGGAAAAGAGATGGGCTCTGTTTGTGTGTAGGTGTGTGTGTGTGCGCAATGAGTATTCTTGTACGGCACTTCTGTGTGAGAGGGGCCCATTTGGTGTTCGTCATTGCGACTCTAGTTCAATATATTCCCAAGTCCTGTCTCTCTCTCTCTTTTAAATCCAGCGGTCAATCAGATCACCCTCCGTCCACCTAGATATTATTCCTTCCCTTCGTCCTGCTCTTAGCTCCAATGCGAGATGGGACCGCATGTTCCCAAGTAGTTATGAGGTCAGGAGATCTGGTAATGGCTTGTCCCGTCACTCTCCTTGACCACCTTTCAACACCGTTTCCCCACGTTCTTGCCCTTTTCCAGCCTTAGATGTTGATGTATTTATAGCACATAGCATTTTTTTTGCTAGAGCCTTACCGTAGATATCAGCGTCATCACTTCAGCTGTGAGTCCTGCTTTTCTTTTTTAGCTTAAAGCTTCAGTCTGTAAGTCTTGCCTCTTTGTTGCCATCTCTGTTTGAAACCTGCAATTGCAGTTATTTGCAGAATTATCATCTTTATGTGGGTTGCGCATTGGCACGGCTCCTCAGCGCGGATGAATCTAATGTTTGCTGTCAGTCACTGCACTGGTGTGGATACTGTACTTTGGAATCACAGACTGTAGTTTTGGAAGTATGACCAAAATAAGATTTTTTTTTTTTTTTTTTTTACCAGAAAATGTCATATGAACAAAGTAAGTAACAAATCTGCCAGTTTTGTTCTGACCAACTGAGGGAAAAAAGCATTACAATAAATCGTGCTACCAATGGTGATGAAATCTAACGATCACTTAGCTCGGATCACGTCAGACCGTGTAAATTATTATTATTGTTATACTTTGTTCACAAATTGTTAATGTTAACAACATCAGCATTGCGTAACTACGTGTATTTAGTGTGTATCAGTGTTACCTGTAGATTCCAGTTTCTGTACAATCTAATCTCCATACAATCATAAAAATCATAAGTTTAATTATCATCAGCTGCTGTGAGAAAAGGCTATAATCTGCCACCTGCAGCATCCTCGCATGCCATATAGCCTACTAGCTGGGACTCCTTTATGAACGTAAACAGACGTTACGCAGTGACGCAAAGACAAACGACGGCATGCTTGAATTTCCCGCTGAAACCCACCATTACCACTCGGAATAGAACACATTATTACAAGCTTACCGTTGTGAATTGGGCTAAGGTATGGAGATAGTTTTAAACATTGGCTGGTTATGTACTTGCTCATAAATTGATTTTGGATCATTTTTAACCAAAAAAAGTTACGGACTGCAGCTTTAATGAAAGTAGGAGCTTTGTGGTCTGTTTTTCTTTCTCAAAGTTACTTTGTTAACTTGGGTATTTAGGTCTGGCACATGCTCCGTGGTTTCTGGACAGCTCTTTTCTTACAATTAGGGTGGTTGGCTAGATAATTCACTTGAACCATAAAGCCATGAACACAGTATGGCCACATTTAATGGCACATGCAGACAGCTCAGAAACTGCACTCGGGGAACAGTGTTTTGACTGCTCACGACTTTGCCTCTTAATTTTATTTTGCTGGGTTTATTTCAGCCTTACTAATAAGAAGCAATCTCATTAGCTCATTGGGTAGGTGTCAAAGAGATGCTGCCATTTTACCTGGTTTTTCCTCACTCAAAACCCTGTCGTCTCCTTCCGAGACTCCCTGTGGCCCCGTCGGCCAATCACGGCACTAATAAGGTGTGGCGCTTGTCTCGTGGCTGCACATTTTATGGTCGTCATCCTTGGACACTCAGCAGTGAGCCGTCATTATCTGCTCATCAAACACACTTTAAGCACTTCCCCAAATGGCCAAGCCTAACGATTTGTGGTTTGATCAAGGATGATCAAACCGTTTAGTCTGCCTTACACTTTTTCTCAAGGGGGCTCTGGAGAAATAGACCCTTCAAAATGGCTGTGTTTCAGCTTTATTTGCTCATGATTGTGTTCCTGGAATGCTTCTCCTTATTGTTATTGCTCCTTATTCTCTTGCTTTTGTTCAGTGTATTTATAGCAGGCATGTTGTTTGCACATTTTCAGTTTGTCTTGTTATGCATGTGTATAAATCCATATGATTAACTGTCCATTGCCTGACTAGAAGTTGGAGGAGATGGTGCAGTGCATTCCATGAGAAAATTCCAACAGCCACTAGATGGCAGTAAGTATCTTTAAATTGAAGTTCCACAGCAGTTTTAGTTTGTGTGAGATGGAGAAAAAAAGAAACATTGTTGCCATGGAATTGACCTAATGGGTTTCTCTCAGACCTGCACAGCACTGTTTTTTACCACAATACCATTTGTTAGAGGTTTGGTCTTTAAAAGGGGAAGTAACTGTTAAACCTACCAACAGCATTCAGATGGACTTTGGCTAGATTGATAAATTTTTTTAATCTCCAGTGTACATTCAGGAAAAAGTCTTTTTTTCTTTTTGTGCGTTAAAATTTACTGAGATGAGGGGTGTAGACAGGCTGCTGTTTTTTCCCCTTCTAGCTTTTGGTGTTGAATATGGACTTTGGTGGCTCGAGCTGCCTCGCCCCTCAAAATCCTGCTTATGCAATCACATCTGAATAATTTATACTGCCACCCCTGCTCTCATCATGTCATAAAACATGCTGCTGACAACACATTGTCAAGCTAATTCCATTCAACTAGCTCTTCTTGAAGTAACACGTGTTCATGCAAAGTCTAAATGTACTGTTGACAGGTCTCTTCTCTTCTCGTCTTATCTCATCTCTCTCGTATCTCGTATATTTTGTAAAATTTTCCTCCTCAGTCAATTTTAAAGTGGTAGAGGTGTTTGTTTCTTTCTCTCTCATCCACATATGCTGCCCCTCTACCTTTCCCTGTTCAGGTGCTCTCTCTAACACTGCACATTAATTTTTAAACTTAGCCATATGCTGTCGCTTCTTTCTTTGGGTGGCTCTGCCAAATGCTCCTCAATCAAATCAGGACAGATATAAAGTCTTAATACAAATACAGATTTTTCATCACACAGATCGGATCAATAAATGGAGCACTTGTGGTTAGATGTGATTTTAAAAGAAAACATGAAACAGGTTAGTCAAGTTAGTCTGCACTCCATGTAAGGATACTATAAAACTGAGCATCCAGTTAGCAGTTACCACACTTCTTTTGAAGACGAACAGATGACTATAGTTACCTGGGCATTGCTGTAAACTGACTTTTCTTGTTTTACACCTGTTGTGTATTTTGAACTTTATGCAAAAGTGTCTCTTTGTGATTTGCCTTGTGCCCATTTTACTCAGGAAAGACTTCAGGTGTACTTTTCTTCATCTATTTTTGGATGTTGGCCATTCTCATAGTCTATATCCAAGTCTGTCTGTAGAACAAAAGAGAAGGCAACGGTAGGAAAGAGAGCTGATATCATATGCCAATTACACTCGCAAGATATTCAACTTTCTGTTATAAATGAGCTAAGGCTGCTAAAATTGTCATTTGAATTATGCCTTTCATCTCCCTATGGCTTTTATTTAAGCAGATCAGTTCAAGCCTCCAGTGACTGTTTTTTCTTTCCTGTTTGCATTTCTGAACATGCAGTACAACGGTAATGAATTCCACCATTTTAAAACCAATTACAGTAGTTGGGCTTTTTTACACTCTTTGTCACTGTCTCTGTGGAATAGGGCTGGTGGAGTGTCGACTACAGATGATCTCGATTCTTTTTTAGCTATTCCCATAACCCAGCATGCTAATGCTATTCTTTTGGCATTACCATAACTTTTTTTTTTTTTTTGAATTTTTGAAATTTTCTGTTTTTGTTTGTCAGATTGGCATATATAGCCTACAAATCATTTGAAAAAGCACTTTATATTTAGTATTACACCAACATTTAAATGACTCAACTATGTAAAAATATGAAGTATCTCCTGATCTTCTAATCTACAATATATTTTAAAATATATTCTAATATACTTTTTACGACTAAAGACTAAATACTTTTTTCGAGATATGCGACTAAAGACTTCTAGTGGTGTCAACCATTATATTAAAAACTAAAGTGAGGGCATAAAATAGAATGTCACATCTGTGACTGAATGTGTGAGTGAGAAAATAAATGCCCCTGTTGTGCCGTTAAAAGGATTTGCTAGGAAAAGAAGAAGAAGAAGAAGAAGAAAAAAAAAAAAAAAAAAAAGGAAACGGGGTTTAGTTTTTCCCTATCCTTATATCTTCTTTCATTAGATGTAATTAATGGCTCCTGATAATAAAATTGGGTCTTTGTCTGTTGCTGACATTACATCATTGGACTTCTTTGTTTGGTATAATTATATTTATTAATGATGACCAAAGATCTACAGAGGCAGTTAATAACCATGTTTTTCTGTCTCCATTTTTTCATTTGTTTAATTGTCCTAGATGTTTTGTAGGAAGGCTTTAGAAGATGGATTATTACAAAAACTAGTTCCTGACAGACATCTTTTCTTGAGCATGGACTTGTGTAGTTTCTTAATTAGTAATAAAAGGCATAATGAAAGGCAAGGTGGACAGAATCCTAGATTAAATTCTGTTGCAAGTGCAGAACTCTTTCTATAAGATCATTTTGGTGCTCTCATACTGCATGGGATAAAAAAACAAACAAACAAATAACAAACAAACATACATTTGACCTTATACCTTATATCCAAAATGATTCTTTAGAAAAATTCTTAGGAAAAAGTTGGGATTGTTGTTAGAAGATTCTCTTGATGTAATATTCCATAATCCAGTAATCTATTCTTGTCCTCAACAGGCGGCTTACACAGTTCACTGACACTTTCAAAGTCTGCCTCAGGCTTTTCAGTAGACATCCATTGGCGAGTCACTAGTGTCTTTTCCAGTCTCCCACAAATCAATACAAGTGGGTGATGCTCAGTTTCCACCGTCTTGCTTCTAACTTTGGGCAGTCGGATGACTCGGATCACACAGGTGCTTTTCTGACTGTTAGTGGCTCTATAGAGTGAAGTCCTGTCCGAACTCTTTTGTACAGTGTTGCTATATTTATAAAGCCCCCAGCCAGCTGTTGTTGTTCCTGCTTGTGCTTAATGGTCCTTAGTTTTGTCATTTATTATATTGCATGGATTATATGCATTGTTACATAGGTTAGCATTTCAATAAAGAATAAATTACTAGAATACAGAATACAGAATTTAATAGACTCTTTGAAAATGTGTTTTTCATATTGCTAATAATAAGAATAATTCACTAATTTGATTGATTAATTATTAATTCAAAGAAGTTGTGGAAGCTAGCATTAAATTACACTGTCCACTTCAGCAGATAGTGAGTGTTGTGTCAATGGCTCGCTAATTGCTGTCATTCCACCCGGCAGCTGTTGGCTATTAGAGGTCTTTGTTCCAGATGTTGTGTCATTATAATGGACTTGATCATCATAATGGCTTCTGAAAGATGATTGGCTGTCACGACCGGGCCTCATAATGCAGCCATTGCTCTTTCTGAGAAATGTTCTCTATGGTAAACTGTATGCAGTGTAATACGATATGTGCTAGTGGAATGACAAAGGTTACGAAACGCAAAGCAATTTCTCTAATTCAAAACATTCCTCTAATGTTTGTGCTATAGAACAGAAATGGAAGTGTCACATGTCAGTGGATCTCTCTGATATAGAACATGAATTGTCGCCGTCTCTTAAGAACATAACTAAATAGCTCTTTTATTTGTTATGTGTTCAAAATGAAACATCCTTTATCCATGGATCGCTCAAAATACATTATGGCATAATGATGTGCAGTATTCTGATACCAAGCATCTGTGGAAAGGGACATGTGTATGTGTGTGTGAGAAGGAGAGAGGGAATCGAAAGTGCCCTTTTAGCTGTGTTTGGGTATGACTCCATGGAGAGTGGCAGTGATAAGAGAAGGCCGGGTGTAATGAGCCATATCCCATGCCCCTGCTTCCTGCCTTCAGGCCTACAGATGGGAAGAGGAATACCCTGCTCTCCTGTCTGTCTGCCTCGCCCGTCCACTCCCTCCCCTCCTTGAGAACTCAACCACTCTTGAGTTTTTCATCCCTAGCTTTATTTTTCTGCCCGGCCTCCAGACCTCTGCCGGATTTTGTGGAGCTTCTGATGGCGTGCAGTAAAATCAACGAGGCGTCCTCTGCCTATTCACTTTGAGATGGAAAAAAGAGAGAGAGGGAGGCAGAGAACAGGACAGAGAGAGCACTGGACTGTCTTATTTCACAACCACCACCTTTCCCTTTCTTTCAGCTCACTGAATTTAATCCTCACGGGGGTGATTCCTGGCCACTACTGTACAGAGCGACCTGCTGCATAGTAATGTGCTGCAATGGCCCAGAGTGCATGTTCTATTCTTATATCTTACACTTCCTGTTACTCAGCATTATTTCACATTGTTAGGCTGCTCATTTTTTAAAACAAACTAGTATTTAGAATTAGAGATCGACCGATATATCGATTTACTGATATTTTCCCCGATATTTAAACATTTTACCATCATCGGATATTAGTTTTGTAATATCGGATTTACCGATAAATGCCGCCATCTTGTGGATGTTTTGGGAATTGCGCGCAGGATTGCCATCACAGCGCATCTGAGGAGAGACGAGACAACAGCGTGCACAGGTAAAGTATACTTATGCCACCGCATGTAACTTTTAACAAGATTTACTTGTTTAAAACACCGCAGTTATATAAACATTTACTATATAACCATTAATTCGCTAATAAACATCCAACTAAACACAACTCTATGGAAATTACCATTACTCTATGGAAATTACTCCACGGTAATGGTATAGTAATTTCGAGTAATACAGTCGCTATACAGTTTGAGTATAGTTCTGTGTAAATGCATAGATAAACAGCGCTTTGTCAGCAGATATTTCATAATCTAGAACGACAAAAACATTATTAATAATTCTGATATAACATACCAGTTGAGAAATGCAATAAAATACGGTGTTTTGTTTGTTATATTCCAATATTCCAGAGAATATTATTCAGTTATTTAACATTATCTAGCAAATTATTCTTCACTCTTTATCCTATTAAACAGCTTATAAATCTACTAAAACTGTAGTTTAAAATGAAGTTTCTGCAAAGTTGATATGACTCATCTTCAATTTATTTTCTCCATTTGAAAACATTAGACATTCTACATTTATTTTGCTTATTGTTGCTGCTGATGCTTTTTAAAAATAAAATTATTTTTTTAATATGAAGATTAAAATTAACATGAAAGACTACTAATTTTCAACAAAAACAGTTTAATAACAGTGCACTTAATTTTTTTAAACTTTCAGACCCCTCTATGTATTGGTGTATAAATAAGATTTGTTTTGTTTTCTATGCAAGGACGGAGTGATTGTTATAAATAAAATGGTTTGTTCAGTTCAGTGGTGTTGTAATCGTGTCAAAAACAGAAGTATAACAATAAATAAATATCGGTTCTGCATATCGGTTATTGGGCACATAAACACACAAATTATCGGTATTGGTTCTAAAAAAATCAGTATCAGTTGATCACTATTTGGAATATGCTTCTACTTAAATGTCTACATATAGGGTCATGATTGTCAACAAGTGAGGTTGGAATTTTGTTTATATCTAGAACACACAAATGTGTATGATTGTGTTATATTGTATTATATAACACACACACACACACACACATATATAATTTGTATTATTTTATTTATAACTACTATAGTTATATATATAGCTTTTATGTAATAATATAATATATTAATGTAATGTAATGAACAATTGTTGATCATCATCACCCATTCCTGCTTCATAGAATATTTTATATTTATGAGTGGAAAAGCATGGGATTTGTTAATTGCAGGAACTTGCAATCATCTTAAATTGATTTCGTTCACCAAAACTTGTCTTTCACGTTCATGGCATCATTTTAATTATAGTGTACTGGCTGGTATTTGGGTGAATTGTGTTATTCTGGGCTGATTAATTTTTCATCAGCTGGTTATTAACATTTGGCTATCTTAAGCCCACTGTTTAGAAAGAGCTATTTAAAAAGTTTTATTCTCCTTGATGGATGGGAGTTGTTTGTTCCCCGGCAGGGAGAGGAAAATCTTCTTGAAATGAAAGGCAGTGAATTAAACCTGCAGCTCATTCAGTCCAACTCCTCCAACCCACAAATAATTTTCTGCATGAGAGAGGGAAAACAAAGGGATTTGTGGGCTCAAATGTGAAGTGGATGAGGTAATTGTTTATAGGTCGACCTCTGTATGATTCTTGTTTAAAACCACTTGGCTTTGCCCAAGATGATAAATTTACCTTGTGTTCGGGAAGTATTACGCCATGGTTCTTGATCAGCTGATGTCAAATGGATGCTTGATATAATGGTTATGACCCAGTAGACGTCTTGAAGTCTGCAGCATATGTCTGTTTGATTGCAGGAGTGCAGGGAGTGGCTAATTCTCTTGATTACAACGAGAGCTTTCACTGCTTTGAGTGTTGGTCTTTTTGTCTGCTTGATATGGTTGCCCACAGCTTGAACCCACTGCGTTTGGCAGTTGTGACTCTCTTCTCTTTGAAACAAATATAACTAGATATCAGAGGAACATAATGATGTGGATACTGCCATTGGCTTTTATCCATAGAACAATGGTCTGGGTTTATTGCATTTTATGGATGGAGGAGCTGATCGCTTATTTTAAATGCGATTCAGTAAATTAATCAATTTGTGAGGGCACGGTTAACACATTTATTTTTTACTTTTGTGCCGAGTATTCTGTCTTTTTCACTACATGATGATAACACTGCCCAAATATTTTCCCAAACATTTTAGCACACCATTGAGGATGAAAGAGGACAAGCAAGGTGTTGTCTTGCTTCGTCAATGAAATAATAATTAGTAGGCAAATGGGCCTCTGAATTTAGATAAGCCCATTATCATGCACTGTTGCTGTTCGGGTTTCAAGGTCTTCTTCTGGAGCTGAAATCTGTCGTTTCCCTAAACATGAAAATGCTGTCATGTTTTCTCTCAAAGACACCCTCATACAGCTCCAGTTAAATGAAATATTTTTGCCGGAGCCAGAATACAATTCTCAGACTGCAACATGCAGTGTTAGGGGCTACACACGAGGGATGAATTGAATAGCGGTAGCACTTATTTTTCTTGTGGATGTTGCTGTTAGACAAATTGGTGTGTGAAGGTTCATGTATGTGCGGCATTGAACTTTAGTGCAATCTTGATATATTGCATAAATATCTTCAGATTTCCTTCTGTAGCTAAATATACATAATTTACATGAATATTATGAGTGGCTTATCTACTGAATAATCCATGCTACCATAAACAGTGTATGCAGTAACCTATATTCTCTATAGTCGATGATGACATTTTAACCCCTGCTATTTCTCATGTTAATGTTGTCGTGAAGTAAATTTAGCACATTGTTTGTATTCTCCTGTGCTGAAATGTACATTTGCATTGTTCTAGAAACAATCCAAAATAGCGCTCGCAAGTTTCTCTCAAGTGTAATTAGTGGGGAAAAAAGAGGGATAAATGCAGCTTCATCTTATTCATGCATTCAAGGCCTTAGAAAATCCCTGTTTTTCCCTCCCCTGAATAGGTGAGTTTGTCTAGGAAAGAGTAATCTTAATAAAGAACAGATGTTATAGGTCTGTCTAAAGGTTTTGGCTTTGTGGAGGGGAGAGGCGAGAAAATCTGGGAGGTTTTCTGCTGACCCTCACGGTTTAAAAACTGCTGATGGCCTCAGGTTGTTTCATGCATCTTCAAAACTCTTCCACACTGACTGATACACTGTAGAATATTTGGCTTAATTTTCATTTAAAAGCATGCACAGGTTTCTCTAACACAGGAGACACAGTGAGCCATTACAGACAGGAAGAAGCTCGGCTTGGAAAAAAAGATAATCATCTGCGCCCCTACCCCCCCCCCCCCCATTCTGCATTTCATTAATGAAAATGAACCTCTCTCTTTTTGCAAAGACAGTAAATGAATTATAAGGGCAGTTATTTATTAACTGTATTTGAGGGGCACAGAAGTGTGGAGAATCTTTAACGCTTAACGGCTGGGTGAACAGTCAGATATTTTTGATGTGGGAAGTGCACTTATCAGTCAGTGCCATCAAATTCTTTTATCCAAGAAATGATGCTTGATGGTTATCACTCTGAATAACAGTTTTGCAGACCAGAGATACAGATCTTAATACAAATATGCTGTTTGTTTGTTCCATCTGCAGCAGAGCGTCTTAAACATTCATAATTTAACATACAGTGCAGTCTTTGCCTTAAGTCTACACTACACAGTTAGTTAATTCTGTTTTTGTCATAGGAATTATCTCTTTTATATTCCTTTGACGTCTCTCTTGTGTAGATCAATGCCCAAGTCGCACTTTTTAGGGTCCCACCAGCATCTGCATGGGGTTTAAACCCACTACAGCAGACTAAATCATCCGTAATTAGTTGAGCTGGGCAGTTTATACAGCTGTAGAAGAAAAAATGTAAAATGGGCAGAGAATGTAAAGAGAGAGATGGGAGTTTGCAGGTGGTTCTCGCTGTTTCTAATTTCATCACTCCGCCAGTCACAGGCTGCTTTTCGACGGTCTCATGTCCCTAGTGCTTGTATGCTTGTAAACTGACATCAGCGACAGTCAGACACCTGTAAATCCAGGTGTGTTATGAGCTGTGCTGCTGTGTCTGCGATTCCTGAACTGCCAAAGGGAGCTTGCAGCACTGTACTCTGATGATCCTATGCGCAATTTTGGCCAACAAAGCTATAAACCCACCTCGTATGTTCCATGTAGATACTTTAAAAAAGGTAATGGAAGGCAACAGTCGGAATGCCTTACCCTAAAATCAAAAAAAGAAATAGATTTTCTCAGATTTTCTTTCTTTCTTATTCATTCTTACCTTTACGTTTGGCAAAAAAGGCAGTATATTCTTTATTCTATTATGCTGTTTTAAAGTGAAAAGAAGAAAAATCACATTACAGTAATGTTTTACTATAAATATAATGAAATTCTTGACATTGTGACTAATGACAATTACAAAACTACTCAAAGGTAAAATGTTCAGATACATTACACTAATGAGAAAGGGCAGTCAAATATTGCAGCCAGTCATTTGTTTTTATTTCATTGTTTTTCCTTTGGTTGTTGCTTTGAAAAAAAGTGATTTATAAAAAGCATTCAGTATTAAGTTTAAAAACAGGAAACATCAGTGAGTATTTAACACCAATGCCAGTGAACAGCTTCCAGCATGAGCACAGCCTGTGCTGAAGGATTGCAGTAGCACTCCGGTAGAATGATACACAATACTCTACACCAGTGGTATTCAAATGGTGGACCGCGGTCCGAATGGAACTAAGCCAAGGTCCGGAACTGGGACATAATTGCGCCATTTTACCGTTTCTACAGATTAAAGTAAGCAGCGCATCAAAATAAAGGAGTGGTTCACACCACAAGTGCTCAGGGTTGTTTACTGTAATGATCTTTCAACGCTACATCCTCTATTATTTTTATCTAGAGCCAAACACGCTTCATTCAAGCTCTTTCCGCTCCATGCGCCGCTTTAAGATACACGGTTATTTTAACAACAGCAGAAACACGGTATGCAGAAAAATACTTTCAGTCAAAGTTTTTAGTCAAGATGCTTTTGCTAAAATGCTGCAGAAAATAACAATTCAGCAAAATACAATTCCTTTTTTTATCTATCATACAGATACAGATGACTGTTTAACTAAACATGTTTGTGACAACTAAGTTAATGTGTGGAACCTTTAGATGTTTAGTTTTTTTCCCCATATTTAGCATTATTAATCAGCATATTAAGAGCATTTCATAATAAACAATGTTATAATTTGGAAAATGATTTAGAGGTGGCAAGGGAAGACAAAAAAATGTACTCGTTAACTTTGTTTTGTGCTCATGATGAGAGTTTTGCTTATTAGATTATGTACGTTGTTTTTAGTAGTTCAGTAGTAGTTACTTTGCGTGAAAAATATAAAAATATAAAAATGGCCCATACTTTTCTTAAGAGGTAAACCCTGCACCCTCAGTGCCGAGGCCTTCTATGTGCCATACACATAGTATGTGTCTAAATGTAAAAATAAATAAATACATAAAAATAGCCTGATAAAACATTTGATCTAATCTTTTATATTCATATCCAGTTGGGAGAAATACTTACTTTTTTTTTGCTAAATATTGGTAACATTTTTAGACATCACTGCTTTGGCTCTCTGGTCCCAAGATTCTTTGTAGACTATTATATTCTATAGACCAATAGTCTTTGAAGACTATTTTGAGTGTTTAAGAATTTTTTTTAATTCTTTTTTTTTTTATAAAGTACTACGGCTGTCCCGATGGAAATGTATAACTGTTCCAAAAAAGTATTGTCTGGAACTTTAATTGAATACCCCTGCTCTACACCCTCTTTCAACTGTCAGTCTTTAAAACCTCCTTGCTCTCTCACATCTTTCACCCAGTTTAGCTCTAGATGAGGACTGCCATTACTATGTGCACGTCTTTTAATACAGACAACCGTCTCCTTTTGTCCTGTGTCTGTCTGCCATGTCCTTGTCTCATTATTGACTGAAGCAGTAATGATTATTTTTCCATTGGTGTGAACTGAATGTGAAACAGCCCCAGTTCCACTCTTGGGGTCAGTGGCATTGGCAGCGAACTATCCAGCAATATTAAAGGAACAGCCTTGGACCATAAAGCTCTTAAAAATTGTGTAGGCACCTCATAATTCAACCAAATTAAAAAAGAACAAATTAATAATTTCTTGCAAACAGCCCAGTGATTGTGCTTATGCCAGCATGACATCCATTTGCTTGTCACGTGCTGGTTAATACTGTATGTTTGTGGTGTGCTTCTGCTATATATGAATAATTCCGATTTTTTTTGCATGTTTGTATGCTTTTGTGTGTTTCTAGTGATAATCGTACCTGCACATGGATTACAGTTCTGTGCAAATGTGGGAGTGAATTAGAACTCAAATCTGCAGTCAGCCAGTGTACGCCCACAGCGTCTTCAAAATGAATGTGTTAAAAGTCATTAAACAGCACTCAACTTAATCATTCTTTTACTTTTCATAATTAGGACCCTGGGCTACTGTCTGCTCCGGCACTGTTCACACTTGGCTTTCGGCCACAAGTTGACTGAAGTTAAATTAGGCGAGATTACTTCTTTATTAATGCATCTGCAGCGTGAATGACAAGCATGTTATATATCCAAGAATTACGAGACATTTTACAACTCTAAATGTAACAGCATGTAACACTTGCCATATTTGCTCTCTTGTCATATATGCTGTCTTTTTTTCAACTCTACTGAACATTATAGCTGAGCATACACTATACGTACTGTAGGATGATACAAAACTGTTTAATACATGTTCAGTTAGTTCACTGGCCTCTTGTGGTGTTGTAACAATTGGCTAGAATAGGTAAAAAAAAAACCCACAAAGCAAGATTAGTTGAAGACTGCATCAGCTTTCAGTATGAGTGCAACAACTTTTCAGTGTTTTTTTTACCCTCTGAGAAGACATTAACATTTTTTTTTTTGAATTTATAGTAGCTTATAGTAACATGGGAACATTGGATAAACCTCAGACAAATTGAATATTATTTCTCCATGAATATTAAGCCTGTGTATCGGACAATTTCTTTCTTTTGTTGGTAAATTATAATTATTTATGTAGTTACTGATTATTGGACTACTATTTTTATGCAATATGGAAATGTGAATATTTATGAGTTTATAAATATAGATTTTTGAATTTGCAATGGACAAAACAAAGCCTAAGGGCTTATGCCACCATAATGGCTGTATATTTGGCTTCTTGAGCACATGGCATGTCTATTTGTTTCAGGTCAGACAATTCACCTTGGGCTATCCAGCCGCATGGCTCTAAAAAAATTATGACTTTCCTGTAAACAGGAGGACCCTAAAGCAGTTTGCCCAGAGGGCCATATAAGAGCAAACTGGTGTGATGGTGATTATGATTTATTGGAATTGTGATCATCTCTAACTGACCTGCAGTAAGCAGCTCTTGTTGCTTTTCCTGGGTTCTGTGGGGTTTAGTTAGGTGGTGGATGGCTGTCACAAGCATCTCTCCAGTCCCACCTCTATAAATAGAGAACACTCCTCTCTCCACGCTGCCATTCCTGGGGGGAATTTTCCTCACCACATCATCCTCTTTTGCTAGTGTCTCTCTACTGTCAGCTTGCCTATCCATCCTTCTATTCATCCTTCCATCCGTCTGAAACATTAGCCTTAAAGTCTAATGTGTCTTGACACGCATTACCCCCCAGCCCCACCTCCCTGTTTAGTACACACACACACACACACACACACACACACACACACACATACACTCCTTTCTGTACTTTTGATGTATATATGTACAAGTTTTCCATGCTGTATTAAGTTATGAAAGCATTTAGCTACTTACTTAAAATATCTAATTCTGAGTGCGGAGTTTTTATTTTAAACAACATTCAAAATGATGCGTTATTATGTCCAAGATGTCCTCCCTGTCATTTCGTTTTTTGATGTGTCTAATCTGCAAGAATTAAATCTTCTTTTAAGTTGAACACCGAAATCAGTTGAGCATTCATGCATTTGTAGTGTATAATGTTTATAGTATGATTTAGTGCATGTTCGGTAGGGTGTGTGCTGGAGTGTGTCTGATTCAATTTCTAGGCTTGAGGTGCGGGGGGAAATCAGATGCTTACTCACACAGACTCCATCAAAGACCAACAGAGAAACTTCAATATTCGCCTTGCAGCTGTCACCCAGAGTCAGAGAGTATCAACCAGTGAGACTTTAAACCAGCATTCACCCACTGAGTGACAGGTGCAGGGCTAAATGATGACTCGACGGAGCTCCTTTGAATCCGCTCCCAAAAATAAAGCGAATAAGATGCGAGGAACATCGAGTACTGGCAGCCCAAAGATCTGATCAGCCCCCCTCACCTTAAACAACAGGAAATGCCACCACAGCATTCGTAGATGTTTCTGGAGTGAGCTTTAGGATTTGATGCAAACATGCTGCTTCAGGGGAGTTTAAAATAGAACTTGTATATTCTTTCCTCAGAATATCAGAGGATGACACAATTTTTCAAAGAAAGTAAGTAGGATTGGAGATACGGGCACAGTCAGTTTTACGTTGTGACCCTTTGTTGACCTTTTTTTCTGAATTGCATTGTTCCGTCGCACTCATTGGGTATTCATCTCACCCCATATCTTTTAACTGCTGTCTGCGTAGATGTTTCCTCAAATGTGCAGAGCCTCTGGCTGTAATATATTTAAATGGAATAAAGTAGCTCATTTTCCCAAGGATATGCCCCGGATCCCTGTTGCCATAAACAAGCACTTAGAATACAAATGGCAGAAATCTGGGCGAATACTTCGGAAAGCATCATTCGTTTCCCTCCTTATGAAGTGATTCGTTTTCTCACTGAAGGGTGGAGAGTTGCGAGCTAACTCGATTGTAAGTGAAAATCTAAATAATGTGCTTTGCCAGGGATGGCCTTAAAAATAATTGCTATCAAGCTGAATGTGTGAGTGGGAGACGGGGAGAGGCGACGAGATGAGCTCGTCAGAGAGAAGAGCCATTTACCAGAAGTGACAGAAGACAAGATGTTCTCCCGTGGGTGTGTTTGCCACACTCAGAGACCTCCACTGCTGGGGGTCCAGTAATTACAACAATTAAGATGGATATCCTTCATGTCATCTTAAACGGGATGTAGGCGCTGGTTTGTAATTGTCATGACAATTTGGCTTTATTTTTATTCATAGACTTCCTTATGCCGGTTTCACAGCTTTATTGTCCCACACAACATGTTTAATTGCCCCAGAAAGTTAAATGCTACTTGTTCAAAGGAGTTGCAGCTGGGCTCCAAAACCGATAAATTGACACATTTCAGAAGTGCAGTTTCTTCACACCCTAAGTTAGTTGTTTTGATGCTTTTTTTATTGTGGAAAAGAAAATGCTTTATTGTAATTTCTTTGTGAAACACTTTGAAAAGAGTCCCTGAAGTTGTGGTCTCCTTTGTTTTCTCGAATGAATTTGGTGTAACACTTTATAGAATGAGACGAGCAGCTGAAGGTGCTTGCTCTCAATTTCTTAGTAACATCCTTTTGCACCCTCACTTTGTCTTATCGAGGTAATTGTTTGAACAATCACTTGTGATGAGCAGTGACTGGAGTGAGAAGTAGGGTGAAGAGAAGGTAATGACTGGAGCTTTTTCAAGCCTAGCCAAGACAATGGAGACAACAGCATCAATAAAGAGTAAACATTCTCCCACCTCTCCACACAGTCTTTAATGGAGATCCAAGCTTTTGGCGGAGATAGATGAGGGCTCATTCAGAGCAGCGAGTAGGTAGATGTGTGCTTTCTCAAGCTAACTATTGGTTTGGAGAGGAAAGTCAGACACCATACAGCATTAAAGGGTGTGTGATTAAGGAGTACATTTGATGGAAAACCGGGCCCTATTGACATGCCTTTGTCTCTTCTTCCCGAAAGTCCCACTGGGCTGTGCTAGGTGAGGAAGGGTTGCAAGTGGATTCAGAAAAGTTAAGGTGATTGATTGTTTTGCAGCAGTTTTTGTGCCTGCCATTGATTCACCATCCAACTTCAGAGATGGAAGTCATTTATATTACTGCTAATCATTATTCCCATGGCACTTTGTCAAGAGCAAAAAGGTGATTAAGATGACAATACATAATTAATTTGTGCTGGCAGATATGTTATACTTTTTCCCCCTCCTACCTTTACATTTCTGCACTACTGCTGCTAATTTCTTACACTCCCTTTATTGTCCCTAAACACACACCCAGTCACGCCGCATCTTCTGGTTTCAGTCAGATAAATGCACACAGGTACACAAGCTGTACACATGTTAGCAGCAGTGCAAGAGTACATTAAATTCGGTTACAGCGGTTGTGTGATGTTCAGATTTTAAAGTCTCAGATGTGCTGTCAGAGTCACTGGTCTTCTCATCAGCGCTCAGATCTTCTGACACTTCTGAGGTTCACTTTACATACCTGTCATCTCTTAATGCTCGCTTCCCCATGCCTGCTGGAGCTCCGTCACAGACTTATGCTCTTTGTAGAGTAAATGTGTCTCTCTTCCACCACCTTTAAGACAGTAAGTGGTATTGAGTGAATACTTTTCAGTGCACAGTTTAGAGATGAGTAGTGAAACTCTGTCTGTTGATGCTTTGGAGGGCAGAGTTTGAAATACAGGACGTTTCGCCCATGAAACCGCATCAGCGTCTTTGTTCTGATTCTCCTCAGAAACAGGCGAGCAGAATCACGGATGAGCTTTCTCCTGCAGTGCTGTCTGCATTCAGGCATTGAAGAACACATGAGGAGATGGTGTCCTAGAGATGCTACTGCATAATTTCGCTCTTGTCACTGGCCCTCTCACAGATGTCTTTGTTCTGCCCTCTTTGTTCTGTTGAGGAGTGAGACTTCACACATAAGAGCGAGGTTTTGATTAGCATTTGTATGCAAACCATAAATTTGCAAAGACTTCGTACAATGCATATACATGACACAGTCTTTAGAATTTAGACATTTACAAAGCATTACAAACAACTTGTTTGTCCTTTTCCATCTGTGCTGTTGTGGCTTATTTAAAGGCCAAACCTGAAGAGCAATACCTGGCCTTTTACAAGAGATTAGATGATTGCACTTTTATACACAGTGGCGGTGCATAAGTGTAAGACCACATTTAAAGCATGTTTTTTTTTCTTCTTCCATTTAAAATTGGAAATAAGCAGCAGAGTTTTAGGATTTTGTAAGAAATAAGATTGTGCACTATTTAAAATAAAATTGAAGAGAACTGAATATTAATAATTCTGTGAAAGACTAGCCATCTTAGGGTGTTTGCCCTTGCTTGCAGCCCTAGATAGGCACCAACATTTGTCGATTTTATGAATTAATATTAATAATTTATAATTTAATATAATGTAATTTATTATTATTTTTATTACTACTAAAAAATAATTATTTAGGGCTGTCACGATTCCTCAATCTTAATTGCAATTTACCTGTGTCGAGTAACTGGCAAAATACCAGAAGTTGCGGATTCCAAGAACCGTATTATTAGACAACCATGCTATTGCATAGTACTAGGGCTGGACGATTATGACCTAAAATCAAAACCTCGATTAATTGAACATCTTACCTCGATTATGATTAATGAACGATTATTTTGTTTCAGTTTTTTTTTCTCATAGTTAACTTACAAGGTTTGTACTGTAAATTTACTTGACTATTAAAGGTGGAGTATTTTTTCCTTTAGAAAGAGTGATCTGACATAACAGCTCACTTTCAGCAGTTATTTTATCTATTGTTCGTAACATTTCTTACAGATTTCTGTTCTTTGTAAATCAGATAAAGATAAATTAGCACAGTACCAGTACGTAATGAGAGCGATTGCGTGTGTGAATTAGTCATACCGTCTCTCTATTAATTGTGAAGCTGTGGGTTGTAAATAATTACTTCAAAAGTAGAAAAATACAGGGCTCCAGACTGCCTAAAACGGTCGCATTTGCGTTATGACTGTAAAATTTGCATGTTATTTGCGTGTTCTGTGACCAGTAGCCTATCACATCATTTGTTCTGTTGAGGTAATTAAATGAGATGCTGCGTGTGAAAGTTTCAAAATATGAACATGTAGGGAAAATATCACATACCAAACAGACGCCAAATAACTAGCATTGATAAAAGCCGACTGTGTTGTCGCCTCGTGTCGGTGCAAAAAAGCTGTATTTGAACACACCATTCTGTTCCTGTGTAAAGGAGACAACTGCCTATTTCTTCATATAAATTTGTCTATATTCGTCATTCAAAAGGGGAAACCGGCTATGCAGACTGCAGATACACACACAATGCAGCGCGTACTTACTGTTTGAATATCAGTCATGCTGATCACTTTCATTATTCCACTCCACTCATGCTCATCAGATAAATTTAAGGTCATAAAAAGTCTATAGTACCTTAAATGGTATAACAAGAGTTAATGATAATTTTAAGGCATCTTATATTTTGTGGATAGAAAAACAAATCGCGATACTACCTAATGTTTTTAACATTAATTTCATTAAATGTGAGCGCTGCATATTTTAAAGTCAAAAGATGGCGCTGTTGCGTGTTCTTCAGGCTCTCGCAGCAGTGCTTCAGAGCAGCTTGCAATCAATGATTAGCGCATATTAGTCAACCGACTGCTTAAGAACTAATGCTGATCAATTATGACAAAGTTTTCTTTATATTATTCATATTGTAATGTGTTGTAACGCTTGTAACAACATAGTTTTTTTTTTATCTTCCTCATCTGAACTTGAATAAGCAGCAAAAGGAAAGCATATGCATTTCAAAATAAGAGTCCTGTTGTATTTTGGCCTGTTCATTAATCAAAGTCGAATATATATAAATTTCCCTTGTTTGTTATTTGGTTACACAATTAATATATTTATATATTTATTTCCATATATTTATATTTATTTTCATTTGATTCAAAGTAAACTGTTGTAGCTTCAGGAAGGAAAGACTAACAACAATATTTGACGCATATTAATTAATATAAAGATTATAGTTAACTAAAATATAATCATTTTTAAAAATTATTTTTTCATTGCTTGAAATAAATGTTAATACTGAAATAAAAATTTATAAAAACTAAACAGCCATGTTTAAAAACAACCAAAAATAAAACTAAAAACAAAACACACAAAAACAAAAATATTAAAAGCAGAAAATATACTTCTGTTTCTAAAGTCATGAAAGTCATAACCATTGTTTCCCTCCTTTTTTGTAATTTCCAGGTTTTAGATCTTGAATCCCAGATTTTCATTGTGGTCTCAGACTTTTGAAGCCCCACTGTATATACATAAAAAAATAAATAAAAAAAATATTTGTGCATGTCATAAAGCAGCATACTTTTTCACATTTGCAGCTTTAGGCTCAGAAAAACAATGTAAAAATAAATAATAATTGTGCAATTTTTACACCAGCAAAGTAGAGAAGCACTGGGTAAACATGTTCAGTCCTGCAAGGGCTCTGCTTTAATTGCATCATGTAAGGAGCAATGGTGTGATTGCTGAGCTGTGTAGCAATGTATGTGGGCCTGGGTGCCTGGGGCCTCCATGCGCTTTCGTGAGTGTGCGTACTCCCACACTCACGGACAAGCACAGTGTGGGATGCCTTGGAACCTTCTCAAAGGGAAAACATATACAATATAGGAACAAGGAACAAGTTTCTTCCGTGTTTGTTCTTGGATGTTTGTGGATTTATGACAGTTCTGTAAGTGAGTGAGTGAACCCATGCTGTTGGTTCAGATGCTCATCTGCATGCACATGTATGTGTGTGTTTGAACGACGTGTGAATTGGCAAGGGATCCAATGAAAGCCTTGCCTGAACATCCTGTGTGTGGTGCTGTATTATCTGGGCAGCTCCTTCACATCTGGCTGACTGTCAGCTTGGCTGCTGCAGCGGGGGGATCCTCCGTCTCCCGTGTCTGAGCCATCATAAGGCGATGTGGTATTTATGCGGCCTCGCTTGTTTACCCTGGCAGCCTGAGAGAAAGGGAGGAGAGGGGTCTGCAGCGGCATGGGATTCCTCCAGCACTGGAGTAAAACATACCTCATTGCCAACACACACACACACACTGACACCTGGAAGCCGAATGCTCCAGCCAGGGTGGGCTATGGAGGATGATTGTGCCAGTACTGGCTGTTCTGTGAAGATGACACTGGGACCTGTTGATTTTTAATTTTCTGATTACACTGTCAAGTCTCTGGTTTGTTTTTAAGATAGGGATGCTCTGATCGAAAAAGTATATAATCAAATTACATTTCTTGTTTTACAGGTGAAGATATATAGAGAAACTGCTATTTTAAGTGATCTGAAAATAGTAACAGCTTGATTGAATCAAGTTTTAATTTTATTTCTTTTTTGTGTAAATACTGGCTGATGATGGTATCTAGCGGTGTTACAGTAAATGTTACACCTGCTCAATAGAATATGTGAGGAGACACAAAGAAATTCAGATTAACCATCTCACTAAATTTGCTCACATTTTTCATTTTTTTATTTTGTTTGCATACCAGTTTACATTTGTTTCTTAGCTTTGCATGCACAATGTGTGCAGTAATTAAAAGATAAATATATATATATATATATATATATGCATTTACGTTTTTTCCTAAAAGTGATAGGCCTCGAGAGTGCTTCTTGTTTTCGAACAGATTGCATAAATGCGCATCTCTGCCCTATGCATTACACAGGCAGTGAGAGACTAACACAGTCTTGTGTAATACAATTATAGATGTTCTTTTATTAGCCTCATATCAGTTTCAGAGTTATTTTGAGGTCTTTGTTTTTGTTGCTTTGCATAAATAGTGCGTTAAAATGTAAGATATTTGTCTGGAAAATAGTTTGTTTGAAGTCAGTATCTTAATAATCAGTACTGACACATATGTACACTTTATAAGCTATATTTAAGCTATATTTCAAAAATAGCTAGAGTCTAGATGTTAAGTCATATCAACTGAAGAAAGAAGTTAGTGTAATTACTTTTGCATTTACAAAAATATAATTAATAGAATGCATAGTTTAATTGCTTTACATTTTAAATGTTCAAATATTATTATTTTTTCTTTCATTTTCAGCCTGGAATTTTCATTTCAGTGCATTGCAAATTTATATAAAAACCATGGTCTAATGAATGTGATTGGAGTTTTAGAGATTTTGGAAACTTGACTCTTTTCTAGGCTGTCATTAGGACACGCATTTGACCTCGTACATTTTGGTTGTGAGATTATTCTCTTCAAGCGGTGTGTTTGTCACCCATGATTGAGCTAATCTATTTTGCATTACAAACAGTTGGGGTTAGTAGTAGTATTCGACTGGTCACATGATGGTGATAGTATTTGGCTTCATCTTTTCTGATTGAAAGTCATTTTAATCATTTCTGTCAAAAGTGCAGTTAATTTATTTTGTGTTTTTGATGTTGGTAAAAAAACTTTGGATCTTTTTTGGATTTAATCTTGGACAGGGAGCAAGTCTATTATTAAGGCCTATTAGTTCTATCCCTTCAGGGATTCTTTTCGTATGCAGAGGATGCCATATTGAAGTCTGTATGTGTGACTTAGATTCTTAGGTGGTTTTTAGAAACTTCTGCTGAAGGAAACTTTACTCCATTATCAGAAAATGAATTTAATATTCCCTGGAGTTATGCTGACATTAAATTAGATTTTTTTTTTTTTTTTTTTTAATATACTGGTCACCATTTAAATTGGATCTGCTGACCATTTAAATTGGAAGACAAAACAGTTGGGAACATTTTACTTCTTAGTAAACAAACTATATCCTTTGAGATGTTCTTTTTTTTTACTTTTCTTTTTTTCTTTTCAACACTCATTTTAGGATTTAGCTTATTCTTTTCATTTCAATCTGTGTACAAAAATAAGGTACCTATTTCTATTTTTTTTTTAACCTTCTCCCTTAATAAAGTGATCCCTGTGTTGTATCATTATCCAGGAGGAAGCAAGAAGCAAGAGTGGGAGATGCAAGACTTTATGAGAAAGCATGAATCTTGTCTCAAGGTCTACGGAATACAGATGACAGGTGTTGCAGATGTCATAGGTTCTGCAGATAAAGTAGACTTTAAGATTCAGAATTACCATAGCGATAGCCATAACATCCTTCAAGCGGCCCCGCCAACCTATCGATTCTGCGCTGGTTTCGGGAACATAAGAAATCGATCGCAGGGACAGATTGATTTTTTTTTTTAAGTAGCAGATTTTGTATGTGCTGGTTTTTTAATGGCTGCATTTGATGGATGTTAAGGATATAGTGGTCAGAGTACCGGAAACGTTCACGGCAGCTTAGACAGGATCTGTCGGAATGATTTATGCATTCCTCCCTGTGATCAAGGCATTATGGATAGTAAGAGAAGGTGCAAATGAAAGCATCATTTACTTCTACATTTGAACATGAGCTGACAAAGGGTGGATATTTGTTTTCTGAACTTCACATCTCGTGTTACATAAAACAATTTTGACTCCGTCCTTGAATATGTTCCCTGAAACTGTGTTTTTCTTTTGGAGGACACTTGGTTAATTTCCTCCTGTGCTTCCCAGATCATCACTCTATCTTACAGCTGATAATCATTAAACAGTTTTCTCCACTTTAACTTTGTTTTTAATTTTAGTTTGATGAATTACAGTTGTCTTTTTTGGGGTGTTTGTTTGCATTGATAGACAAACATAAAGCACCCAGGCAAAAAAACAATTTCCTCACACCATGATTCAGTCACTTAAATACCCATCATTTCAGCTTGACAACTTAATGTTTTGTTTCCCTGTTTATGGGGCGTCATGTGGGCACAATGTGTAAATGATTGTCACTGTTGTCGGAGCCATTACGTTGCCCACAGTTCTCTGTTATTAGTGCTCTCCTAATTCCGTCAGCTCCACGGCCATCTCCAGCCTTCAATATTGCCCGCCCTTGTTTATTGGAATCCTTTCCTGAATTTGAACAAATTAAGATCCTGATTATTTTATTTGCCGGATGAGGACTTGTTAATGATCTTTCAACAAATTAAATAACCTTGGGCCATGCTAGGATTAATTAGATAATAAGAATCACATCTCTTTTTATCTTTTTTCCCCCCACTAAATGCATTATGTCTTGATGGTACTAAGATATAAATTGGTTTTCATTTTAATGGCAGATCCTAAAACTAGCTACTTTCAGTCTAAGAAACTAAACTCGTTTGCAACTTTCAAAAGAGAAGTAAATGGCTAGGGGTTAGTAAAGAGTGGTCTGTTCCTTCACACTCACATCACATACGTCTTGTCCAAGACTAAAACTGATTTATTGCACCTTTTATTTAAGGAGGCATTTGTCAATGGTTTGTGATGATGAGAATGTATCACCAGCTATGTTTCACTG
This sequence comes from Elopichthys bambusa, assembly GCA_037101425.1. Lineage (NCBI taxonomy): Eukaryota > Metazoa > Chordata > Actinopteri > Cypriniformes > Xenocyprididae > Elopichthys > Elopichthys bambusa. The sequence goes on along the minus strand of CM074447.1, from coordinate 20,559,253 downwards.
CATTCCCCAAAGCGGTAAAGTTTGATGCTTACATCCCAAATTAAAGGCAAATCAGGAAGAGCACTGCTGAAAATCGAAAATTGTGTGCGTCTTCCATTACATCTGGGAATTTTTCTGTAAAAGTTTTTTTTTTTTTTGTAATAACTTAAGAACAGTAAGAGAAGACTCCCTCTTGGATATTTCTGGATTGACAGAGCCCTTTTTGAGGCTACTGACACCAATTAACTTGATACACAAACAGGGCTGCAGTTTTACTGAAAATCGAAGAGCCTTATCCATCACTTTAAAAGGTGATTTATTTATTTATTTTTTAATTTGCTCTAAGTCACCATAGAGCAAAGACACGCTGTTATGACCGGGTCTAGATCAAGACAATGTAAGAAGAACAAAAGCAGCAAGATCACAAGCTTTTGTCTTTTGTATATATAATTTATTTACACACTGAAATGGAAATATAAATTATATTAGGAGCAGGACACCTTCTCCTTCATATATACACATGTATATTTTATTTATTTTACATTTATATATACAGGCTTCGAAAGTTTTCAAAAGGGTTTAGCAAGATTCACTCAACACACTAGCATAAATACCAACTGCGATCATAACAACATGACATGATTCGTTCATTGTCCAGCTACTGTGTACATTTCTTACAACTATTTCAGTACTGTTGTAGAAGGTCATCCTCAAAGCACTACCTTGGATCTGTTTCTATGGCCTTTTTTTTTTTTTCTGTTAAGTTCTATTGAACTATTCTTTCTCTTCTTCTTTAGCCTCTTTGCAGCCCCCGGCAATGCACTGGCACCTGTTCTTTCAGGTGGAGCTGGTGTGAATGGGGTTTGAATGTGAGAAGTCTGCCTGCGATAAACAGAAGGGTTTAAACATTCGCTGTATGCGCCAATACAATTAAAATGAGCAGCGCATAAATCCTATTAGACAAGTGTCAGAGAATTAACAGCTAAAAAGAATATGAAGAACGTCTGACCTGTATTTATTAGACTCCGTCAGAGGGAACTAAGGAGATTTGGGGAGCTTGTATCAATCACTGGCAGTATGCAAAGATAAACCCATTACTTGTAAGTTAGCAAAGGGCTGCAGAAAATTACAGCTGCTCCCATTGGTGCAAAGCTGTTTGACACATTGTTCACAGATCCCCAACACACCGTCGCTGAAAAGCTGATTAAGTAAGATTTTAATGCTGGCACGTCTGCTTCAATAAATGAGCTAAGTTAGTTGTTTCTTTCTTTAGGTGTACCTTCAGTGAAATGGTACTTAATTTCTTAATTTGTCTCCACGTTGATTCTTTGGCTTGAACCTTCCAGTCTTCCTCATTTCTGTGTTTTTCTATGTTGTTCTTTTATTCCCTCCTTTTCCTCTCTTGCATGTTCTCATTTCATTTTACTTTGGCATTGAGGCCTGTTGAATCAATATTTATTTTCTGTTGTGTTCCAGAATGAGGCCTTAGGGATGTGCAGTGGAAACAGGAAATGATGGGGACCTTGTGGCAGCAGACAATTTCTAAACCAAGTTACATTGCCCCTTGCTTTGAGTGGCCATGGTCCCCATGGTCTGGTCTCTCATAACATGCTGCCACTTGCACATTGATCAGGGTAGACCTTTGAGGCTCCATTCACCAGCCCTTAACCTCTGAACAGTGTTAAAGGTAGGGTAGGCAATTTTGGAGAAGCTAGCAATAGCAATCTAGCTTTGAAAGCAAAGGATCCCACCCTCCCTTCGGAGCACTCTCCACAGCCACACCTCCTCCAAAACACATGAATGCACACAGCAGAGTCTGCAAAGTGTCACGAGAGACAGCATTAAATTACCCCATGTCTCAAAGCACGTAACATTAAATAATAACGAACAAAAACAACTTACTTGTACCATCTGTCTGCTGCAGATTCATATCGAGTGTTGATAGTGTTACCATAGAAACGCATAATTCCGAGTCAAAGGATGAGTAGAACGTCATGGGTTGCCATCTCCTAATTACGACATGGTGTGAACGCAGCATAAGCTCATTGTTTTGGTTCAGAAGGACCTGTGAAAGGTGCTGCTGTTTATTTGCAGTGCTCAATAAATGTCTGTCTAAAACTCCTCATGGCCTCATGGAACATGCTGATGACGTGTGATTTCTGTGTGAGCAGGGAGCACGGAGGTATGGAAATACATAAGTTGACAGGCAGGTAGAACATCCTATCATTGCATTCGGACCAAATGCAATGATTGGACAAACATTTTTTGGTCCTGAGACTTCCACAGAAGACATATATGTGTACATTTTTTGATATTTAGACTACTTTGTTATTGAATGGTATCAGGATGTGAAGAGATTATAACAACCAGTATAACAAAAAGTGTTTATGAAAAACATTCCCTACGTATCTGTAGTTTTAGTCCAAAAAGAGTTTTTGCTGGCCCTCTTGGGCAATGGGCAATGCAAGTGAGGGTTTCCTTCTGCTGCTTCTGTTTCACAATTCTTAGCATTTGTAATGTCGTCGGATAGTTTCCTGGACATTTCAGCATTATAAAATAAATCACTTGTTTAACCTTTGTCCACAATGAATTCATTTTGATCGCTCAGACAAAGTCGTACCTAATCACAGCAATAGACTGTTCTCAGCTTATGGTGCTTTAAAGCATTTGTCTTCGGAATTAAACCCTTGAGGCGCACATACTAATCGCCCTTTGTGATGCTTGCTGAATCCCACATTGGCTCATCAGTAAAATACTTCACATTTAATTGCAGAAGTAAGAAAGAAATTGGCTGTGTTCATGTTAAAAATGACTGGGGTTGAATGAGAAAAGGAGAATGGGTAATCAGCTGGGGAAAACTGATGGAAAAGTTGCCACTGAGTTGCGAGGAAGTCTTGCAATCCTGATAATTAAGTGTTCAGTGAAACAGTGTGTACTCGTCTGATCTTCTGACAAGAGCAGGAAACAGTCCAGTAACTTGTGTTAATGACCTCTTTGCTGAAAGTGTTATTTATTAATTGCATTAGGTCAGAAATATCCCCCATCTCCAGTCTGCTTTATGCACCTCTTGGCACCCAACTGGTATTAACATAGGGATACGATTTCTTATAGCCATTTACTGTAACAGGAAGGTATTGGATTTCATCATGGATCGCTTGTCTGACAAAGGCATCTATTCTGACTCCGGTTTTCCTTTCAGCGTAATTACGCAGTCAATCCAGTACATTGATTTTTATTTATTTATTTTTATTTTAAATTCAAATAACTTCAGGTATTAATCAATTGTAATTTTAGAAGTAGGAATTTATGTCTGTATTTAGCCAATCCTTTTGTATTAAACATGTGGCTTTATGCATTTGTCTTTTTATGTTAAATGTTCCACAAGAGGAAACTGAAATCATTACAAAAATTGCATCGTTACACTCACTTGCCAGCTCCAATTAGAGGCATTTACATACACAATGAGCTTCTGGATAGCTTTGCCACAGAGTTAGGTACGACCGGCGGCTACAGCTTGACATGTAATTCATTTTGGCTCTGAGGAGTCCTGTAGGCAAAAGTTAATTTCCTAAAATTAAACTTACCATATTAGCTGAAAGATTAATGCCATTCTGACCGGTAGGTCTAGGCAGCGTCACATTGCTACAATTCTTCTGGACGAGGAGCGAGTTCTCAGAGACTGGGGGTATGTCGGGGTTGCCCTGGCTGTTATTAACACCTCAACTGTGTCAAACAGACACCGCAAAGACTCTTTTGTGGGATGCCAAGGCTGTTTGTTCAACTTCGTGTTTATCCTAATTGACACAATCTTACAGATCAATGTTTGTGTGCAGTTTTTGGCCTCAGACTTTTCAGTGGTGGTTTTTTGTGTAAAAAGAACAAACAAACAAACAAATACCTTAGTAGGTATATCTGATAGGCTGCCGGCCTTTACGTGGATGAATTTGACCTTTCATGGCTTTTTGAATTTGTTAAGGTTGTAAGGAAACTTTTACTTGATACCTGGAATGGATGGAATGGTATAGTTTTTGGTGTTTTTGGAGGGTATTGTATGGCTGCTGTTTTAGGTGTGTGTGTTTAGGGAGGAAGAGAGAGAGCAGAAGTTCTTTTTGGTATCCCTGACTGGGGATTTAATGACTAGTTGATCTTAAGGATGGCTAACTTAAAGTGTAACTATGCCAATTTTCAACCCGCTTTGTATTATTACAGTGTCGGTAGTATATATAAATTAATTATTTAAGCAATTTTTTTTGCTGACAAATAAACGTCTCGGTTACGTATGTAACCTTAGTTCCCTGAGTAGGGAACGAGACGCTGCGTCTAAACGCGGGAACGCCTCTGCGTGATTGCGTCGTGAAGCACGTATGAAATCAGTCCAATGGAGTGACTGAACATCATATGCGGGTGACGTCACCAACCAGGAAACTATAAAGCCTACCTGAAAACCCATTCATTCAGCTTCTGTGCCTTCAGCAAGCGCTATATGTAAAATTGTGTGTCCTACTTATTGTTGTCTGTCTTTCACAAGCATATATATATATATATATATATATATATATATATATATATATATTATGATGGCGAGCAAACAACAGTTCAGGAAGTGTGTTCATCCGGGTGTGCGTTGTTTGTTTGAGAGTGCAGCACGCCCAGGGAGCTCTTGAGGGGGCTGCCTGTGAGCACTGTGAGCTTCTCCCACTGAGAACGCTGCGCTCCCGCCGAGCCCTCTTTAAGGAGACCGGCTCGGCTTGTGTTCCTTGTGGCTCGGGTCCCGCTTCTGCTGAGGCAGAGCGGCGTCTCAGGTCGTGGGGTTCGCAAATGTATCTGACAGAGGGGCGCTGCTCTATCTCAGCCCTCACCTGTCAGATCTGATGTCTCAATTCGGAGTCAGGAAGCACGCGCTGCGGTTTCTTCCGCTTCGGTTGAGGCAGCTACATTAATGGCATTCAGTTCTGAGGAACTGGATGTTGTTATTGTAGCAACAGGAAACACTGAAGACTCGCCACTTCAGTCTCCTGCAAGTGAGGAGCTTATGGAGGTATTAACTTGTGCCGTGGCTAAGTTAAACATTGATTGGCCGGCTGAGAAACAAGAGCTGCAAGTAAAGAGCAAGCTAGATGAACGTTTCCTACCATCTAGATCAGCTCAACCTCTGCGTCGGGGCTTATTGTTTTTTATTGACAGCGAGGTGTCAAGGTCGTGGAAGAGACCGGTTTCATATCGTGTATATACACCTCAAAATTCCACATATAGCAATATGTTGGGTATGAGAAAACATGGTTATGGGGGGGTTCCAAAGGCGGAAGAGACACTCACGAGCCATCTCTCCTCCCAGTCAGCATCGTCCCTTAAAGCCCCGATGCTGCCCACCAAGCCACTTAAAGCTACATCCGTGCTGGTGGGAAAAGCGTACTTGGCCACAGGTCAGGCTGTGGCATACTTTCATACTATGTCCATCTTGCAAGCATACCAAGCTGCCCTGCTCAGAGACCTGGGGGAAAGTGAAGAAGTGGGGGTCATCTGACTCTCTCCACCAAGGAGATGGCCAAGTCCATCAGCCGGTCTATGGCAGCCCTGGTGGCCATGGAGAGGCATCTTTGGTTAAATCTCACAGATATCAAAGACAGTGATAAGACCTTCCTCCTGGATGCTCCACTTAACCCTTCTGGCCTCTTGAAGGTGATGCTATGTCTTCTGTCACCGAGAGGTTCTTAGAGTCTAAGAAACAGGCTGCAGCCTTACAGCAGTTTCTTCCCCGCCGAACCCAGGTCTCTGTGGCTGCTGGGCGGGAGCAGCCGAAGCCGAGTACAAGCTCCTCGCACAGACAACAACAGAAGCAGAGCATTGCCACCCGCACTCCCCCTCCGAGGACGGTGCCCGTCTCTCTTCGGTGCCCTCAGGGGGGCACTCTGCCAAACCTGCCACAATGCAGCCAAACCAGTCGTTCCCTGCCGGTGCGCCACTTCAGGGCACTGTGTTGGCTGCCCAAAATAAAGGAGGCTATAGAAAGGGTCCCTTTAGGATTTTACAGTCGGTACTTCATTGTCCCAAAAAAATATGTTTCCTGCAGGAAAGATTTAACCCCCTCCACAATAAAGGTGTACGTGGCGGCCTTAGCTGCTTACCATGCTCCTTTGAGTGTATCTTTGGGGAGACACTCGCTTATTACTTGTTTCCTTCGTTGCACTATGAGACTTAGATCCGCAGTTCGCACGAGGGTGCCGGCCTGGGACCTGGCCGTTGTATTACAAGGCCTCTCTGTGGCCCCCTTTGAGCCTATCGAAGAAGTCCCTGAAAAGTTTATCACCTTGAAAACTCAGCTGGCTATATCGTCTCTCAAGAAAATTGGAGACATTCAAGCCCTCTCCCTATCTCCCTCGTGCCTGGAATTTGCACCCGGCATGGTTAAAGATTTCCTGCACCCTAGACCGGGCTACATTCCAAAGGTCCCCACTAATATTGTGAGGCCTATTGTACTGCAGGCCTTCTGTCCTCCTCCCGTCCGGATGTCAGACCAGGAGAAGCTGAATCTGCTGTGCCCTGTGAGGACATTAGATGCCTATGTCCACAGAGCTGCCCTGTGGAGAAAATCAGAACAGTTGTTCGTCTGTTTCGGGTCACCTATGAAAGGTCATCCTGCATCTAAGCAGAGAATGAGCAAGTGGGTGGTCGAGGCCATCTCGCTTGCTTACGACTCGGCTGGTCAGCCTTCACCTTTGGCTGTTTGAGCTCACTCAACCAGGAGTATGGCCGCTTCCAAAGCACTATTGTCAGGAGTTTCTGTCCAGGAAGTTTGTGATGCGGCAGGCTGGTCCTCGCCGCATACCTTCGTGAGGTTCTATGAACTGGACCTCGGCTCCACTCCAGGGGCGCAGGTGCTATCGTCCTAGTGTGCGCAACGATTTCAGACAGACGGTCACTTGCTCATATGGCGACGTGGGTATTAGCGTTCCCGCAGCGTTTCGATGCAGCTCGAGTTCACTTGAAAGGGAATGTCTCTGTTATGTATCTAACCTTAGTTCCCTGAGTAGGAAACGAGACGCTGCGTCGCCCTGCCATACTCCCAGCATGCCCATAAGCGACTTGCTTCAGTTTTCCAGAAGCTGAATGGGTTTTTGGGTAGGCTTTATAGTTTCCTGGTCGGTGACGTCACCCGCCTATGATGTTCCGTCAATCCATTGGACTGATTTCATACGTGCTTCACGACGCAATCACGCAGAGGCGCAACGTTTCGCAACGCAGCATCTCGTTCCCTACTCCGGAACTAAGGTTACATACATAACCGAGATGTTTATTTGTTTATTTTGTTTATTTATTTATAGATAATACTTCCACATTTTCGTATCTGCGCCCACAGACAGTGGGATCATCAGAGGGTTATTTATTTTTGCAGCCTTTAGCTACTGCCTACAATGCGCTGGATCCTTCACCGTAAACTGAAAGTAACTCACTGATTTTAAATGTTTAATCTTTGAATTCTTGCTCGTGTCAACAATACACGTTGACACCATAATGACTAAAAGTTTGCTAAGTTGTACTTCCTACTAAAGCAAGGTGGCGTTTGACTTTGGTAATCGTATCTATAGCATACTGGTGGGAGTGGCCTTGGAAGGCAACATGCCCGGTGCATAATGGGTGCTAAAGTTTGTTTTATTTTTTTTACGTTTTTGGCAAAAGGGAAGACATCAGCCTTTTTTTGTTTTCTGTAGTCAGTTAGCCTTTCTGTTGTATAGGCAGTAGAGATGGCCATTTATGGGAAATATACTTTTTTAAAGTTATGGCGATCATCGTTTTCATGATTGATCGTCGCGGTCAAGTCCGAGTCCCCGAATACTTGAGTACTCGTGCACATCATGTTTTTTGAAAGTCTATTTTGTCAGAGGTGAAGAACCCCTTTAAGGATTAGACTACAATTTTTATTATTATTAATATATTAAATATTAATAGGAACTCTTTAGCGGGTTGGTTGAGTAATTGACTAGTCATTAATGAGGTTATATATCTATATATCTATATCTACATTTTTGCTTTTCTTTATTTTTGCAGTGGTGCTTTAAAGTGAAAATTTAGCGATTTTGGAGTTATTATTATTATTATTATTAGTAGTAGTAGTAGAAGTAGTCTTACAACAGTTTGTTAGTATGTTAGTGTCTTCTTGTAGATGATGTGTGAGCTTAGCCTGTCAGCCATGTCTAATGTGGGCAGAAGTGATGGATTTTGCCTTTTGTTTCTGAGGGTATAGAATGCCCAATGCAGAGCACTAAGGTTTGGTGAGAGCGGATGGGGCGGATGCTGTTGCAGTTAGTCGAGGCTCCAGGCAGCACTAACTAGCCGAAGGCAGTAAAGCTGAACCTCAGGGCTCGGCCTGACACTGGCCCCTCCACCGGTCACCTCACACAGCGGGGTGGACAGCAGTCATCACCCATCCACCGCAGTCTGACGGCCCGCCTCAACTCTGGGCTCTCAGTTTTGTTAACAGCCTGTACAACTTTTCCGTTTTATTGACAGTCGTGTTTGCGCCGGCCGGCAGGGCATTGAAAGATTTATCATACTTTTGCACAGATTTCATGCTTTGGGAATGTTGAAAGGCCCTGAAATAGTACAGTCCCTAGTGAACATACTCCTTTAATAAGAAAAAAAGTCAGTGGAGCGCAGAGAGAAGACAACAACTGCAAAGCAGACAGGACATTTGTTAGAAGCAGAAACAAAAGTGGTTGTAAGCAGACAGCGAGCTGGAATCTTTCGCAGAAAGGGCTGTGACTAAAAAGCTGTGACTGCGCAGTGCTCGTCCGCAGCGGTTGCGTTTGTTGTGCGAAAGTGCGATCGTGGTGAGTGTGGCATCCGTTATCATGCTTGTCTCCTGACATCCCCTTCCGTATGATCTGCCGTTTGTGTGCGTGGATGTCAGGAGGGGGCAGGCAGGCGTGATGGAGCGGCGTCAAAACAGAATCAACAACTTCTGCAGACAAGAAAGAAATGATTTCCCCCCTGTATATGCCTCACATCCAAAAACAAATAAATTTGCTCTCTTGTGCCTCATAGGGAATGTTTGATATGCACAATATGTAATAGAGCAAGTGACAAAGGAAAAGTAAGTGGGTTGGGGAGGGGGGACAACAACTACACTGATTTGGGGACTGTCTCCTGTTGTTGTTTATAGAGATTTTCTCTTTTGAAATGTGAGAATAAACTGCTAGGTTCCTTCTTTTCACCATGGTTATGTGATCTGCTAAGTGTGTTAATGTGGCCTCCTCAAACCGACTATTGTTCAACCGACTACTTTTCTTACTCCTTATTCTCTCTCTCTTTCATTTTCTCTCGTGCTCAGATACATAATCATAATGTAGGATGATAATGTAAATAAAATCTTGCATACTGAGAGATCGATCAGCTTGGTTACGTCCTAGCAGGCAGATATACCTGAGAGAGGCAAACAAAGAGAGAGGATGGCGGTTTACCTTAGCTGTAGATTTATTCACATTCAGAGGGTCATTACAGTTGACCTTGCATTGCCAGGGAAAGCTTGTGTAAACCAAGACCTAATAAATCAACTTTAACAAGCTCACTCCCGGCCGCCAGAGCAGACATGCAATGCCGAGCCAGCCCTGTGCATTAATCCCATTCTTTCCAGTGAGGTTACCTGTAGATTTGATTTCCCTGATTGCATTCCATAAGAGAGCAACACCATTTAATTGCTCTGCAGAAAGCATCTCCTCACTGTCCCTTCACCTACACAAACATATGTTTACCTAGATATCTAGACTTGTATTGATATTATATTAAATTGATTACTAAATTAATAAATATTAATATTAACAATATGCATTAAGTAAAGCGAAATACAATTACAAATACACATAATTTTCTATAGATAGATATATTTTTAAATGGTATTATTACAATTTAAATTCAATTTTTTCAAACATGTGATGTTATTTTTTTCCAAAGCTGAATTTTCAGCAGCCATTACTCCAGTTTTCAGTGTTACATGATTCTTCAGAAATCATTCTAATATTGCTGATTTGGTGCTTTTTTTTATTTAGCTTATATGATTCTATTTTGAATAATGAATTACTGCTTTAAATTGCACCATGACATTTTTGAAACTCACAGAGAAAAAGAAAGCAAGATATAGCAATATAGAGTGGGAAAAGAGAGAGTGTTTTTCTTTCCCTGTTGTGCACGTCAGTGATTTGAGCGGCTGAATAATGTGGAACAGTAATTGTGGGAGAGCGTGAGGTTGTTTTGGAGGCAGGTATGCCGTCCTGACACTGACAGCCAGTCACTCATACATGGAGGCTGCTGTTGACAGGTGGTCTGTGGAGGATTGGGAGATCGCACTCTCTCTCTCTCTCTCTCTCTCTCTCTCTCACACACACACACATACACACACATACACACACCCCTCCCTCTACATTTCAGCCCATCATCCAACCCACTGTAACCCATTCATTATCGCACCCTGGTGCCGTGACCAGTCTTGAGGACAGGGGTTCGGCATATGAATATGTGTGTGTCATAGGAAAGCAGCACAGAATGCACAAGGTGAAGTTATCCAGATGTCACATTGCGGGGTTTTGAAGCAGAGCACAGCCGAGGACGTTGAACGTCAGTGTGTATGGTGTGCTGGTGACGGGGAGCGGAGTTGACACACTGTCACCGAGTGATGAAAAGCACTGTAAGGTGATGTGGCGGCACTTCTCCCAGTGTCCATGCAGGGGCGGAGGGGAGGGGAGAGGAGAGGATTGGTTGGATAGAGGTAGGTGAGCATTGTACACTAGACAAGTGCTGCTTACAGGCCTACGTACCACATGCCTAGCTTGTGTTACACCATCCCTCCATCAGCAAGGACCTTAGCCCGGCTGCATGCTGTTGGCTCCCTAGGGAAAGAGAGAAAGAGAAAGAGGGGGGCAAATGTGAAAGAAAAAGTAAGTATGGAGTCTAGAAGCACAATGGATCCTGGAGAGAATGTGATGCAGAGAGACAGAGATTGAGCAGAAAAAAGCTTTTTTCACCTTCCTGCTGATAGTTACACAGGCAGGAGGGAGTCAGGAAGGGTTTAAGTTCAGCTTCTTTACTCTATCTGCAATGTCTAGGTTGAGACCTGCTGGTTCTCTCTAGATAAGCTTTCCTAATGTACTGCCATCCCTATGGACACACTAAGAATCAGTGCTGGTCACTTGCTCCACTCTTTCCATCTGTCCCTTCATCCATTTCTTTCTTAAATTATTGAACAAAGGACTTTCAGACAGGAACCCTGCCTGGTGTGCAGTTTGTTGTAGTGTGTTTTTAAGCAAAACTGCACACCATCAGAATTCAGACGATTACATATGAGATATCTTTCATGATGCTGCAGTTATATAAACCCAAATAACATTTTATTTTTGTCCGTTTCACACAAACAGCTGCATTGATTTTTTTTTTCTTCTTCCGTGTCCAAAACTCATAATTCACAAGCTTTTATGCTGAGCTTGATCTAAGCACAGTACACATTCATGCCTGCTCAAAGAGAAAGGGGTCAACAAAAGGCCAGTAGTACTATGGAACAATGACAGAATGGCTCCTGGGTAGGTCAGCTGACTTGCGCACTGCCAGCTCAGGGGATTGAACCAATGACCTTCTGGGTAGTTCTCACTCCTCTGCCTCCTTGGCTATTGCTGCCAAGCATGAAGTAAATCAAGCACAGGAGATTCAGTGAACCGTGTTATAGAAGGCATGGAAATAAGTACAGCGCTTGGTAATGGGCTTTCTGAACTGTGTGAACTCTCTTAACTGCAAAGTGTTGTTGACTCAGTGCTTAAGACATCTAGAGAGGCATACGGCTTGTTAAGTGTGTGTCAATTTGTGTCTCTGTGCACACTCTGCCTGTAGTATGTCTTGCAAATAAAAATATTGAAAATAATAGTAGAGAGTAAATTTTCAAATAAACCAAATTACAAGAAAGGGGAAAAACTTAAAAACATAAATATTTATTTAGATGATCACATGATCAAGAAATCATTCTAATATGCTGATTTGGTGCTAAAGAAACATTTCTTATTATCAATGTTAAAAACAGTTTTTTTTTTTCTGCTTAACTTTTGTGTGAAAACTGTGATACATACTTTATTCCTTCTTATCAAAATTGATTTTTGTTTGGATGTTGCACAAGTACTGTAGAGTGGAACCCTAAAGTCAAGGATTTTTACCTGACCATCTGTTTCTGTAGTCTGAAGTGAGGTTCTCTTTAGTTTCAGTCATTTGAAGTTGGAGTCATTTTTAATAGAGTTTTCTCATTGAAGTCCTTTTTTCCAGATGTTTGCAATATACATAATTAATGCTTTTGGTTATAAAGAGAATCTTCATAACATGTCAGTCCTTTTGAAATTCAAAATAAGCTAAACCACATTGTCTTTTCACACTGTAGCTTTCTGATAAACTGTTTGCTTTTTTGTGTGGCTAATTATGAACGCAATAATAAACTGGCTAAACCAGATTTCTGTGTAGAGCACTGTTTTGCATCAGCACATGTGTGTCTGTCTCAGAGCTTAATGAGGGCCGGCGTTTGGAGAGTGGCTGACTTTACCTCTCAAATAACTGGCTACTACCAACATCCTCCTGTTGTCTGGTCCACTGGTAATGAATACATCTCACTGTCAAAGAAATTGTATTAATATACCCAGATGACTATTGGAAAACATTGCAGAAAATGGCATGAAATAATACCGCAAGTCATAATGAGAGAAATGCAGTAGTTCGTGCTGAAATATATATTGCATTCGTGTGATTGGATAAGGTGAGGCCACTGGAACTCAGACTTAATAATTTAGTGGTTGCATTACTGTGGAGATGATTGCGTGGGCAGGATAACATTTGTTTATTGGGCGTAAGGGAGGTAAACAGAGTGGCACCGGAGGGTATAATGTCTCGAATGAGACACCATGGCATATTGTAAACTGGAAAGAAAGGCAAGTTGCAAATTACAGTGTTTAAATGCATTTTTTTTTAAAGTGCTGCAGGTCATAAAGGAATGGTTTACCCCAAAATGAAAACTGTCATTATTTTGACCAGCTCCATCATGTTAAATCATTTCGACCTAGAAAGTCATTAGGTATTATAAAGAAGAAGAAGAAGAAAAAAAAAAAGTATAAGGTTTCTAATGAAAGAATGTTTCTATTTTAAACCATTTGTTATAAGTATTGTGATGTAATATAGATTTGTTGGTAACATTTTACAATAAGGTTTCATTAGTTAACATAAGTTAATGTATTAACTAACATGAACTATCAATGAACAAAACATTTGTTACAGTATTTATTAATCTTTGTTAATATTAGTTAACAAAAATACAGTTGTTCATTGTTCATTGTTCACAGTGCATTAACTAATGTTAGCAAATACAACAATTGATTTTAATAATGTATTAGTAAATGTTTGAATTAACATTAATTTAAATTAATAAATGCTGTAGACAGTGTTGGGAAAAGTTACTTTTAAAAGTAATGCATTACAATATTGCGGTACTCCCTAAAAAAGTAACTTATTGTGTTACTTAGTTACTTTTTATGAAAAGTAATGTTACATTACTTTTGCATTACTTTTTCTCACCTGGGCTGGGCTTGCTTGCTTGTTTTTTAATAACAACAACAAAAAAATTTATTTTTCTATTTTTGGCAAACGTAAAGGCTCTTTCACAAATGAATAAGCCTCAGGCTGAAGGATATGCATATTTACGCCTGTTCAGTAGAGGGCACAGGTCAAACAACCTTTCAGCTGTGCTGGTTTAAAGAAGAATAGGATACAGGTGAAGGAAGTTCAACACTCTTATTTTAAAGTAATTTTTGCTTATTAGTATGGTTAAAAGTCTTGTTCATTCTTAATTCATGTAAACTAACTAATAAACCTTGTTGTAAATAGTTTAAAAAATCTATATTAAAAAACCTTAATTTAAAAAAAAATTATACTCAGTATCTCCTTTTGTGTTTTACACAACATAGAAAGACATAGAAAGAGCAACATGTATGTGATATGATGACAGAATTTTCATTTTTGTGTACCCTTTTCCTTTCTGCAGTCTCTCATATAAGTAATTAGTGGTCCATGGATTTTGTAGAATTAGCTCATAGAATCCGAGGACTCTCAATGCTGAGTGACACTCTGTGTCCCCATGGCAACAGCACATGGACTCCCCACATCGATATGGCCCCGTTCAACCCTTCCTCATTTAGATATTTAGCACTCATAGGGGGCTGATGATTTAGCCCATAAATCCACAGCCTCCTATACTATGAGTACACAATCATGCACATCACTGAGGCTTTTTCTCTGTGCAGACAAACATGCCAGCTAGTAGCTGCCTTTATTACTGCACCGTATGTGTGTGTAGTTGTGCATGTGAGTGTGTTTGTGTTTCTTGGTGCTCTTGAGTGTGAGTGGAATGGACATGGGTAGATGGAACAGTGTATGTGTGCTGTCCAGTCAGGTCTCAGGGGCCGCTCTTCATGCATGGGAAAGCGTGCTGGAGCGTGCGTCTGTGTTTGTGCGTGCTGAGAGTCCACATCTGTTAGCGTGGCACACATTGCTTTCCCTCAGACAGCGCTACTGAGAGACTCTGGCACTGAGTCGTGATGGAACAAGCTCATTATAACAAACCCTCCCTCCTTCTCCCGGTAACACATGAGAAGTGGGCTGTGCGTGTGCGTACGTCTCAGAGGCTAGCCTGTCATATGTGTATGTGTGTGTGCATGTCATAGACAGATTACTTCTCCACCAGACCCTAATACAGAATGGCACGCAGCTAAGTTGGGCGTGCAATCGTGCATTTGAAAGGTGTGTTTTTCTCTCTGTCATGTCCTCCGAATACCTCTCCATCGCCGAGCTAAGAAGCGGCGGCAGAGAGGTGAGGGGAACTTTTTATCCAGTTCAATAGTAAGAGAATTAAGCATGAAATGACAGAGTTGGATAACAGCGAGAGAGCCGGCTCTGCCTCTGCTGGAGTGAGTTTTTGGCCTTAGAAAGTGAGACCAAAGGCAGTTTTGAGATGAGTGCCCATTACTTGCACAGCCAGCTTGGACTCGTAGAGGAAGATTCAGCTCTACAGCTAAGGACTGGGCGGTAAAGCGAAGGTGATCTCTGTCATTATAGGGCAGGATGACCATTGATTTTTTCCCCCTAGGAAATCGAAAAGACTAATGTTATTCATTGAAATTATCTTTTTTCATCTTTCCATCTTTGCTGTATGCCTCCATTGATTCGCCCGTTCTTGTATGTGAACAGTGTCTGTTCGGGTGCAAATGAAATTTTAGTCTGTTTCCTAGAACTTCATACTCTGCCTTGGCCGCACAGACTTTCTGCTGTACTTTCTCCCTAATCACACGTTTGCCATTGATTATGGTGCCGCCAAGTTATTGGACAAGATTGTATCGCACCGCTTTTTCCTTTACTTTGTAAGCATTGTAAGTCATGCAAACTTCACAGCACAAGCACATCTTTAGTGTATTATCGTGATTGGAACCCTTAAGAGAGCGGGCATTACAAAGCTGTAGTAGACCACAAAGACGTTGCCTATGAAGCTTATTTGTGTCTTGTCTGTCTTTAAAAAACAAAATAATGAGGCTATGCTCCACAGATGATAATAAGAAAGCCCCCCAAAAAATAAGGCAAAAAAAAAAAAAAAAAAAGATATTGGGAGAGAGTAGGGTGGGAAGAGAGATGTTATTGTTCCAAAAGAAGAGAATAATCTGCCAAACAGGTTTAAAGGAGCTAATGAGAACATCTCATGCAAAACTAAAGAGATGTTTGCTACTCAATGAAGTCTTTTCACTGCCATATTTCCACTGCACATTCTCCTAATAACATACGCTCAGGCAAAACATTTTGTGAGGCTGTAACCTAGAAATACAAATAGGAGAATTTGCAAAAGTATCTCCATTAACACATTCCAGGTCACAGTCAACTGCTTTTATTATTTAGGTGCTCCAAACATTCTTAAATGAGCTTGTGGTGCTTCATCTAACTGTGCTTATTTGAGGAGACTATCCTAGTTGCAGCCTAAATGTGAAATGTATGTGTGCTTTATTTATTATTATAAAACGGTTAGTTCCTGTCCTTGATTCTGATTGGTCAATAGCCGTGTTTTATTCACAATAAAACACGGCTATGACCGCTTCACCCAACGGTTCTGTGTATCATTACACAACACCCTTAGCAACCACTCTTAGCAACGTAAACTGAATTGAAGTTTACTGTATTATGTAGAACTAAAGGAGTATTGTGAGAAAGAGATCAATTAAGCGAGTTTATTACCTGCATTCAGATTTAGCATTTTCCTTCAGGTCTGTCCTATGTTCATAATAAAAAATCTTTTTATTATTATCTTGTCCTTTTAACAGTTAAGGGGTTTTCCAGTGACTGACGGCACTAGTCAAAGCATTTGTCAGTTGCGTCTTGTTCCGTGTTCACAACAATTCAGTCTTTTCAATATAAAAGTCTTTGCTACTGACTGACACACTCATAAAGACAGTCTTTGCCGCCATCTAATGGCGTTATAATGTAACTTCTGTTGCTGTTTAGGGATTATTTTTTCCGGCAGAAGGAAGGCTTTTAGTGAAAGTTTACTTCATGAAAGTTGCATTGATACATATTTTTGGCTTTAATATTTATTTGTGTGGTAACTGTTTTATAAAAGCAATAAGGTACTCGAGGCTAGTGCTGTATCGTGAATAAGTCACGACTGAAGGGGTTTCAGGCACTCTGCTTCTAACAACGCCCTTCAGCCGTGACTTATTCACAGTGTAGCCTCTCGTACCTTATTGCTTACATGAATAAGAATAAACAGATTTATGTTAAAAAAAAAAAAATATATATATATATCTTTTTAATATTTATGTATGTAATATTTTCTATGTATACACTACTTGTAACGGTTTCACTATGTTTGGGGTTTGTTTGCTCTGTTTCAGTTTGCCTGTGTTCCTCATCATTAGTTAATTAGTTCACACACCTGTTCTGTTTTTCCCTTGACTGCCTCTAGTGTTTATAAGCCCTGTGTTCTTTCAGTTCTTTGTCCAATCTTGTTTGAGTGGTTGTAGTTCTCCTGTGTCTGTTGTTCTAGCATTCCCTTTGTCGTGCAAATCTTTATACAGCCACCGCGTGACACTCCTGTTTTTGTAATGTTTTGATAAGTCTCTTTTGCTCACCAAGGCGGCATTTGATCAAACATATAAAATAGAATAACAATTTATTCCTGTCATGGCAACCATTTATCTAGTCTTCAGTGTCACATGACCCTTCAGAAATCATATGCTTAAATTTTGTGTAACATAAAAATTTGTACTGTCATTTTTGATCGTGTCCATGCCAAATAAAAGTATACAACAACAACAACAACAAAAATCTTTCTGACCCCAAACTTAATAACTCAAAAAAATTTAATTTATAATTTTATTCACTAACAATTTTCTGAAACTGAAATTACTTCCTAGGTAACACAAATATTACTCTTTGAACTAATCAGGATGTACTAATATTCTTCTATTTTGTTGTAAGTGACAACCTCATTCCTGCAATGCTGTAGGCACTGCAGAAGCTTGAATTTGAAACAACCAGTCAGAATTCTGTCCTGTTTTTTCAGGTCTTGGTAACATATAAATTTGCATGGTGTTTGAGCTGCGGTGCTTGGATGGCCAAAGGCTTGTGACTTTTTTTCCCCCAGCGTGACGGACAGCTCTGTCCAGCTTCAGTCCGGTTTTAATTAGGACAGCCCATCTGAGATTAGAAGGCGTGGGGCCCGAGGGGCTCCCGTTTCCAGCATGTTTGAATGTTTCTCCCAGATGTGAGTGCAGCACAGTGCCAGACCCATATCTTTAGTCTCAGCACGCTCCAAACAGCACCACGCTCTCCCACAACACCTTCCTCCCTTAAAATAACCTGTGCAACTCTCTCAAGCAGCACTTATTAATGGAAATGGGGCTAGGCCGGGTGGTAATGGAGTTCGACTGTGGTTCCGAGGTTCCACCACACTCCCTCTGTAGTGAAATTAAGAGAACTGTCACTTGTAATTGGGTTGCTCTCTGAGCCTCTGTGTAATCTTTTCTCACGCTCTCAAGAGTCACGCCATCTTGAGCCTAACTGGGCCAGACTTTGCACAATAGTCCATCAGAATCTCTTTGGAGGATCTGAAATAAAACAGAACTTAAAGCGGGCAGAGCCATGCCTTTGGTGGAGATTATTGTGCTTTTGTCTGTCTTGCAGAAAAGCGAATCATCTTCCTTTTCTTTGTTTTTCTGCAATGAGTGCATGACTGACATGCAAAGCTGTATTGTTGTTACAAAGAAAAGTTTTGTTTGCTGGCAGCATAGTGCTTTGTGGTGGATAAGATGGCTTGAGAGATATACAACTCATAGTTTTGACTGCTCTAGAGATGAAGAGACATGCTCTTTTTGTTTGAGGAAGGGTTTCGCTTCAACCTCTCTCCATCTTTTTGCTCTTGATCCACCCACTTGCCTTTAATCTAAAAAACATAACACAGTTATTGCTTTATTTATTCCCCTCCTATGTAGGGAGATTGATTTTTCCCCCTCTTTTTCCCCTCTTCTTTTCTAGTAATTAAGAAAGCGGTATGTTCCTTTACTTAAGGCCAGTGGCTTGTTTTTGGCTCATGCATGTCTGCATGGGCACAGACTACTTTATGAAATGTTGTATTGTTTTTATTTTAATTGTATTTTTATTATCTATTTTATTTTCATACCAAGCAAACAGCCTCATTACACAGCCATTAATGGTCCAAATTGGGGGTGAATTAGAAATATGTATTTAATATTTCTTACCTGCTATGTTTTTTTTTGTGTTTTTTTTTTACATTAATAATAAAATAAAAGTACATCATTTTATCCTATTTTTTTTATAGGTGTAACATGCCAAAATTTTTACTCGCAGTTTTGAACTTTGGTCTGCCTTCTTCATTCTCATTTCCCTGCCTTCTCTTTCTCTATCATTTAGTTCTGATGCAAGAATGGTACCTAACCACAGAAAGATGTGTTATGGAGTGTACAGAGGAACTAAGACTGTGATCAGATCTGGGACACTTTTTGGAATTGCTTGGTTAGATGGATGCCACAGTGCATTTGAAACGGCAATGTCAGAATGGGTTCCCTCCTCTTGCTCCTTCCTGTCACTGCAGAGCTGATTAAGAAAAGATGGGCTCCTGCTTGAATGAACCGCACACACAGCCCTGATGTGCAACACACGAAAGGCTCAACTCAATTCCCCACTTCTAGTGCCACAACATCCTCACCATAATAGATTTCTTTAGCGGCGAATATATTTACTCAAGTCACAATGGTTGCTCTTGCGCTATACCTTGCTGTCAAAAAGTATGCGAGTGTCCTTTGACAAAATGCTTGAGTGTGAACATTCCACAGACATTTTAAAGGTGCAATAGGACATTTTCAGAGAGGCTAGCAATAGCGTGATAGCCCTCAAATCATAACATCCCACCCTCCCTTCAGAGCGTCTCCAATGCCACGCCTCCTCCAAAACACATGAAGGAACACACACAGCTGCTCTCTGCAAAGCGTCACAAGAGATGCCCTTAAACTACCTCATGTTTCAAAGCACATAACATTACAATAATAATGAATGTAAACAACTTAAGCCGGGAACACACTACACGAATGTCTGGCCGATTATAAATGTAATTTAGTTGTTACGACTGATCATGCTCAAACTGTTTTCTTTTTGCCGTTATCATTAATCTGTAAATAATGTAGACTGTTATTCTCAAATCAGGAATTTAAAAAAGGAAATGGTCCGTTCTGAGCAAAAACGCTGGGCTATATTTTTCCAGAGTTACCAGTTACCAGAACAAAATATAAAATTCTGCTTTATTTATTCTGAGACAAAAGTCATTCAAAGTGTTATTTCCTTATCATATTTCATGTATGTAATAAAAAATATATTACAAATATATTAGATATAATTATTGTATATAATTATTTCATTTACAAATGTCATGTTTGTTTTTTTTTATTTGTTACACTATTAAATTAACATAATCAGAAACAACTGTAAAAGTTGTCTGCTGTTTGTTTGCTGTGCTCAGTGACTGAAGTCTGTCTACATAAACTCTACATAGCATGAAACGCACTGTCCGATGTATGATGATGTCTGCGCGAACAGGGTGCGTACATTGACAGGCAGGTAGGACATCGTATTATTTCATTTGGACCGAATATAATGGTCCTACGCCTTCCACAGATTATTTATAAAATATAAAAATACATTTAGACCGTTTAACATAGTGATTGCTATCAGGATATGTGAAGTCTAACCAGTATAACAAAAAAAGTTTCTGCAGAGAATCACCTATTGCACCTTTAATTTTCATATAATATGTGCACAGCTTGAATTCATATAGAGCAGGTTCATTTTTAACTAAACAAACTGAGTGTTAGGTCTTAATGTTCTTGTGGTGGAATATTTAGCATATGTTTAAATCATAAAATTTATGTGCATACTACTTCTCAAAAGTTTGAAAAGTTTTTTAAAATCTCTTATGCTCACCAAAGCTGCATTTATTTGATTAAAAATACAGTAAAAAACAGTAATTTTGTAAAATATTACAGTTTAAACATTTCTTAGTTTCATCAATGTTTAAAACAGTTGTGTTACGTAATATATTTCTGGAAAGTGATACTGTTTTTCAAGTCTTTATTGTCACTATTGGATCAATTTAATGTATCCTTGCTAAATAAAAGTATTAAAAAACCTCACCCCAAAGTTTTAAAAGGTAGTATATATGCACATATTCAATGAGGGAAACATGAAACATCTGGTTAGATGCACATTATAGTTATAGTTTGGCATCATAGCTTGCAAATCACTATCAGCGCCCATGGACACTTAATAGGATGCTTGTGAAAGGCTGTAGTCCCAGCAGTGTTTTTTCTAAGGTACTGTTGTCTGCTTGAGCAACTGCTCTGATGTTTATTGATATGTCTTGCTCATTGATTCGTCTACTCCCTGGACAATTATGGCTTCAGTTTTCTCTACACGCTTAAAAGGAGTAGCACATGAAACATGAGGCCCATTTGTCACGCCTGGTTTCTCCGTTCTGTTGCAATAGTTACGCAGAGATTTTATTTATGCAACAAATAATTCCAGTTTATCCATTTTGAATAATATACATATCGAACAGGGTTGCTTTTTTGCTCTCTCTTTGAAAATGCTGTCACATTCGAAGGTTTCTGAAAAGTTTCAAATGAGCATTAGAAGTGTGTGGGATCGATGCTTTCTCTTAAGGGGCCGGATATTCCAGCCTGACATTACGGCGGTGCATTAGAAGATTAAAAGTAATGTCTGAGCATTTGTGCCACTGCTTAATTGATTCTCAGGCTCCTTCTAGACGAGGTGTCGTCATCGATCCGCTCTGCCAATTTCTTGATGGCAAATCCTGATTTCAAAGAATCCGGCCTAATGCCATAATCATACATTTGTGATGACGAGGGAGTTGTTTCTAATCAAACACCACAGGCTATGCCAGTAGTCATCTTTTAGCAAAGCAATCAGTCTGTTAAAAGCAGTACTTGGAACGTCTCTCCCCTATTGTCTTTGAAACACTATTGCACGATCGCAAAATCCCTTAAGATCGTCACTGTCGCCCCCTCACTTTGATTGATTTACTAATTGTTGTTTACACACAGGATTAGTTTGCTTGCATCCCTTGAGAGTTTGTCCATATAAAGAATTAGTTTATCTGGGCTGACACTGCGTCTGCAAACAGTTGCCCGAGGAATAATCATTAAAGAAAGAAAGCATACATGTGTTTTTATATTACTTCTCTTTTCATTTAATTGATCCTCATTCAAAGGAAGGAAAAATTTAGTGTATTGCTCAGGCAGTCATGAATCGCAGCTATAGCCAGAAGCTTTAAGGTCAGCCTTGCTAAAACATGCTGTTTTCCATTCATGGCCTCAGATGCAGAGAAGTGGGTTAAGTTGGTATCAGCACGGTAGTTTATTAAGTGTGAAAACACGGCAGTGTGATAGCAAGAGGTGGTCTCTTCTTGGTACTCCTCTGGAGCTCTGTTTTAATAAGGAGAATGTGCTCTTTAATTGTTCAGTGAGACCATAACAGATGCTTCACTTCCATATTAATGGAGAACCGGGAAGCCGGTGTTAAGGGGGTGGCAGCCGACTGTAATGCCGAAAAAGATAAACAGAGCGAACTAGTGCAAAGTGGGTTAAATTTGAAGGAAAATCATGCGGAAAAAGACTCCTTCATTAGTTTGTTTTCCCCGTCCTGTTCTCCTCAGCAGATGATGTTCTCAGAGTTTGTACTGACTTTGCAAATTAGGATGCAGTGGCAAGCTTTCCCAGCCAATATAAGCCTGTCAATCACATTTGTAATGCAATCGAGAGGGTGTTGATGTTCCTCGCCTTTCCCCTCGCTCCAACCTGTCGAGAACAGTAAATAATGCCGATAGTTTAGGGAAACGCAACATGACGAGAGTTATCCCAGCGTGTCATGCCACACACCACTACGGGACCAAGGAAATGGCTCTGATTATGTTTTGCATATTAACTGACAGCATGGAAAATGTCTAAATTGGCTGTCATTTAAGCTTATGAAATGGATATGGTTTTCCAAATGAAATAAACATCATTGGTGTTATAGCAACATTTTTTTCCTTCTGTATTGATAGACAAACTCAATTTTTGCGTCAATGCTTAGCCTTCATCATGTTTGGTTATGAGGTTCCTGTCACAAGCACCTGCAGGCAAGGAAAACATTTTTTATCAATTTCTCTGTTTATTTTAGTTATTACAAGTCAGGAAATTTTTAAAAATAATAAATGAAATAAACATATCACTCTGCAGACGTTCGTCTTGATGAATTTCAGTTTGTTTGGCCATCAGAAAATGAATTCAGTCATTTCACCGGCATGCTCTTACAGATTCTGCATTTCGTTTTATATTAAACAGGAAACTGTGGAAGTGTTCTTCTCTCCACTTGCGTTTGATCTTGACTGCACAGGAACGGTTCTCAGCGGTGGTGCTTATTGACTGCTCTTCAATCTTGTTGATTTCGTGGTGGTGACGTCACCAAACCGGACACAAACAAAGGTTTTTGGTTTGATGGTGGCCGTGGCAACAGTCACTGGAGAGGTTGTCCTTGCAACTGCACTGACATTTGCAGCCTTTTTCTCTGACCTTTCTGTAGTGCCGGGATTAATCCAGTCCTCCTACCCATCGAGTGAGTGGATGGATGCGAGTGTTGTGCGCAGAAACCATAACAGGATGAGGAGCACCGACGTCTTGCGTTTGAGATATTTTGATATAAACGGTCACCCTAAACTGTCCTTTTGCTGTTTTTCTCACTTTCATTTTTACTTCTGTTCTTTATCTTGATTTCTCTCCCACTCTCTCTCCCAATTTCTCCACCCCACAGTTCACGTCAGTGTCCTGCAGAGGGCAATCTGTGACTGCGCTTGACCGTGAGCTCTTCATGCCAGTTGCTGTATCGGAGAGCTATGCATTTTGGATTATTGTATAAACTATACTATATCTGATGAGGAAATAACAAGCTGTGGCAGCTAGCGGACCTGCGTCCTTGCCCTGAGACTCTGGGGGCCGTTGAAGTCTATGTGTCTATTGCAAGAGTACAGGATAAGGGAGCTGGCAGATCAGGAAGTGAAATAGCACAATAAATGATTTCTGGCTTGTACTAATGGGATTTATTATTAACTGCTTGTCAGCACAGATGCACATTGATCCTGTTTTTCATGGCTGGAGGGGGTGGCGGGGATGTTTTCGCTCAAAAAGCACATGCTTGCGCTCTAAAAGGCTGGTATCTAACATGATCTGGAATGGGGCCTGAGTTACGGATGTGAAGCGCAGGTGGAGGAACATTGATTTATACCAGCAGGTTTGCCAGGGTTTTATAGGATTGACTAAATGTCATTACTCTGCTGGTGGCAAGGTGATGAACTGTAATAAACTTTGATGTGGGTGGGTGGGTGGGTGGGTGTCAGGGTGCCAGTCACTCGTAAACCTCTAAAGCATGACAGATTTTAAGATATTGTTTAAAAAGTGTTCCCCAGCCAGCACTTTGTTTGAAATGTGCTTTTTTAAAATTCTGCTGGCACAAAGTTGTATCTACACTACCTTTCAAAAGTTTTTATTTTATTTTATTTTATTTTAGTAAATAATACTTTTATGCAGCCATGACACATTCAATTGATCAAAAGTGACAGTAAAAATATTTATAATGTTACAACATAATTTTATTTAAAATAAATGCTGTTCTTTTGAACTTTCTATTTTATCAAAGTATCCTGAAGCAACATGTATCACAGTTTCCACAAAAAGTTTATGAGCACCAATCAGCATATTAGAATGATTTCTGAAGGATCATGAAGGACACTGAAGACTGGAGTAATGGCTGTTGAAAATTAATCTTTGGCATCACAGGAAAATTGGTTATTTTAAATTGTATCGATATTTCACAATATTAGTGTTTTTACTACAATTCTGATAAAAAAAAAATAAAAAAAAATGCAGTATTGGTGAGCATAAGAGACCTCAAACTTTTAAACTGTAATTTAAGTATGTTGGCTACAGAGTTTTAGGTTCAAATGTGGAGCAGACAGTCTCTTCCTCGGTCTAGTTGCTCCAAAGTTTTCAAATACAGAGTTTGTCCTAATCCTCCACCCTTCCTCTCATCCCACACTAAGAGCTGATTAATTCATTCTTTCTCTTCTAATCTCACATCAGCTAATGTGTTCCAGTCTCCATCAGCATAGGGGTGTGTTGTTGTGCACATTGAAGGTCAAGTCCCTGCCTTTAATTAATTGCTTTTTGGTAATAATTTCAAGTCAGGGATACCGATAAGCCAGCGTTTAATATTCAAGGGGTGTGTTTATTTTCTACTGTATTAGTTTTGTTATTGCTTTCAGTACTTCACCTTCATGTTTTTGGCTGAACATTTGCATGGAATATTCAACTGGGGGTCTTTCTGGAAGGCTCTGTGGGACTGTTGTCAATTATTTCATTGTTTTGGATGCACCATCTTCATTAGGGAACCAGGATGTGTCTGCTGGACTAGGTAGGAGCTCAGACTGCACTGGCACTGGAGTGCATGGCCATCGGGGGAAATCTACGGCAATACTCACCTAGATGAGGAGAAATTGGTGGAAATCTTCACTAGAAGATTAATGGCATCAGTGAAGAAGTCAAGCAGAGACATTTGAGAAATGAGTTTGCGAATTTTAGAGGACTTTTTAATTCTTTCACTCTGTTTTCTTAATTCTCACTACTTTAATTACCTAATTTCTTTCTCTTTCTTTCTCTCCTGACAACACACACACACACATACACATTCACACCTTTTCTTCTCATTTATCTCTTCTTTCCTCTCTTTTATTGTTATATTTAATATTAGACTACTTTATTTTTTGAGCTCCTTATTCGCAAAAAGGAGATATTTTTACCTTTGTGCATTTGTGACTTTAGCTTTTAATCACTGAATAGACAATTGGCTGCATTTGCTATTTGATAAACTCTTTTTGCCTGGACACTAACCAGCTTTGCTTCTCCAAAACATTTTATGGCCTTTATACAGCACAATTTACTGTTCTGCTTGGCCCATTGTTGGATGAGTGCGTGATGCTTGTCTTACCCTGAATGAGATAATGTTAGTCCTGCTTTGAATGGGCTGAATTCCTTCTACTGCTCTTTGTGTTCAGGTGATTAAATTCCAGGGAATTTGTGTCCACCGAGGGAGGGACATCATTGTCGTCACTGGTGCATAGCAAGCAGACAAACCTTTTTGCATGTTAATCTCAGAGCTCTGCTTTAGTGTTCAAAGGCACAATCTGAATTGGCACAGATACAAAGAGACACGGAGATCATTTTACCAGCACTTAAGGGAGAAGTATGAACCGCATAACCGAATTTAACACAAAGCCTGGTAATTTTCTGTAAGAGTTATCTGATTTCATATTCAAGATTGCTGGTATATTTGGAAAAGATGTGAAGATGACTTCATTGCAGACTGGATTGCTTTTCAGTTTTTGTAAAAAGTGCCTACAAACTCAACAAATCAAAAAACAAATCTTTTCTTGAAGTATAATAATAATAATAATAATAATAATAATAATAATATATATATACAGGTGCATCTCAATAAATTAGAATGTCCTGGAAATTTCAGTTATTCAACTCAAATTGTGGAACTCGTGTATTAAATAAAAAAAAAAAAAAAAAAAAAAAAAAAATAATAATAATAAAAAATTCCTGTAATTTAATTTAAAAAGTAAAACTTAAATATATTCTAGATTTATTAGACATAAAGTAAAATATTTCCGGACTTTCTTGTTTTCATTTTGATGATTACAGCTTACTGCTCATCAAAAAAAAATCAGTATCTCAAATTATTAGAATATTTAATTACAAGTTCTATTAAATTACCATTCTCAGGGTATAAATACTGGGTTTAGATCAGTAATCCCAACAGCAGTCATAGGGAAGTCTGCTGACTTGACAGTTGTCCAGAAGACGATCATCAAGACCCTCTACAATGAGGGTAAGCCACAGAGGGTCATTGCTGAAAGTGCTGTGCCAAAGCATATTTATGGAAAGTTGACTGGAAGGAAAAGGTGCACAAGTGAAAGGAATAACCGCATGCTTGAGAAGATTGTAAGGCGAAGCCGATTTAAGAACTTAGGAGAGCTTCGAAAGGAGTGGACTGAAGCTGGAGCCAGTGCATCAAGAGCCACCGCACACAGTCATCTTCAGGAAATGAATCAAGGTCCCAGAGTCTGGAGGAAGAGTGGAGAGGCACAGAAACCATGTTGCTTGAAGTCCAGTGTGAAGTTTCCACAGTCAGTGATGATTTGGGCTGCCATGTCATCTGCTGGTATTGGTCCACTGTGTTTTCTGAAGTCCACAGTCAACGCAGCCATCTACCAGGAAATTTTAGAGCACTTCATGCTTCCTTCTGCTGACAAGCTTTATGGCGATGCTGATGTTATTTTCCAGCAGGACACCTGCCCACACTGCCAAAGGTACCAAAAGCAGGTTCAATGACCATGGTGTTACTGTGCTTGATTGGCTAGCAAACTCGCCTGACCTGAACCCCATAGAGAATCTATGGGGTATTGTCAAGAGGAAGATGAGAGACACCAGAGCCAACAATGCTGATGACCTGAAGGCCGCTATCAAAGCAACCTGGGCTTCCATTACACCTGAGCAGTGCCACAGACTGATCGCCTCCATGCCACGCCACATTGATGCAGTAATTAATGCAAAAGGAGCCCCAACTAAGTATTGAGTGCATAGAAATGCATAAACATACTTTTCAGAAGCCTGACATTTCTGTTTAAAATATCCTTTTTTATTGATCTTATGAAGTATTCTAATTTATTGAGATAATGGATTGGTGGGTTTTTTTTAAATGTGAGCCACAACCATCACAATTAAAAGAACCAAAGACTTAAAGTACTTCAGCCTGTGTGCATTGAATTTATTTAATACACGAGTTCCACAATTTGAGTTGAATCACTGAAATAAATGAACATTTCCACGACATTCTAATTCATTAAGATGCACCTGTGTGTGTGTGTGTGTGTATATATATATATTATATGAGTGAATGATATCAGTATTAATATTTTGGTTAGCTTTGGTTATTTTCAGTTATTTACATTTTTTTATTTGCGTTGTTACAAGGGTCAAAGTTTATTTATTCACTGTAACACATTGTCATTATTTTTGATGATGATAATAATAATAATAATAATAATGACAAGCGGTTTGGAGATTGGAAAGATGATAAAATAAAATAAAATAAAATAAAATAAAATAAAATATTTAATAAGAAAAACTAATTTGAACCTTGTGGTAAAAATGGGAGAAAAACAAACACAAACATAACTGAAATCACCCTAGACAAGGGGCTTTTTTCAAGTCTTGATGAAAAATAAAGAAAACATGAAGCAACAGGCTTTTCTTCAAACGTGTCAGTGTCAATACAGATTAAATAATCCAGGTGACGTTAATAAGTATAGTGAGACATGAAAGCGTGTCGTGCCACCTCTGATACCTCCTCCGCCTCCACATTCCTTCTGAAAAAGGTTTTAGCATCTGCGACGGCAGACGAGTCCTTGTCAATGTCTTTAGTAAAAGCTGCCTCCCGCGTGGCCTGTCACAGCGGAGGTTACCGCGATCATCCCTGCCGTTCACTAGTGACGCTTCGCCCTGTAAACACTGCTCCCTGCTCTCCTGCTGGTGGCTGGGGGTAGTATGTGTATTTTATGTTTGTGGGGAAGTGTTTATGGTTATTAGAGAGTTGGGAACGGGGTCGGTAAGCACAACAAATGAGAGGGGGTGGCATTTTTCCAGACGGTACCACTGAGCTAATGAGATATTAGGATGGGGGGAAACTAGTATTAATATTTGTGGCTATTGATCGATGGTCTTCGTAATATAATTTCCTCATCCGTTTTCCTCTTTACAAATATTGGGGGTAAAAGGCAAGTAGAGACCACTATAAATCCTTTTTTTTCCCCCCTCCCCATCATTTTTTGTTTCTTGGGTGTGGGCCCGGAGCTATAAAGCTCTCTAGCTCAAAGGGCTTTATGGTTGGTATTGGGTAGTGCCTGCATTTCACTTTACCCTTGTCAGTCTTTGGTGTACATGAGCGCACAGCCTGTACAGTAAGGCCATTAAATGCCCGGCCCTGTCAGGAGGAGAATGTAGAGGCTTAATTCTCAAATTTAAATTTAAAGTCAACATGAAATCATTTTATACTTGATCAGTGCACATTATTACAAAGGAAAGTATTCTTTCATCAAAGTAACTTGCCTTACTTCCTGACACAACCTATATATATATATATATATATATATATATATATATATATATATATTACTGTAATATAATGTTTTGATTTTTTTTAAATAATTTTTAAAAATGTTTTACAAAAGATCAAATAAAACATATTTGATCAAAAATACAGCATAAAACATAAAGTTATAAAATATGTTAAATATTATATTTTAAAATGTAATGAATTACTCCATTACTCCAGTCTTCAGTGTCACATGATCCTTCAGAAATCATACTAATGTGCTGATGTGGTGCCCAAGAAACATTTCATATTATT
This sequence comes from Elopichthys bambusa, assembly GCA_037101425.1. Classification (NCBI taxonomy): domain Eukaryota; kingdom Metazoa; phylum Chordata; class Actinopteri; order Cypriniformes; family Xenocyprididae; genus Elopichthys; species Elopichthys bambusa. The sequence goes on along the minus strand of CM074447.1, from coordinate 20,530,132 downwards.
ATCAATATTGTAAATAGGTGTACTGCTTAATATATTTGTGGAAACCATCATTCTTGATGAATAAACAACATTTGTTTGACATAGAAATCTTTTGTAACATTATAAATGTCTTTACTGTCACTTGTAATCAGTTTATGTGTTCTTGCTAAAGAAAAGTATTAATTTCTTTTTTAAAACATCTAACTTACTAAAGATATATGTAATAAATATAATGAATCACTAAGGCAATATATAATGAATAATGAAAATATTACTATTGGGTCACATAAAGGCATACTTTTTTTTTTTTTTCATCACTTCAATACAGTTTAATGTTGAATGAGAAGTAAGTAATAAAGACCTATATAGTAGATCCTCTAGCTTCAGCGTGCTTTGTTTGTGAATGTAATGGCATGAAACGTGTGTATTCTTATCTTCAAGATTGTTTCCATGTACAAACCTGTTGAAGATAAATTATTTATAGCTGTTACAGTCTATTTTTTATTTTTTTTTGCTTGTGTTGATGTGGTTGTAAGTGCATCTGTATCACACGCTGTCATAAAGGAACTTACCTGCTGCTGAAACTCTGAAACATCTGCTCTCACTTCATTACAGCCAACTTCCTGTCTAACATTTTGAGCATCCTACTATCTGTCCACCTCTCTCTCTCTGGTTGTATTTCGGGTGGTGAGTTTGAGCGAAAAAAGAAAAACTGAATGATAAACAGATCAGCAACAATAGTGTGAAATGCCAGCCCTCGTTTGCTTGTACAAAGGAACATGCTTGTGTATTCCCTCTTGTCCTCTGCCATTTCTGTGTCTCTCCATTGTCTCCGGATCTGAATCAAGCTGTGCTGGATCTCTAGATGCTCAGAAAACCTCAGCGGACCGGCCCGCCCCAAGAGAGCGTGCTCTAAATGAGCATCCTTCAAACACAACATCTCCCATTCCACTGAATAAAAAAAATGCCAGGACACAAGAGGAGAAGTCAGGTCAGACTCCGCTTTGAAGCTTCTGTTCCCAGAGCCGCCTGTTTGAAACAAAATCCCAATTCTCACAGAGCATTTTACCCCCTGCAACTCTTGGGCCCCTGGCCTCGGCTTAACCGATTCAAACTTGCCAACGGGAGGAGACAAAACAGACAGATCGACAGTGTGCAGCGTCTCGGAAAATCACAGCTAACCAAGCATTGCGGTTTGCCTCGTTAACAATTCAATTTTTGTTGTCTCTGTGGGTTGTTTGTCCCTCTTTTTGATGGTAGTTTGGGACATCATTTCAACATAAATCTGGACCGATCTTTTATAGCTTTAAAAACCTAGAGAAACACACAGTAAAGAATGTGACTAGCAAAAACTCTAAGTACTCAGGGTTTGATGAAGTAAATGTGAAAAAAGGAGAAGGCCCTCAGGGTATCTTCAGCTCAACTTATGATAGAACATGTAGTGTATATTTCAGATACTTCCCCCTCCCCTTGGCACACTATTGTTTCTATTTGTTGTTTTCTTTTTTATGTAGTTATAGCACAAACACAATTGAAATTCCACACAGAATCTCAAAGAAGAGAAAACAAAGCCTACTGGGATCAATGCATCCCTACTGTCAATAGTGTTGTCAAAGGTTTATGAATCTCTGGTAACATACAGCTTGAGTCAGTTTGTGTAGGGGGGCAATTAGATCCGTCTAGGCAAAAACTGAAGTTGTCTCCATTTTGTTTGTATTGGAGCCTCTGAAGTGTTGTGTTTTCCACCCACTACGTCTCCGCTGGCAGACTTTGCTTGTTCCTGGACATCCCTCATTAGCATGTTTTCAGGCGGCAAACAAAATCAGCTATAGTGAACCTTTAGGCTTTGAAATTTCTCCTAATTTTCTCTTTGAGAAGTTATTTTAGTGCATGATAGATTGACAGAGAAACAGATGAAATGTATTGCTTCGTTTTTCCTATTGATTTTAAAATGTCATGATTTTTTTTTTTTTTTTTTACAAATACTGCAGATTTGGTTGGTTGTAAATGTAAATTATTTCATTTATGAAAAATAACACCTGGCAGTTTTTTTTTTTTTTTCATGATATCATTTGCTAGAGATGCACAATATAGCTGTACCATAATACATACATACATACATACTAATGTATATTATTGAATAATCATAATGACTATAATAAATATATTTAATATAATGAATATATAAGCTAATATAGTGCATATATTTAGTGAAATGCTCCCCTCTAGAGTTCATTTCTTTAGTGAACTAACATGCTATAAACAGTTAATGACTTGCATGAAGGAAATGTAATGCTACGTGAGTTATTAGTCTCAAGCTGTTTTATTGATGCCTTTCCACTGTTGAGAGATTAAACGTAAATATGCATAGGTCGTTTCTAACAGTGTTGCATTACCACACGCGCCCCCTTCTGGATTGTAGTGTGAATCGCCTGTAACTGACTGTATTTGTCTAACTGCATGAACTGAACTCTGACGTCCTTACCGTATGGTTTAGGATAAATACATGTATCGTTACACCCCTTTGTCCAGGCACAACTTCCTGTTCCACAGTAGTATAAACACGAGGAAACACAAAGGCCAAATTCCCTTAATCATTCATCACAATGAGTAAAACCAAAGAATATAGTTTCTGATGTGCAGCAAAAGATTGTTGAGCTTCACAAAATAGAAAGTGGCTGTAAGAAAATAGCTAAAGCATTGAAAATCCCCAATTCCACTATCAGGGCAATAATTAAGAAGTTCCAGTCAACTAAAGATGTTACAAATCTGCCTGGAAGAGGAAGTGTGTCTGAATCGTCCTAATGCGCAGTGAGGAGGAAAGTTTGAGTGGCCAAAGACTCTCCAAGGATCACAGCTGGAGAATTGCAGAGTTTATATAGTTGAGTCTTTAGTCTCAGAAAGCCTAAAAAAATGATCAAACAGCACCTACATCCCCACAAGTTGTTCGGGAGGGTTTAAAAAAAAATCCTCTGCTCTCATCCAGAAACAATCTCCAGCATATTCAGTTGTCAGACAACTTCAAACAGGACCGGCTTCTATGGTCAGATGAAACTAAAACAAGAACTTTTTGGCAGCAAACCCACCAGATAGATTTGGTGCACACATGGATAAAAAGTACCCCATGCCCACGGTTAAATATACTGCTGGATCTTTAATGTTGTGGGCCTATTTTTTCTGCTGGAGGTCCTGGACAGCTTGTTCAGATACATGGTATCATGGATTCTATCAAATACCAACAGATAAAAAATCAAAACCTTACCGCTTCTGCTAGAAATCCAATAATGGGCCGTGGTTGGATCTTCCATCAGGACAATGATCCAAATTAAACATCAAAACTAACACAAAAATGTGTCACTGAGCACAAAATGAAGCTTCTGCCATGGCCATCCCAGTCCCCTGACCTGAACCCTAAAAAAAATGAGTGGAGTGAATTGAAGTGAAAAAGCAGCACCAACATGGAGCTGGGAATCTGAAGGATCTGTAGAGATTCTTTTTATAGAATTATATATATATATATATATATATATATATATATATATATAATATATATACATGTATGTATATATATATATATATATATATATATATATATATATATATATATATATATATATAAAATTACCCTGTATAATTTTATATATTATACTGAATATATGGTTTACCTCTTCCGTTCTCAATCACTTAGTTAATCTTTAAAATCTTAATCAAAAGAGAGATTTAATATTGTACATTATAATATTGTGATGCTTAATTTTACTATAGCAATGATTGATTTTATTTTATTTTTTTATTTTTTATTTATTTTTATTAAATAGTATTTTAATATAGGCCACCTTATTACATGTTGTTTCTCGGTTATTGGTCTTAACATGTAAATTGTGTTATCGGTCAGAATTTTAATATTGATGCAACCCTACCTATTCAGAGAAAAGGCAGAAGTGATGTGCAGTTTTCAGTGTAGAAACTGTGGTAGAAAGAAACAAATGCTAAGAAAGCCATCTCGCACATAGTGCTCCAGTGCTGCTAACTTTTGCCCTCTCACTTAAACTAATTCCTCTGTGGCAGGTCAGAATCAACAGAGGGTGGGGTAAATGGGGACACATCATTACCTAGCGTACCTGTGGGCCTGGACTGCCGCCACCAAGGTTAACTGGTTTTGGTTGCTCAACTCCAGTTGGCATGGCTACCGTCTCCAGGGGTAGTGGCTTTCCTCCTGCTCTCAGTCCCCATGAGCCATAGTTGCTTTGTGTTAAAAGACAAGCCCGCTCTTGATCCTGCCCAACTCGGGATAGAGTTGAAAACAAAAAGCCACTAAACACAGTGCGAGTAGGAAAGGGTTTGTGGTCCTCAGATTTGGCATGGTTTTTGTGTGTATCAAATATTTTACATGATACATAGCACAGCAAGCTATTCACTGGCAAGGATCTTTCCCTCTATTCTTGATGAATGATTCTATCTGAAGGCATCAGGTGATCTATTTTTCATGCGAGTCCTTTAGTCGCATCGCGTAGCTTGGGGTGTTGTGGGGTCCTGTGTGCTAGTGCATATCCCTGCATCTAGCGTCCGCACGGAGAGGAGACGATGAGTATCTCGGGGTGGAAAGGGAGATGGTCTTGAGGTGAAGAAAGATGTGCTGGCTGTTGAAAGGTCACACCTGTCATTTCTTAGAAGCTGAGTGGAAGATCACCTGCAGGCCACCACATGAAAGACTATGACACCTCTTGTCTCATCGATGTAAAAAGAGCCCACACACGTACCTAAACACACAAATTCACTCCCCACGGAGCTGTACTACTAAAGAAAGATGTGATATTTGCCCTCCCACTCAGGAACAAGACTTTCTTCTCTATCTTTTAGTAGATAAATGTGTGTAATGTGTTTTTAACATTATTTTCCAACCAGCCCTGACATACTTTAACTTAGCCAACCAAAGTGGACGTTCTATTTAAAGCACTAGTAAATTAACAGCAATTTGCAGATTTGATGTGGAGGACGGCTCGTTCGTATCCCTCGTCTCATTCGTTAACAAATCGCCTAGCACCTTAACAAAGAGTAATTGTCTCACCTGCTTTCACTTAGCCAGGCGGCTCAGCCTCTCTGACCGAGCACCTCCATCTTATTTCGGCGTGTCCTACTTGAGGAGCCGAGCTGAGCTGAGAGCGACGCGAGAGCCCCTGCTGGAACTCCCCAGCCCTGACGCAAATCCACGGGAGGTCCCAAAGCCGCCTCGTGCCGGCTGCAGCACAGGCAAATTGCCACAGCTGAGACAAGTCTCCATTCAACAGGCTAATTAATCTTGCTTTGTAAGAGTAGTCATGCCAGAAGCTCCCGGGCCAGGCTGCTGATGCAGGCCTTCTGAAGTTTGGAGGCTTCGTTTATGGGCAGTTAAAGATCTCTGCTTCTGTTATTAGGTGGGAGCGGGAAGAGTGGCTATGATGAATAGGTATTTCTACTGCTATTGAATGGACTAAGAAGTGAGGTAGAAGCGATTTAATGGTTCGGATGTGAGGAGAAACAGCTTGTGTTTGCCCAGATCTCAGGCTGGATGAAGCCAATAACGCTGATTAGGACACTGGGCCTTCAGAGAGGCACAGAAAGCCACCTCTTGGCTTGCGGTTGATTGCTGCCTCTGCAGCTCACATCGTCAACATTATCCGCTGAGGAGACTCGGAGGTGATGATGAATATGTGGTCTTTAATAGCTGTGTTTTTTTTTTTTTTTTCTAACTTGACACCTCTTTAACATTTTAAATTGATTCCTCTCTGTGGAAAACAGCAGTGAGACCAAACAAACATGACCCTCTTTGGATATGTGAGATAAATAGTGTCATCTACCCAGCGTAATTAAGGTAGGCTTTAAAGAGTTTGTGTGCCACCGGTTTGTGTATATGCGGTAATATAAGTTGTTTGCACACGACTGTAAACATAGCTTCGATTTTTGTGTGTAAGACAAAGAGCTAAGCATTGTGGATACAGGTGCAGGTTCAAATAGCTTTATTGGTACACCTTTTATTGCCAAACATTAATTATACGTAAACTTTTACATGCATGCATACAAATTTGAATTGAAAAATAAATAAATAAATATATTTATTTATTTATTTATTTTTCAATTCAAATTTGTATGCATGCATGTAAATGTTTACGTATAATTAATGTTTATATATATATATATATAATTTTTTTTTTTTATGTATTCCTTTGATGACAAAGCTGAATTTCTATCAGCCATTACTCCAGTTCTCCTGTTTTATTTAAATAATTTGTTTTTGTAACAGTGTCAAAGTCTTTACTATCACTTTTGTCAATTTAATACATATTCTTAATTTAAATGTTTGTGTGTATTTTTTCTTTTTTTAAATTATAGTTTAAGCCATAATGTGCCACTGCTGGGTGATGTGGGTCTTTCAGTTGGAGACTGAGGCATCACCTGTTCAGCTGTGGTGTCATTAATCACTGCAGTTGTATTCCCTGAGCAGTTCAACAGCCAAAAGTCAGGCCAATGTCTGGGTCTGCATGACAGACACATCTCATCCCAGCAGGAATATCACCTCAGCAGTTAGCAACTAACTCAAGGGGCCCTGTTTAGCCCTCACTAAAAGTTCCCTAAGTTCACTACTACCAACCCTTTTTCTCTTCTGTTCCTTGTTCTTCACTGTTTCTTTCTGTTTCTTCGCTGTCTCCCTTTGTCTCTTTCTATCTTTCCATCTCTGCACCAATTCTCTCAGGCACCCCGGCCCCTCTGCTGTCAATTTTTCAGCGATGGACTCTAAACTAAGTTAAAGTTCTAGGTGGAGTTCATATCTGTCCGTTGAATCTGAAATCTGAAGCATCAACTCATTTGCGGTAAACAAAACATGAGGACTTGGATCAGCCAGTCCATTTGTTAAGTGTAGATTACACTTGTTTTTATCCTCAGGAGGAGAAAAAGAATAAAGTGTGAGGGAGAGATTGAGAAAATGACATCAGATAGCAAAACTCATTTATTTCTTCACTCTCATCTTTCTGCCCACTAAGGCTGTTTGGGTGGTGCTACCCCTCCGCTGTCTGCAAAGGAGCCAGTTCATTAGACCCATATGCTACAATCAATTCAGCGGAGACTCCAGTTGAGCCCAAATGAGATCCGCTGTGATTTACCTTTTAAATGGGCCTCTTGTTTACTAGTCTATGACACTGTGTGAATTTACTAAAAAATGCAGCTCTGCTTGATTGGGCTCTGTTGTCCTTCAAGGTGCTACTGAAGTCACCTGAGTCAACTGCTTATATTCTCTTTCACACTTATTGAATAGGGAAGTCCACACGGACCTTTTAAGACTATGAGCTCGATTGACTGCCCTTTGCAATTGATTGACCAAAGGATGAAATAAACACTCCGCTGCACGGTGCAGCAGATCACCTTGAAAGACCCTTCTTCTCTACCTGGCAAACAGGCAGACACATTTCTATGGATGATAAATTCAGCAGTAATGGAAATGTTCATGCCAGCCCTTTGTGGTTTAATGCAGACTTTCAGCCTATTTTGGGCAGTTTTCTATGGTGTCTGTGCTGTTATGTCTGTATATTCTTAGCTTTCAAAATCTACTTTTAGTTTTAATTTTTGTTCTTTAAACTTGGTTGTAGTTTTTTTTCTCTTAAATTTAGACAGTGTGTTGTATTAATTTTAGTCAATTTTTCTCTGGCTAAAACATCTAATTTTAGTCGATGAAAACATTTTAGTTTTTACATTTTTTTTAAGTGGGGTCCAAAGAGGGTTGTTTTAAAATGAAAAAAAAGAAAAGAAAAAAAAGAAAGCTGTATCAAGATTAAACGATGACAATTTTCATTTTTGAGTGAACAATCCTTAAAAATCTATACACATTTATGGGACCTCAGATTTCTTAGATAAGCAAAATACTTCCCACACTTGTCACACACTTATTGCTTCTCCCCAGTGTGAACGTGCATGTGAGCTTTGAGCGAATTTGACTGGTTAAATTCCCGCTCGCATATGGCACATCTGAACAGCTTTTCTCCAGTGTGTATGCGCTGATGTCGACGGAGATTTCCCAATGTGCGAAAACATTTTCCGCACACGTCGCAATTAAAAGGTTTTTCGCCGGTATGCAAGGTCTGGTGAGCCTTAAATATTTGGGCTCATGCAGCTCAGGTGTACCATCTTGACACTGATGACTGTTTTATTTGAAACAATGATATATATTGTGAATGTATTATTTTAAATAAAATAATAAATACATTTTATATTTTAATTAAATTAAAATCATTTAAATGGATATCTAACTCAAAAATGAAAATTCTATGTCAACATTTACTCACCCCCATAAACCTGCATGACTTTCTTCACACAAAAGAAGGAAATTTTGAAAGATGTGAGGTTTTTTTTTCTTCTTCTTTGGCTGCATAATGAAAGTGTGGAAGTGGAGTGTACTGTGGAACAGTACTTTTACTTTTTTTTAAGGAAATGTTGGCTTCCAAAGAGGGATATAATTAACTGTTAACCTTCACGAGGACATCGACGCACTGAATCGTTCTTTGTTTAAATTAGTTCAAAGTTACTGTTAGATTTAATGTAATTACCTTGAAAAACTATGCATCATTAAAAAGATCTAAGACTCAAGCTTTAGTATTTGACCTCTATTTATTCTAAGAAACTTATAGTGATAGTTATGTCTTAACTTGTGTCAGGGGTCATGAAAATGAAAAAAGGAGTCGATATCTTAATTATGAATTATAAGAGTCAGCAGCATCCCAAAAGTCCTGTAAATGCTTGACAAAACAACGTCCCTTAGGGCTTTTAGCTCAAAATTGTGCAGATTTGGAGAAGTATTTATAAAATTTTTACCCAAAATGCGCCAATGTAATCATTATGAGCGCTGGATACTCTGACATTCTGTGTTTTCAATTCACAATGGCAGCCTGAGGGCGGTCTATGCACATTGTCCACAAATGGCACTCGTGATGAACAGGCATATCATGTGACATTCCAGGAAATCACTTACATAAAGCTTCCAGAGAGTGTTATAACATGCAGATAGAGACTTTTTAGAGACAATAAACACACAATTGCGACGATGTATGGTTTATCTGTGTTCTTCATGCCATTTTTGGTATTTTCATAACAATAATGTATATTTATAATGCAATGCTAATCGACATAGCCTTTATCAGTGTGACCAAAGGGCAGATAAATATATGGGCTTTTTCAGATCTTTTGAACTAATGGACGAAACGTTCCTTTACCTGGGGAAAAAAGCAGTGTTTAGAATGTTGATAACCCGAGGTTAAGCGCAGTGTGATAAGCTCTGTATTGTTGTACACTTATACATATATATAAGAAATATTGTTGTATGGTCTTTCTCGCTGTGTCTCTGTTTCTTGCTCTTCCTGTCTTAGTGAGGTAATGGTGAGACAATGACTCATAAAGTCTCTCTTATCCTCAAAGTGACATGCGTCCCTCCTGTTAGGTATTAATTAGTTCTTAATTGAAAAGGTTGATTAAAATGCAAGAAAGCTTGTTTATGAGCTTAAAGCATTCACAGCACTGCTGAGCCACTGAGAGCTGGACATGATTAGTGAAGACAGAAGTTTTACTCCCTGCCTCAGACTCGCTCAACCACAACCCCCTAACTGCTATATGAGGGCTGCAAAAACTGAATGTTTAGAAATGTAATAATAATTTTTTTTTTTTAAATTCTAATCTTTGTCATAAGATAAATCAGTTCTTTTCATTTTGAGCTATTGTCTTAAAACCTCTTCACAGTGTGACAATATTTTATTTTACTTCCAACATAATGTGTTTAAAGCAAATCATTTTATTTTTATATTTTGGAGAGCTGTCTTTGATGTCCAAATATTTTATTAATGTATTCATTTGCCATGCTTATTGAGGCAGCCCTCATCTCCGGAATTTTATTTTATTTATCAGTAAACAGCCTCAAGTTGTTTGGAACAGGTTGGTTTTGTCCTCTCATCTTTCCATGAATTTCAGAGTTGCACTGAGAGGTGTTTAGATATCTCTGGCTCCACTAATGTTTTATTGATATTTTCATATTTTTTGGATTAAAAAAAAAAGAGAGAGTTTTTTCTTTTTCTTTTTCTTCAGAATCCATTTTGCATTGGATGAAATGTTTTTAACTTGATTTCCTCTGCCTCGTCCTCTGCCTCATCTTAAGAGAAAGGTTGGGAATGGCCTAATTTCATCGACAAACACCAGCCTGATTTTGTTCACACATGACTTCACTTCCAAAACTTCCTAAAAACTTACAGTGAAGGTCATCTCCTTCAATAATCTGCTGCCTAAACTGATGATGAAGTACTCAAGGCCCACTGTTCTTTTTACCGGCTGCACGCTAGCCTATTTTTGACATGTCTCCAAATGGAAATTATCAACAAGATACATCGCAGATGGCTCATACAATCAGATCTTTAAAGGCCGTGACACACCAAGATGACATCAAAGAACTAGCGACGACAAATCTGATTGCGTTGTCGCCTTGCGTTGGCTGCGTCTGGCCCGAAAAGCTGTGCTTAACACCGCATTTTAACACCCCATTTTAATTACAAGCGTGAGACGCTCCTTTACACGGTGTTAAAAGCGATGTTTAGAATGACTATAACCTGGGGTTAAGCGCAGTGTGAAAAGCCCTAATGATGTTCATCCTGGAACATGTTGTACTTGGTGAATTCAGGTTCTGAGACTCGTTCGCTAAAGTGAATAGCCAATCCCCGATGCCGATTTAACTTGCTTAATTGAATGAGAGCCCACATGTGGAACACACAGCAAAATCTAGACTGACAGATGCTCACCGATGTGTCACAGCCCTAAGAGAACGTGTTAGACTGACTCACACAATAAGTTTACCACCTCCAAATAAAAATGTATTTGTTCTTGGCACACATTTGAGGTCACTAAAGTTACTTTGATTACAGATGGCAAATTTAAATTGGATTTATTGTTGAGATTTTGTAAAAAAAAAAAAAAAAGATTATACATGAGCATTTAGAATTAGAATGACTAACAAAACATTGCCTTGTTCAAGCCTTCAGCATAGCTTTTGTACAACACATTTTAGTAAGGATGCAAGATATTAACATTCTGGATAATACCAATCAATTATTAATGTTATGGTCAATAATTAATAAATCAACTGATATTAAAATTCTACACTTTTTAAATATAATTATAAACAATATCTACAATAAGCCATTTTAAATTCTACAAGTGAAATCTGGCATCACAATATTATAATGTACAAGAAAAATGTATAACCCATTTGAGATTTGCCTTAAATTTCAGCATTAATAATTTATTAGTGTTTTAGTGTTTATGATACATATTGATACTTTTTATTTATTTAGTTAGTTGTACATCCCTATATTACTGAAATAAACTTCCTGAGTAATTGTTGTGATTCTCAGAAGAAAGCTAAGTGGTTGTGTATATAAAGTTTGAAGCCCTGGGAAATATAGACTCTTGCGAAATACTCTGAGCAAACAGACGAACAAGTGTCTTTGTGTGTTGTATTGCAGGTATCTGAAAGGTTAATGTATTTTGTGTTCGCATTTATGGTCCTGTCCATGTCAGGATCAAACAAGACGAGACGGCAGTTGTGTGCTTTGTTAAAGTCCTGCTAAAGTGAGCGACCACAAGCTGTCAAGGTCTTTTTTTTCTCTTCTATGTAAAATAAAAGTGTTTGTTGCTGATGTGCACTTGAAGGTTTTGCTCTTGACAGCAGCAGTGGACATTGTATTTAGACATTTCAACTTTTATCTATAGATATAAAAACACCAAACTGACCATGTCCTTTTGGCCTCTGCTCTGTTGCTTTGAAAAGCATTTATTTATCTGCTTTCTTCCCCTCTCAGTCTCTGAGGCCTTTGCGAATCTATTAAATTGAATGTATAGGGTATTACACTCAGTGTTTGCGTTGAAATGACAGGAGAATAGCTTTTAATGCTGTAATCCAATCATGCTGTGCCACCTGCTGTTGTACGAAGCCTTTCAGGTTTCCTTCTTTTTAATCAACACATAGCTATCACTTTGTTTGCCATCCTCAGATGACTTGGCTTCATGCCCGAGACCTGTGTTTTCCACCATGAACAGAGAACTATGATTCAGATAGTTTTGTAAGTAATATGCTTTTGCATTGTTTTTATCTAGGTCTCACTCACCTGCCCGTGCTCTACGGGACTGCCGTGTGCTTTCAACAAAGTGAACATCAGCACTTTAATGTGCAGGTAGAGGATGTGAAGTGATTTGCTGTTGGATAGGTTCCATTTTACAGTGACACAACACACTGATAATGTTGAGTCAGCTAAGTGGTTGTGACCGGGTGAAATGCTGCATGACTGGCGCTCAGAAGCAGATGCATTTAAAGGAATGTTCCAGGTTCAGTAAATATCCTGTTTTTTTGTTGTTGTTTTTTTAGTTTATATAAACAAATCAGTGGTATACCAGTGAGTTTAAAAGCAGAATTGTGTAGCTCATATCTTTAAATTTATTTATAATGTTTAGGTCTGGTTGTTGTTCTTTTGAAATAGTGTGTATTTTAAAGGATTAGTTCACTTCAGAATTAAAATTTTCTAATAATTTACTCACCCCCATGTCATCCAAGATGTTTATGTCTTTCTTTCTTCAGTCAAAAATAAATTATTGTTTTTTAAGGGAAACATTCCAGGATTTTGGCTACCAATGGTTTGAAGTTCCAAACAGCAGTTTAAATGCAGCTTCAAAAGATTCTACATGATCCCAGTCGAGGAATAAGGGTCTTATCTAGCGAAACGATCTGTCATTTTCTAAAAAACAAAACAAAAATTCTGTACTTTTTAACCAGAAATGCTCGTCTTGCACTAGCTCTGCGATGCACCACACATTACGTAATCACGTTGAAAAGGTCACGCATGACATAGGCGGAAGTACATACATTTTTTTTAAAGTTAGTCATTTAGTTAGTTATGTGAAGCCTGTTGAAATTAAGCAAGTTTTGTGGACGTGCTGAGGAGTTGTTGATATAACTTGTATTTATTGTAGTTAAAAATACTTTTTTTTTTATGTCACACATTTATCTTGGGGGTAAGTCAAAAACATTTGCTGCACAAACAAAGCATTTCGCAGATGCTACAATAGTGCTTAACTTGTTTTGAACACGGAACATTCCCATTATTATCTCAACATCTGCTCACGTTTCCTGAGGTGATAGAGTAGTTAGCTATTTCGTTAGCAGGGTGGCTCTTCTCCTTTATGACAACGTAGACTGTGTTCCCTGTGGGATGCCACTCCTGTGTGTTTTTATGAAGAGAGAAAGTGCAACGCTGCATGTCTTTATGGGAAATAACCTAGTGAGTGCAGCTCCCTGGACACATCAAAAGGCTTATCACTGAGAAGCAGAGGATGTCCTCAGGGTCTTTCTATGGGTGCTATTGTCCATGCATCTCAACTGATGCTGCATTCAGCTGACCTTTCATACCAGAGAGCCTCTGGAAACTTCAGAGAGCGGGATGCTTTTTTGTTAACGTGTGGGTTTTCCTTGTGAGTTACTGTTTTGTGGGTTTGGTTGTTTTCTTATAGAGAAGGTGCTGGTTCCCCCTCTATAAGGCTGTCAATCAAGCGCTAATGAGTAGTAAATTATGGAATAAAACATTTGCAACCACTTGGCTTTGATATGGCTTCATGTGCACTAATTGCAACGATTATATCTGTATTATTTTTCAAAAAGATCAGTGGGGCACTCCAGTAATTTTCATTAATCATGTACAAAGAAGAGGTAATTAAAAACCCCATTATCACCAATCATTTTGGGTGTTTATGGAGGGATCCGAATATTAATATAATTTAATTCACACAAGACATTGAATGCACAAAAGATTATTTCAAGGTCCCGCTGTTTCATAGCGTGCATATCTGTTCTCTCCATGGAGTTTTGCTATAGTAGTTTCCTGTTATGCATCCTGTTATGTGTGTGCGTCTGATGGTCATGCTTATGGGTCCATGCTGGTGATAACCGCTTCTCTTACTTTGATGGTCCCTCACTGTTGTCACTGAGATATTCGACAAGGTCATGCGAAGTGTGGAAGAGATAGAGTCATGGGGGTATCGGCAGCAGGTTATCTGTTTACTCCGTATTAAAGTGACACTCACTTACGAACCGTAATTTAACAGAATTATTCCGGTGCGGTGACCTCACATGGAGATAAATTACATCCACAATGTGCGACGCACCGCTATCAGTCTTCTCCATCAGCTCGTAATCATGCTCTTTCCACACATATCTGACTGCAAACAGACGTGCATCTGCCAATCTGGATTCAGATCTGGTCCTAGATTACTCTGAAGCATCCTGTGAGCACAAGGCTGGATAATGACATCATTCAGGAAGTCTTTGCAGAGAAGGACTGTTTCCATAGAAATAGGAAAGAGCGGTAGATGTAACAGTTTGCGTGAAATACTGAGTAAAAGCCTGGATATTATATTAACAATGTAATCTTCTTTTAAACTTTAATTTAATTAATTATAATTATAATTATAAATTTAATTAATCAAAGAATCCTGAAAAAAATTATAACGGTTTCTACAAAAATGTATAGAGCACAACAGTTTTCAACACTGATGATTATAAGAAATGTTTTACTGAATTAGTATATTAGAATGATTTCTGAAGGATCACGTGACACTGAAGACTGGAGTAATGACTGCTGAAAATTAACTTTATAAATTACATGGTAAAATATAATATTTTAAAAATATTGTTTTTTACTGCATTTTTGATCAAATATTGTTTTTTTAATGTAATATAAAATTGAATTAAATTGAATTTAAAGGGACAGTTCACCCCAAAATTAAAATGTTGTCATCATTTACCGACTTTATAGTTGTTCCAAACCTGTATGAGTTTCTTTCTTCTGTTGAATACAAAAGAAGATATTTTAAAGAATGTTGGTAATCAAACAGTTGACAGTAGCCATTGACCTCCATAGTAGGAAAAAATACTATGGAGGTCAATGGCTACCGTCAACAGTTTGATTACCAACATTCTTTAAATATCTTTAAAACATGAGGGTGAGTAATTGATGACAACATTTTCATTTTTGGGTGAACTATCCCTTTAATTAAATAAAATTTAACCCCTTAACTGGCTTGGCGCTGTTTTTATTTATTGTCTTTTACATATTTACTTATCACATATTTTAGTAATCATCATAAATTAGGTATCATTCTAAAGCGTAAATCTCAGAACTCATCCTGTGAAAACCGTTTTGAAATTGGACATTGTGTTACCATGGAAACTGTACTTTAAA